>OZ022420.1:6237484-6827920 GCA_963989365.1 Rhimphoctona megacephalus | reverse complement strand
TTTTTTTCAAAAAATTCAGAAAAAAACTTTGACAAATTATGTAATTTTTAAGACCAGTCTCATCATGGGCAGATTTTTCCTTATATTTTATTTCTTATTTTGAAAGAAAAATTCTTTTTATTTTTCCAGTCAATTTGGATCAAAATGAACTTTTTCTTTTGAAATGTAGGTTTTTACCAGACTTTTGGAAAAAAATATGAAATAATTATTAAAAATCGTCCCCTATATTTTTTTTTTCAATGTTTAAGCAAAAAGTCATTAAATTTAAGATGTTGGACACTTTTGATTTATTTCAACAAATTCACAAAAAAACCTTGACCAATTAAATGATTTTTGAGACCAGTCCCATCGTGGAGAAATATTTTTTCATATTTCTTTTTTTAGATTCAAAAAAATTTTAATTTTTTTTAGTCAATTCGTACCAAATAGGACTTTTTTATATTCGAAATGTTGGTATGAAACAAAATATCAAAAAAAATAGTTCGTATTGGTCCAAATTGACTGAAAAAAAATGAATTTTTTTTTTTCAAAATAAGAAAAAAAATATAAGGAAAAATCTGCCCACGATGAGACAGGTCTCAAAAATTATATAATTTGTCAAAGTTTTTTTGTGAATTTTTTGAAAAAAATAAAAATGGACAAACATCCTAAAACCAATGTTTTTTGCTTTAAATTGCTTTAAATTGAGAAAAAATACGGAATACAAATATTAATTATTCTTTCGTATTTTTTTTCTAATAGTCCGATGAAAAACCAAATTTTCTAAAAAAAAGAAGTTTGATTTGGTCGATTTCTGAGAGAGTTACAGTCATTTGAATAAAAAATCATCGAATTTTGAAAAAAAATCATATCTCACAAGTGCATGGACAAAAAAATCTGAAAAAAATCAAGAGAGCTTCTTTCAATGGATCATACAACATATAAAATTTTCAGCCAAATCAAAGAATGGAAGGCTCTGACGTAGGTCGATTTGGCGTGGAATGTCCCATAAATATAATACATGTATCCTGAGGTGAACAGTAGTATATCATATCGCTACCGACTGCCGGCTATATATGCTCTACCTTGATATTGTACCACTGGAAATTGACCTGCAGGAAGGATATGTATGACATGAACTGGGGAACTGGAGGAAAGCCTTCAGCGTACCAATATGTCAACTTTTACGTTATTATTTTTCTCCAAGCTAATAAAATAATGGTCGTGGAAACATAAAAATGTACACGGAGAGAATTAAACAGTCATTTTTACCGTGAAATTCATGG
Organism: Rhimphoctona megacephalus; assembly: GCA_963989365.1. NCBI lineage: Eukaryota > Metazoa > Arthropoda > Insecta > Hymenoptera > Ichneumonidae > Rhimphoctona > Rhimphoctona megacephalus. The sequence goes on along the minus strand of OZ022420.1, from coordinate 6,826,655 downwards.
TAAAAGTTGTCGTGATACATTTGAACGTGGGGACAAGTTGGCAAAACATTTATTCGTAAGCGATAAGTTTTTTTTTAACTTGCAACACGTAAAATTTCAAATACTACGCCATCCTGGCATAAATACTTGTAGGGAAACTTTTACCATTCAGCACAGTAAAATTTACCGTGACGTTCATGTAATATTTCAAAATAAATATTGCAATAATCGCCATAAGTACGGCACTTTTTCAAGGACAATTATTGAAGACATAAAATAATGGAAAACACAGTAAAATTTCACGTGTATCATACAATTTTAAAATTTATTTTCTGCATATTTTATTGGACATCAAAATTTACTAGACACTCCGGTAAAATTTCTTATTTTAAGCAAGAAATTTTATTAAATTTTCATGAAAATTTGTGTTGTGTAATAATCTAAGAAATTGCAGGTTGTCACCTCACTACTGTTACTCCACGGTAATTTTTCAAGTTTAATTCTCTCCGCGTATACAAATTGCGGGCGAATCTTGCATTTTGTTTGCAGGAGACTTTTAACATAGAATATTTAACGTATCGCAGTTTTATAATTTATTGGTTCTCCCTAAAGAAATCTTGAAAGGGATTATTCGTCAACTGTTCGGTATGCACTAATTAATAAATACTAAAATGGACAAAAAGTGCTTAAAAATAATGATATCCGTTATTAAAATTATTGTTTCGATTGGCAGAAAGTTGGCGAAAGAATTTCCATACCTGTGAAAATATTGTCGACGCTTAATATACGGCCGATGCCTGACCCGGTGCTGGGTAAACAATTGTTGGGACCCAAAGTCGGGCCCGAACTTGGACCAACATATTTGCCTATGTTTAACCGATGCTTCAATTGAGCATCTGGGCAGGGTCAGCCTGTCCAGTCTAGGCAAGTATTGATTTACGACCGGCAGCCAACCGTCGTCGGTGACCAACGTTTGCCCATACCTTGGGCTGACATGCCCCTTGTCGTTGTTTAACCTATGCTCAGATACACGATCGGCATCCGACAACTAGCCCAGTCTCGGCCAATACTGTCTTATGAACGGCAGCCAACTGTGACCAAGGTTCGCCCACGCGTTGGGCTTATGTTGCTCGCCGTTATCAAACCTGTGCTTGAATGGAGTATCGGCATGTAATGAACTGCCAATTCTGCACCAGCATCGGCTTTTAAAAGTCAAGCGACTATCGGCACTAATAACCAACCGTACGCGACCGACTGACCCACTCTTGGACTTATGCTATTTATATTGGGTTTCGTCAAAACCAATACATACATATTTGGAATACAAAGCCTATACAAAGAATTTGGAACGTAGCCTATACAAAGAATTACGATGCAAAGTTACAAAGTAGTTGATAGGTTTAGCGTCCCGAGTTAGTGCGGTGGGCATTAGATAGAAAAGTCGTAGGTAGGCAGTTCAAGTCCTCGCTCAAGGAGAAAATATGTAACTTTAGTAAATGGACGTTACGGTTTTTTGTTTTTTAGTTTTTCGACACTACACTACTTTTTCGTGCTGATAAATAATTTTATACAGTGAAAAAATCACAATTTTGCAATAAAAATATTGTTTAATTGAATAATCAACAATAGCCATCCAGGACGGAGGCAATGCTGGGTAAGCTCTGGGGCTAGCATTAAGCGAAGATCGGCTCGGCGTTGGGGCGACACAGGCCCAATATCGGCTTTCGATGTTAGGCCAACGCTGGACATTCACCGTAGGACCGTAGAGCTATCATTCCAACCTTGGTTCAACGGTTGGCCTGGTATTGCCACCAATGGTCGGGCATCCAGCAGATATGGTTGGCACGTTACTGCGCCGTGTTTGGGCCATTCGTACAATTTTTCACGGGTTAATATGAGTAAGAAATTGCGTATATCAATATTTTTGCGTAGTCTTACTGACATCTCCTCTAAGAACACTATTTTCATGATTCGAGAAGTGATTCTCTTGGTCTTAGCATGTAGAGACCTTTTTGGCTTTGAATATAAAATTTTATTGCTTTAAATAATTGTACACTTTAAATTTTTGTCAATCCATGTATTGTCATCGATCCATAAAAAAAAAAATGAATTAATCTTCAGAAGTCCTTGAAAAATGATTTTTGCTATTTCTCCATTCACGTGCCATGTAATTGGCCTCAAAATGATATTTTTATAACACAAGTTTGTACCAAAGTGATGAGTCAAGATTTAGAGAACCACGGATGTAAATAAAATACACGATACAACATTAAATGATGAGTAGTAATGATAAAACACTGTTGAGAGTGGATCTGCCAATATGCAATGGCATGTTTGCTTCATTCTTTCAACATTGCATTTTGAGCTACGAGGTCCGAACGAACCTTGGTTTCTCTTTATTTTATTAATAGTCGTGTCTCACAACTGAGCCTAGCACCGTACGTAATGTTACAGGCTTCGTGAATATATATTTCTACAATATTCAGCATTATCATATACATATGTACATATACTACATACATACATACATGTATTGGTACATACTTATTCATTCTTTTCGATGAGGACGCGAGAACGAGTGAGCAAACGATCCGTATGCTGACTATTCATAACGTTCGAGTGTCGTGTGTCTACTCCGTCACACATATCCATGGGCTGGTGATAGTCACCGATGGACTCATGCTGCTTTAACTTCAATAGTCACACCTTTCTGCGTTCAACGGAAAGACAGCTTAAGCTTTTTCTCTGCTACCGAAGATTTAAGAAGTCGCTATAAGTATATAATTTATTCATGGTCACAGATGAAATAGTGACATCTTTGGAACTAAGATTTCCTAGTAGACGTATTCATTGAACATTCACACATCGGACTACACATGTTTCAATCGTTGACCAATGTTTTCATGAATTTGAAATATATATATTTTCATCGCTGTTAAATGGTTCTAATTTTCGTTGTAAATAATACGAATGGTCATATTTTAAGGTGCGTTTTATAGAGTTTGTGTTTATTGAAAATTCAATTAAAATAAAAATATTTGAGAGATTCCTTGCCTATTCTTGCGTTATAATGAATTAATCTATCCATAATATAGTAGTTTTTACGGGTGAGCATTACAAATAATATTAATTTTTGAATGTTTTTCGGATTTGTAATTAATTGAAAAAAATAATTTTGAAACATTAACATCGAACTCATGCGGTTATTGAATGATGTGGATTGGTTCTTAGCCATTAATCGATGAACGCTGGTTGATGGCTATGCTGAATTAATGAGGTGTGAGAAATGAAAAATGAGTATTTTTACTTATTTATAAGCGGTTATTAATTTACATTGTAGAAATATAACAATAAGTACTAATATTCGATTACGACGTGATCTAAACATATGAATATCTGTATATGCTTAAATACATGTATCGATTTGATTCCATCTGCTTGAATCAGTTTCCACAATAATCAAATTATAGGCGCATTCCATGCCAAGTGAGCCACTTTTGAACCTTTCATTTTTTTATTTGGCTCAAAATTTTTTGGGTTATAATACACATTCGAAGAACCTTCCGTGATAATTTTCAGAATTTTTTGTCCATCGGCTGGTCAGATATGTTTTTTTTTTCGAAATGCGATGATTTTTTATTTCAAATGCCGATAGCTTTCCGAAAAATGGGCCAAACAAACCTTTTTTTTTCAAAATGTTGGTTTCTTACTGTAGTTTTTGAAGAATTAAATATGAAAGACGAATATCAATCATTTTTTTGTATTTTTTTTCCAACAGTCCGGTAAAAAACCAACCTTTCGAAAAAAAAAATCGACTTGGTCCAATTTTTCGGAGTTACAGTCATTTGAAGAAAAAAACATTGAATTTTGAGACAAATCGTATCTCACAAGTGGATGGACAAAAAAATCTGAAAAAAACCAAGAGAGCTTCTTTCATTGGGTTCATACAACAAATATAATTTTCAGCCAAATCGAAGAATAGAAGGGTCTGACGTAGGTCGATTTGACGTGGCCCCGTATACTTTGAAAATAAAAGTTGATGATAAGATGATTACATATTTTGATTTTTTTCTAAAAATTCTCAAAAAAACTTTGACTAAATTAACGATTTTTAAAGCCTGTTCCATCGTGGGTAGACTTTGCATTATATTTCTTTTCATATTTTCAAGTTTTTTTAAAAATGAATTTAGTTTTATTTCTACAGTGAAATTATCCGGAATTATAATTTTGTTATTCAAAATATATTCTGTTTGTTATTCTAATTGTGATTGATAGTTATTGCTTTGAATAGTTATGAAGAAAGATGTTATTTGCCGAAAAATTATAACTGACAGTGGTGGGTATGCGGTTGATAGCGTTAACTTAAGTTAACTTAAAACTCAGTAAAAATATAGCCAACTGTCTCGGCACAGATTTTTCACAGTTTCTCTGTGTCCTCGTGCAAATGCAATAGAGCGTTAACCAACTTAAAACTCAGTAAAAATATAGCCAACTGTCTCGGCACAGGTTTTTACAGTTTCTCTGTGTCCTCGCGCAAATGCAATAGAGCAATATATTAGGAATCAGTGAGTGTGAGTTACATTCAGGGGGTCCGGTAAGAAAACAGGAATGAGTGAAGTGGGGTAAAAATGATGAGATCAGATCATAAAAACCCGAAAAGAATAGACGAAGGAACAATGAATTATGTTTTTCAACAATGGTAACTGTATATTTATAACAATCCGCTTCATAATTATTATTTTATCTATTCAACAATTTTTTTGATTATTAAGAATTTGCTCTTTTATTCCTGTAATATTCATTCGAGAAACCCTCATTACTGGCGCTCTAATTTGCGTCTCCTTGTCTTCTCTCAAAAATCACGACCTGCCACCATTTCACTTAATCTATAGATAGATAAAGCTTTCAATCGTTCAAAAAATGACTGGCTTTCATCTCAGTTTTACACCTATCTGGTAATTCCGGCCCACAAGACGATGTCATTAATCATTGAGATTTCACAGTGTCCCTCACGTATTGATGTAAATTCACATTGGTTATTAAAAATCATTAAGTAGGTAAATTCATTCTTTTAGAAATCGGATTATTATTATCCGAATATAAAGTTACTCTTATTAGAAATTTTTTTTATTATTATTTCTTGGTATACTCTTTTCGGGTCTTTATGGTTCGATTCCATTAATTCGGCCCCTTTTCAATCCCACTTCAGTGAATTTGCGCTGTCGGTTATAATTTTTTAGCGAAATTTTCTTTCTTTCATAAACATTTAAAAAAATAACTGCCAATTACGATTAGAATAAAAACAGCAAATATTTTGAATAACAAAATTATAATTCTGCATGATTTTTCTGTAAAAATGAGACTAAATTCATTGGAAAAAAGATTGAAGACATGAAAAGAAATGTAACGAAAACTCTGTCTGCGATGGAACCGGTCTTAAAAATAGTTAATTTGGTTAAAGTTTTTTTTGAGAATTTTTAGAAAAAAATCAAAATATGTAATCATCTTTAAATCATCAATTTTTATTTTTTAAGTATATAAAAATGGAGAAGATAATTATTAATAATTTTTCCGTTAATTCTTTCAAAAAGTACGGTAAAAATCGAACATTACGAAAAAATAATTATTTGGTCAATTTTTTATAAAGTTATCGGTAATTGAACAAAAATTTCTGTAAAAAATCAAGGAAGGTTCTTCGAATATGTATCGTAACACAAATAATTTTGAGCTGAATGAAAAAATGAAAAGTTCAAAAGTGGCTCACTTGGCATGGAATGCCACTATAATTAAAAAATGATGAAATTTATTATAACGAAATTATACATTTTTTCAAACACGCTAATTTGAAGAACCGTACGCATGTTTCGAACCTTCCCGACAAAAAATAATCTCACCATGTCATCTTGATCATAAAATTGAGAATTATAATATCAATCGAAAAATGTAAATAAAGCACGAAAATATCTTGTTATAAGGTGAACATAATTCCATAATGCAAGTTCCAGATGATTTGAAGTAACGATGATTGAACTGCTCTAATTACCTGGTACGGAATAGGGCATGTTTTGAGGCTGTGGTGCCCAATACGCTTGACTGATTGCCGGATACTGGCTAGCGGCTCCAAAGTGTCCACCTCCACAATACTGTTTCCTACTCTTCATGGCCATGCTAGTTTTTTTATTTTTTCTTTTCGCAACACAATTGCCCAAGGAAAATATTAAACAATATCTATATATATATATATATATATATATATATATATGTATATCGACAAACTTTGGTAATTGCGGTTATCACTTCACAAAGGACACACTTTATGCACCGTAGAAAAAACGAGGAACACAAAATGTGTATTATCAATACTTGATTGCACTATCACTTTTCATTTTAAATCACATAAAACTATGAAAACTCGCCGAGATTTATAAACTCACTTGTGCAGTCTTCGTTGGTATAGATCCTATTAATCCGAGTTGCTGATTTATAATAATGACCACGATTTTCTGCATGTGACATTATATATATATATGAAGCTACGCCGTTTCGCCGGGCCGCAACCCCGACCATTTTCAATTTTCCTGAAAATTTTTTGTAAAATAGTACCCCATGAAAGTAATATACGCACTAATTCTTGGATGTTTATCTACGTCTTTGAAGAGTAATAAGTTTTCAAATTTAAATATTGGAGATTTTGGAAAGTTCGGAAACGTTGTAGCGCCGATACCTGTTAAACTAATCGAGATATCGGCAAATGTCAATATATCGATTTTATTCATTTTGATTTATACTTTCATGAAAAAAATGAAAAAAATTATTAATCATCATTGTTAATGTTTGTTTTAGTCTGAAGTAAAAAATATTTTAAAAAATGATTGCCTATTTTTTATTTTTCACAAAAAATCTCCAAAATAATATGGTTAATTACATGACTTTTAACGGTAGTCCAATCATGGAAATTTTTTTCCTTTTATTTTTTTTTTTTCGAATTAATATATATTATTTTTAAAATAAAGCAGAATTTTTTGTTACCAACATAATTTTAGTTGATGATATTATCGATTTTATAATTTTTAAGCCTTGTTGAATAGTGATCAAATTAAAAAGAAAATCCACGATCCATCCAGCTTATGAGCCGATCCATGATTGGACGAGCGTTAAAATCATGTGACAGGCAATGTTATTTTAGAGAATTTTTTCAAAATACTTAAAAATGGCAACCTTGTTAAAAAATAATTAGTTTTCATTTCAGACTCAAAAAAAAAAATGTTGACAATGATACTCAATATCTTTTATAATATTTTTTCATGAAAGTATGCTTCAAAGTGAAAACAATCGATATATTATCATTTGTCGATATTCCTATTAGTTTAAGGGTTATCAGCGTTTGAACGTTTTCAAAGTGTCCAAAATCGATTTTTTATTTGAAAAATTATAACTCTCAAAGGATTTGAGATAAAAAACTAAAAATTGGTATGGATATTCCTTTTATGGAGTACGATTCTACGAAAAATGGGGAAAATCGAAAATAGTCGGGGTCACGGGCTTGCTGAAATGGCGTGGCCTCATACATATATTAATTATATTCAAGCGTTATAATGGTCGACGAACTGAAAGTCATTTTTCCTCTACTAGTAATCGGAGGCAAAGTACTTCAGTAACACATACAAATACATTTATGTAGGGACTTTGTTAAAATTCTATCTAGTTGCTAGTCGAAGAGTCAAAGACTGGAATTCACTTATTGCTATATATGACTCGGGAAAGTTAATAGCAGTGTGACATATAAATTTATTCGTGTTTTCCATTTATTTCCCTCTTACGGGTAAAGACGTGAACGAAAAAAAAAAAACTAATCATAAAAAAACACGTAAAAACTAAATTATGCAATCGTTTTTCCCTCACGTCAAAAACAAACTCACGTAAATGCATACATTCGCGTGTGGACGAAAATTTATCTGCGTCAATACTAAACGATGTTTTCTTATGGCATTGCTTAATTCCTCCACATGTATATATCTATGTGTATGTACCACACACACACACGCACGCACACACCACACACATACATATACAAGTTGACAAAAGTTAGATTTCGTCGAATCACTGCTTATACATGGACGGTTCTCGAGCCAATACTGGGGTGGTCAATCATTAAAAAAAGTGGAATCGCGTTTTGAAAGTATAATAAAAAGTGCATGTGCCACGACGAGGTTTCCGTTGTACCTTAAGCGTCCGCGAGGCATCGGATAGAAGAACAACTGAACACTTTACGTGCCTCTTTACCACGAGCATAGTCTATCTATACAGGTAAAGAGAAAGAGAAGAGAGAGAGAGAGAGAGCGAGAGAGCGAGAGAGAGAGAGAGAGAGAGAGAGAGAGAGAGAGAGAGAGAGAGAGAGAGAGAGAGAGAGAGAGAGAGACGCCACTCGTCCTCGTTCGGTTGTCCACGCTAGGATATGACGTTACGCAATAACGTATACCATGTTTTTATGCATGTGCATACGCACGCGGTATATTCGTAGGTAGATGACGTTTCTACTTTATACTTATGCAACCGCGATGCACAACGACCAAGATAATGACGATAATAAGAATGATACCGTGTCACAGAAATGAAAGGAAGCAAAAGACTCGCGAGGTACGCACAAAGTCTATCGACCAACGAAATACTGAACTATTTTGTAGTGAAGAAAAACTGATTTCTTAGTTTCTGAATAAATATGAAAGTTCATGGGTTCGTTTTGCCAATGATGATATTTTACCGGCCCATTTGATCTTTCTGGTCAGATATATATATATATATATAAATATAAATATAAATATAAATATGTACATAAAATTATAGTATGTGTCTCTTACAAGTGTATAAACATACGTATTACGTCAGACTTTCTTGGAAGAATAAACAAGACGTGTATGTATAACTAGTGTGTTTAAGATGATTGACGAAGAGTTGTTTCGTGGACTCCCCTCTCAAGTTACTTGTGCCCATATAACAAAACAATATAGATGTATACCGAATAAATACACGCTCGCCGAGTAACTGCATTTCCTTTCTGCCGGTTAATTGCTGATTTCTCGTCTATCTGCCCACTGGTCAAATATTGTTTTTGAAAATGGCAGATACCCATTGATTTTCTCATAGATTTTTGCCTGATATGATGTATGTTTATAACGATTAATAATTTTAAATGAAAATTGTAGAATGCTCCGATTGTGAGGGTACCGAATGGAGATAATCGTATGGGGTTATCAAATCCGAAGCAGGTATTTTGCTAAGAACATTTTTTTCATTCATCATTATGTGTTTTGTTATGTGTTCGGTTGCTCAAAAATTTATAATGCCAACGTCAAAACTGATAATTCTTTTAAGTTATTTTGGAATTATAATAAAAGTCCCTCTATCTCGATCAAATAAAATATATCTCTCTATTATAATGGAATTATGTTAAATTAATTCATATATTACAATTTTTATTATCAAATGAAAACGTGGGTAAATAAATTTTGAAAAATTGTTGCATCTAAAAACTCTAAATTCTGAAATAATTTTGAAAAATTGTAATACCAGAGATGTGAGACTCAATAATTTAAGTCATCAACGATTCTAAACACTTTTTTGTAATAAAAAAGTAAAAATAATGTTATATTACATTATTTTAACGAATGATTTTTTTTTTCGCGTTTTCTCGCTTTTGTATTGCATCGTGATAGTGGCTGTATTTCCGGTCAGAGTTCTTTTCTGTGCTCGTATTAACGATGAGGAACAACTGTAAGATTCAAGCGTATCAAGTCAAGTCGTAGGAGAAGAACCAGAAGCGACTAGCTGCATCATTAACGCTTTTATAATGGCGTATTTACGAGCATAGTGTAGAGAATGCTACTACGAACTTATTTGTGTGGGTTTTGTGTACTTATGTACATGTGCACGCTGGTTTGGCGCTAAATGAGCGAGCTACGCGGGCGTCTTTGCCCTAAGGCAGAATTCAGTAGGCGTTCATCTCCGAAACAGCGCAACTCTCAGATAAAGACAGAGAGAAAGAGAGAAAGGCCTTCGAAAATAGCCCACACGACTATCTTTTACTCCCTCATATAAACCGCGAGTTACGCACAATAGACTCCATTCCTCGCTTTCGTTAACACGAACGTATCACTTTTCGAGCAGTCGCTAATTCCACCGGTTCCATCCAGCATACGCGCGCTCCCATTTTTTTTGGGCTTTTGCGAAATATAACGAGCACCGTTCGCCGAATTATCAGCGGCAAATTGGAGAGAGATCGAAGCCGGGAGGGCGGGGGGGGGGGGGGGGGGAGGAGAAATAAAGAGAAAGGAAATGCTTAAAGAGAAAGAGCCAAACAGAGATAAGAAGACATTATCTTACGATATTATTTCAAGCGCGTGAGATTCGTCGCGAGGTGTCAAGTTTCCAAATACATAAGCAACGTGTGTCAAAGACACACAAAAAAAGTCTCCCTGTCATTGAAAAACGAATTTTTATCATTCAAAGCGAGGTGCAGCTTGACTTTTCTTCGAATTGAGTTAAAAATTTTTTAAATTCCTTTCGCCGCTCCAATGTGACGGCAAAACACTTTGCCATCACTGAACTAACGCACTCTGTGTATTCATATGTATATAAATGTACATACGGTCTATACACGACACTATATGCACTTATATGCACTTATAAGCACTATATGAAATTATATGCACTTATGAACTTTCATTATTTAATCAACAACTTTTTTGTTTTTTTATTCCCGAAATTATTAGTCGTACGAGTAACACGTTTTACTTTTCGCGGGTATCAGGATTTTTAAAAGTGCGAGAGCGATTTGTGTGTCTACCGGTTGATGGCAAAACACGTCCGTTGCTCGACACTCAACAAGTGAGCGCGCGCCGGCACCACCGACGGCTCGATTCCTTCCTTCTCTCTCGTTGTTCACTAATACCCCCCGCCAACTCCCGAAACGCTCCCACACATACATGTACATTCACAATCACGTACACAAACATTCTCGCATACACGTAGCATGCACCTTAAAGCGGACAAGAGCTCGCGGTTACCTCTCGCACTCTCTGCACCGCAAAACGACGACCAACGTCGCAACTCTAAGTATGTACGTGCATAGATCTAATATATACATGCGCGAGCGCGTGCGTGTGAGTGGTTTTCTTTCTCATTCAAATGCTCGTATCGAGGCACACAGCTAGCACAGTATTTCGTCCCGATTCTCTTCCCCTACTCTTCTTTTGTGCCTCCCACATAGCTGCACATATGCATATGTTTATGCGCTCACGTATATGTACCGTAAAAATGTAAACACAAGCGATGTGTAATGACGAGAAGCCAGCTACTTCGTCGCTTTTCTACACTCATCATTTTCAAGTCCGAAGACGCATTTTACGTGCATATGTGCACGTAATATGTGGCCGTTATTTCAGTAACATACATTTTTTCGATTAATATCGAAAAACAGAATTAAGGTATATCAAAAAAAAAATATGTGTAAAGTTTAAAGGCGCCTGGAACATTGTGATACATTCCTTCGCGGGGTTGGAATTTTATATGCAAAATACGTGTACTTCGCGGATTTATTACTTATATATTTTCTTCTTCGGATAATATTCGTAAGAAAAATCTGAAACTTATTTTTAACTTAGCACATTTATTGTACACAGTACGGGGTACGAAACAGAATTTTTCCAGATTTTCTTAACAATAAGTTCTGTGACGCAAAGTTTTACAAAGTTAATCATATTTTCGATTTTTTTAAAGGGAGGACCTCGGTGAAATTTTCAAGTCGTTGAGGTTTTTTCCGATTATGCTGAAACTTTAGGTGGCCGTTTCCAATCTCTTGAAACTAAAAAATAACCATAAGAACCACTCCGACAAACCGTATTTCCGGTCAAGAATGAGAAAACACTAAACAATGATTCAAGTGCCTAGATTTTTGTTGTTGACAATTACAGATTTTTTAACAAATTTCTGTATTATGAACAAAAATAAGTATCCGTTTTATCATCCAACCATTTTTCCCAGAATTACAAATATTTTTCGTCGACTTTTTTATTTATTTTGTTTTTAAATCTTATTCTCTAAAGAAAATCGATTGCTTCTGAGTCTAACTAGATTGAAAATTATCTGCTTATCATATTAAAGAGGGGGATGACCACTTCGTCCGGGGGTGGAGGGGGATTCGAAAAGGAACGAATATGCATATCGAAAAAAATCATTATCAACTTCCGAAAAATCAAATTCAATAATTGTAAATCGAAAAAATACAATTGAATATTAACATTACGGAATTTTCACGTGATGAATAACTTATACGAATGAATTAGCAATATATAACTATATTAATTAAATATTATTGATTTCAACAATGAGATAAATGGTGTAAGAATTGTGATAAACGATATTAGTTTTGAAGTGACTCAAAATTGAAAATAAATATTAGAAAACAATGATAAAAATTAATCAAACTCAAAAGATTCATTTGACTATAAAAGCAATTCATTAACTGTAGAGTATTAGATTTGAAACAAAAAAATAAAAAATAAAAAAATGCGATAAATGATTGGATGATAAAACGGATACTTATTTTTGTTCATAATACTTACCAAAATGTGTCAAAAAATTTGCGATTTTCAACGACAAAAACCTAGGCACTTCAATAATCTTTTCATGTTTTCTCGTTCTGGACCGGAAATACAGTTCGGCGAGACGGTTTTTACATTTATTTCTTGGTTTTTAGATAGTAGAAACACTCACCCAAAGATTTAACATAATCAGGAAAGACCTCGACGATTTGGAAATTTCACCGAGATCCCCCTTTAAGTTATTTTCTCTACAATAATTAATGCAGTTTTTAACGTCACTAGGTACAGAATTGATGCACTCTGCTATACTATTCTACTGATGCAGGTATAATGTATAAAGTAGGATCATTGTAAGAACGATCCATCAGTGATTTTGGTTTCAAAGTAAAATTTTTGTCGTTTATTTTTATAGTGAACAACAATTTTTAAAAAAATTTAAGATATTATTTTTTAGGAGTCAATATCATGTTCATTTGTCAGCTACCAAGATGGTCGACTGTAAGCTCCAAAAGTACAGCGAAACGATGGTTGACATACGATAATAATATAAGTTTTTGAATGGTTCAAATTCCAAAATAAATATTCAAAAACAATTTTAAGAATTAATCGAAGTCAAAATCATTCATTTATACTCGTGTGGTTACAGCAACCCGTATGAAATGCACCATAAGCCATCGGTTCAAACGGCAACTTCACGCGTCATGGAATTTGTTGTTTTTCGCACTGGTAGCATAAATTACTATTGTGTTCAAACTAATAATCTAGTAGCAATTTGGATGAAATCTTTTGTTACTATTCAAACAAATAAACTTTCTGCTAAAGATACTAAAGTTTTGTCGATTCACCCAATACCTTGTTTAGCAAACAATACGTTTTATGGAAAAGAAATAGCATTTTCTATCTCAACGACACATTTAAGGAGGTTAGCTACTTCAAATCTATAATTTTGTAATTAATTCAATATGCCGATATACTCATAAATTGAATATTATCATATTCATTTGTATAACTATATCAATAGATATCTTCACTGAAAACCCAATTTTGTTGAAATATTCAAATATTTTGTTGGACGTATTCAACAAAATTATTTTGTCCAGGCAACCAAATTTTCAATGTTTTAACAAAACTTCGTTCAACTGAAACGAAACTTCGTTAAAACAATAAAACATTTTGTTGACTAGATGAAATAGTTTTGTTGAATGTATCCAACAAAATATTTAACTGCTTCAATAAAATTGGCTTTTCAGTATTGTATATGGAATTCCCGGATTGTAAATTTGTTCTTGTTTGCATATAAAATATGCAGTCCACACAAAATGATTCGAGAAATAATCCGTCTTCACCTTATTCTTGATCATACACATATAGGGTGTCCAATCGGAACGTGTGAAAACTAAACGAATCCCCTCTTCCCTCTCTAACATTTTAACCCTTATGTACACACTCGGGTACCCGGGTGCCCACCTCGTCATATTTTTGCTTATAACTTGAATAAAAATTGAAATCTCGACCTGAGCCTTCAAATCCCCATTATTCAACTCTTTTAGAAGTTAAAACCACACTGGTAAATTTTTTCCTAATTTTTTAAATCTAAACTAAATGACATTAAAGTACATGTGCTTAGCGGGCACACCCGGGTACCCGGGTACCCACTAGATGAAAAATGATGTTTTGACTAGGGAATTAATTAATATCACCGATGAATATTTTATTAAGGTAACAGGGGTTAATAAATAAACAATTACAATAATTTTCAAGGTAAATTAGCGTATATTTACATTTATTTCGCGCAATCAATACATTTAATCGTCGACACACAGTGTTCATCGCAGACAGGCTTTTCACAAACGGCACGATATTTTCGCGTTTTCCTGCGTCCTGCGCGCTATCTGTGCAGCGCTCGGAGATCCTACTCCTATCTTTTTTCATGGAAGCTAAAGCGGGCCAGGGAACTTAGAAATGGCTTAACGGGAGAAACCAGTTTAGGAGGCCGAAATTTTGATGTTTTTCGTAAATTTTTTTTAACAGGGAAGGAATAATCAGAATTTGTTTAAACTTGGAGGATATTTTACTCATGTTTTGAAGTACACTTTGTAATTTTTTCAAGTCATTTCCGCCGGAAATAGTGGAGTTAGAAGCTGCTGTCCATGGACGACTTTTTTCAACTGGTGGGCATTCTAGCTGAAAAAGTTATTGACCAATCGTTCTGAAAATTTGTGTGAATATTCTTTACTCAATTTACAAACTATATGAACCTAACTCTGGGATGATATTATTATTAAAAATATTGTTTTTAATGCAAAAACGTGAAAATACATGGTATAAAAACATGACATTGTGTTCAAACACCTCAAAAACAGGCAATTTTCAACTTTTTACATCACAATTAGGTTCATATTCTTAGGAAATATGTTGTTAACGAAAAAAGAAAATTATAATGATTACAGATAAAAATTGTAACTTCAGGAATGCCCACCAGTAAAAAACTTGGATGGCGATCGTCCATGGACAGCAGCTTCTAACGCCACTATTTCCGACGAAAATGACTTGAAAAAATTACAAAATGTACTTCAGAACATGAATAAAATATCCTCCAAATTTAAACAAATTCTGATTATTCCTTCCCTGTTAAAAAAATTCACGAAAAACACCAAATTTTCGGCCTCCTAAACTGGTTTCTCCCGTTAAATAGTTTCTATTGATGTTTATTTAATGAAATAAATTGATTCCGAACGATTCCGTTCATGTGAAAACTCAGGAATTAAGAAAAACTAGTAGTGGGGACCCGGGTATCCTGGGTGTGTAACAACGAGGTAAAAGTTGGCTGTGTACATAGGGGTTAAGGAATCATACGTTTCAGAAACGTGTACCTGAGACCTATCAGTTTTATTCTAGCTGCGGTAGAAAGCGGACAACCTTCTTGAAAATCAGTGAGTTAACTATTGAAGAAAAAGTTTTTCTCATCTAATTGAATGTTATTATTCAACAGGGAAAATGTATAGTGAAGTGTTTAGAGGCTTTCGCACGAAGTATGAAAGTAAAAAAGTCGCAAGCCAAACTACTCTTAGGAGGTAAGAATCGAATATTTTTTTATGTCAACGTTTATAAAGAATCAGAACTATAATATTATTTTTCAAAATTTCTGACATTGTAATGTTTTTTTTTCTTGCACAGTTATTGATAATTTTAAAGAGTACATAGCACTACAGCTTACAAAATAACTTACAAAATAACAATGCATCAATTGTGAAAGGAACACGCCATGAAAACAAGAAAGGAGTTCTGCAACACATCGAGACAAATATTGGAAAATGAAGAATTGAGCGAAAAGCAAATAATTTTCTCTGATAAAGCGTATTTTTGGATGAATGGCTGTGTCAATAAACAAAATTATCGCTTTTGCGGTTCAGAAAATCCGAAGACCGTAGTGGCAACATCGCTTCATTCTTTAAAAGTAACCGTATGGGCAGCTGTCTCAATAAAAGCTCAATATCTGCATTTCTTTGAATCTACTGTTACCGGATAGAGCTAGCACGTGCCAGTAAAGAGATGTTGGAGATATAATACTTTGCCTATGCAAAGAAAAAACATCTCGTTGAGAATTATTTATTATTTCATGCAAGACGGAGCAGCATCTCATTGAACACAAGAACAAATCATAAATAAATTTTATAGTGATCGAATTATCGGTCTTGGATATTCTCGATTTTATTCTCGAGGAAACAGGGATGGAGAGGCCTCCTTATTTATAATTTATCTTAATCCTTGTGATTATTTTTTGTGGGGTTATATTAAAGATCACTGTTATGAAAATAACCCAAAAACTGTAGATGATTTGATTAAAGAAATAAGAAAGACCGACAATGACATTTCAAATGAAAATATAGAACACGTTTTTAATAGTCTTATAAAGCGTTTCGAGTACTGAGGTAATTCAAATGGCTCGCATTTAAAAAATATATATCATTGATATTGCCATTTTTTTTGTATTGGATTTAACATATAATTTGTTCTATGGATACATCGTTTTTTGTAATAAATAAACATAAAATAAAAATGACAACTCTCTTCTATTAAAAAAAATTCCATTGATCCGCTTCCTTTATTTGTTGCAAAATATCAATTTATTAGTTTTCACACCTTCCTATTAGACATCCTGTATAAATAAATAAATAATAACTTTGATTAATTGTTAGTAATGGTAAATAATTATTTGTAGGATTATTAGAACTAGAACTATAGAAAATACTCAATGTAAAATAATGATTAAGTGTTGAGTTAAATTAACCTACGTATATATACATTTGAATAATTCAGTTAACTAATAATAATTCAAAGGATCATAAAATAAATAAAACCGTTGAACATATTTTTTTCAATATTTTTTCCAGTTCAAGCAACATTTTGAAAAAAATATTTTGAGATCGATGACGGAGGGTTAGGAGGGGAAAACCCCCGTTTGGGGGTTGCGGTCTCGGTTCCGGACCAGGTAAGGGGTTAAACGACGATATTTTCTTAATGTGCTCGACATCCCCAACCGAGTGATATCAATTGTAAATGAGTTATTTTTGACGGGTTTGCGGTTTTCAAAAGTACACTGGAAATGGCCCTTTTTTCGTATTTCTGACTACTTTTCGATTAAACCAAGCCCTAAGCCATCTTGAACACTAAAAAAATCGTCTATTCTCAAAAATTCACGACAGTTATTTATGACAGAGACTTTTTGATGGTGGACTCTCCGACTAAAAGGGGTGAGCATGTAAATAAAAAAAAAAAATTTACTCATTTCACGTGTACAAAAAGTTCAACAAAATTATGCCAGTTTGATTAGTCAAAAAAACTTGTACGTAGGACAACAAGAAGCTTCTTTTACAGAATGGAGCTTTCATTAATCCAGGCGGATCGTTAGATTTTTTGTTTTGCTCTAAACACAGTTGAAAAATGTAATTTGGAAAAAACAGGTTTTTTAAGTTCGATTTTGAGAATACTTATGCTTAGGAATGCAAAATGGCAGTCGGTGGACTATTAAAAAATTCGTCTTTATGCGTTTTTGGTCTGTTATTGCGAAAACCTTCACGAGCATGCATCGACTTTTTACCCTAGTGAAATCCTTTAACAACAGCCCTATAATATGTTGTTAGGCTTTCCAGATCATTTAACGGGACTTACGACCTTTCAATTCTCTTTTACGCTTAATATCAATAAAATCGATTTTCTATCATGATATGGATAGATCTCGATTTGTATAGAAATGGAAAAACTAGTTCATCCTTTTACTCCACCGAAAAAAAGGCAATGTTGAGAATGGAGGCGTCGTTGGCTCAATTACGCCCGCAATTTGAGGTAAAACTTTAAATATTCAATAGAATCAAAACATTTCTCGAATAATATTCAGTAAATATTTGAAATAGTATCATCGTTTTGTTCGTGAAATAGGAAAAGCATTTTAGTCAATTGTATCAATCATGTCTGGATTAACGGGTAAAACCACTGTAGAATTTTCGAAAAATTGATTTTTTTTATTGGCTTAAAATATACTTTGAACCCTCTTGAATATGAGGTAAAAAGGTTTATACCTGAAAAAAAAAATTTTCATTGAAATTTCGGGCTCTTCCCCGAGCGCGTCGGCCATTTCAGTACCACGTTTCAAAACTTTAACGGGAGAAACCAGTTTAGGAGGCCGAAATTTTGGCGTTTATCGTGAATTTTTTTTAACAGGGAAGGAATAATCAGAATTTGTTTAAACTTGGAGGATATTTTACTCATGTTTTGAAGTACACTTTGTAATTTTTTCAAGTCATTTCCGCCGGAAATAGTGGAGTTAGAAGCTGCTGTCCATGGACGACTTTTTTCAACTGGTGGGCATTCTGCTGAAAAAGTTATTGACCAATCGTTCTGAAAATTTGTGTGAATATTCTTTATTCAATTACAATCTATATGAACCTAACTCTGGGATGATATTATTATTAAAAATATTTTTTTCACCACACATGCACCGAAAGTTCAACTTTCCGAAATCGGAAAGTTGAACTTTCGGGGCATGTGTGGTGAAAAATAGTATACGCTTCACGGGAGTGAAATTAGACTACCTCAAACCGCGTGCTTGTCACCTTCGCCTTCGGCTCGGGTGACAATTCTGCCCGCGGTTTGAAGTAGTCTACTTTCCCTCCCTAGGTGCGTAATATACTATTTTAATGCAAAAAAGGTGAAAAAACATAGTATAAAAACATGACATTGTGTTCAAACACCTCAAAAACATGCAATTTTCAATTTTTTTGATCACAATTAGGTTCATATTCTCAGGAAATATGTTGTTAACGAAAAAAGAAAATTGTAATGATTGCAGATAAAAATTGTGACTTCAGGAATGCCCACCAGCAAAAAACTCAGATGGCAATCGTCCATGGACAGCAGCTTCTAACTCCACTATTTCCGGCGGAAATGACTTGAAAAAATTATAAAGTGTACTTCAAAATATGAATAAAATATCCTCCAAGTTTAAACAAATTTTGATTATTCCTTCCCTATTAAAAAAATTCACGAAAAAACACCAAAATATCGGCCTCCTAAACTGGTTTCTCCCATTAAATGTGTTTTTCTCGAAACACGATTTTTCGAAATGGCACGCAGCATAACTCCAACAATTTTCATTCTTTTCATCTGAATTTTTGAGCATATCTTAAAAATAATATTTCGAAGTGAAATACATATGGAATTTTCGATAAGATCATTTAAATACTTTTATCAACAAATAATTACCCCTTTTTTCTGTCGAAAATTGAACCTCTTCATTTAAACATTCGCCAATAATACAAAAATGAATATTTTCAAAATCCCCTACGTACTTCACTACCTATGAGTGTCTAGATTAAGGTTTTTTTTTATTCCAGATCAACAATTGCACTAGTTATACTGCGTGCCGCAGAGCGCCTCGAATTCAACAAACCTCGCGGGAATGACTCTGGTGTCGCCATTTTTAAATATTTTTCAATCATAATTTTTTGTTGTATAGTTAAATATATGCTTAATATCTCCCCCGAATATTATTATTCTATTACCTTTCCTTCCACCCGCAAAAAATTATCGACAAAAGGCATTTTTTGAGGCCGTTGCAGTGGTTTTAGCCCTTAAATGAATTGCATTGTATAATTAAAACGTAGAATGATTGTACCGAACAATTATGATTTTGAAATTACTGTAAGAAATATTTGAATTTTTTATTATATATATATTAGGGTGATTCAAACAAAATCGATATTTTATTTTTCTTCGAGCCCCATCGAAAAACGTTAGTGCATCAAAAAAACGTAATTTTCCCAAAATTTGGGGTTTAAAAAAAAAATAAATAGTGCTCAAGCGACTTTTCGGTATTTTTTCTGTTTTTTATTGAAAATCGCGACGTGGAATTTTTTTTTTTGCTCTCATAGCAGAAAGTGTTCGTGTTCAATACATTCATGATTTTTTTTTGAAATTTTGTCACTCTGCAATTTTTTTTAAAGCTGCCTAAAGTAATTTATTTGCTTTCTTTTTGTATTTTCAGCTAAAAATCATAAGATTAGCAAAATTAAAACGAGAGGTATAAGTATTTCAAAAAAAACATTTTTCGCTCCAAATTTTCATGCTTCCGCAAAACATGTTCAACCAGTTCAAGTGATTGGTTTTTATTTTCCTGTAAAAATCTTAGAATAGAACAGGTGACGAGAATCGAGCTAGAGTGATGTCGAAACTTTGAATATGTGGAGTCTTTCTGATCGTGTCACAACTTTATGCCTTGATACAGCAAATATCAACACAGGTCTACGAGTAATTTTTTTACTCTGCTTTGTCAAGTGTGCGTTTTCATTTTTTCAATTATATAATAATCGTTTTTAATTTATAACTAAAAATCGTTTCTTGATGGAAAAGAGAACTTGAATTGGGCATAGACCAGCTTCATTTTGCATGTCGTCATTACATATACGAGCTTGTTTTGAAGACGGTCGTTGAAGTTTGCTAGCCTGTAGCAAGTGGCTAAAACGTTCAAATTTTTAAATTCTTCACAGAAGTTTGGAAAATTATCGACATAGAAAGATTTGACACAATATTACAAATCGAATATTTGAGCAAAAATCATGCTTTGTACCTCATAAGAATATTTATAATTTTAGTGTCTTTTTTGGTTTTATCCTGCAAGGAATTTCATCCAATAAATGATTGTTGGGAATTTATTTAAGTAAACATATTCAAAGCTATTTAGTAGAATGCCGTAATAAGTTTTTGTGTATAAAAAATATATCTGTATAAAAAATACAGGAAAATGGAAACCAATCGCTTGAGCTAACTCAAAAATTTTTGTTGCAGCATCGAAATTTGAAAAAAAAATATGTTTTTGTAAAATTCTTATACCCCTTCTTCTGAGAGAAAGGAAAAAAATGACATTTGTAGCTACACATTTGTTATCCTCATGATTTATAGCTGAATGCAAAAAAAAAATAGCAAATAAATTATGCGAGGCAGCCTTCAAAATTTCTTAAGTGCGACAAAATTTTGGATGATTCATGATTCCATAGAACACTAACACTTTCTGCTATGGGAGCGAAAAAAAAATTTCATGTCGGGATTTTCAACAAAAAAACAAGAAAATACCGAAAAGTCACCTGAGCACTATCTAAATTTTTTTTTAAAAAACCTAAATTTTGGAAAAATTAATTTTTTTTGATGCACTTACGTTTTTCAATGGGACTTCAAGAAAAAAAATCTATTTTCTTTGAATCACCCTAATATATATATTTTTAAATATTTTTATTTTATATTTTGCGACTTTCAATATTAAATACATGTTTTATCGATTTTTTAGGTCCTCTTCTCTCTCGTAAGCCTATCCTGACATAATTAGGTGACAAAACCTTTTTATATCAGCGTACTTTAATTGTACAATAAGGGCTTAGACTTTTTTATCTCGTAAAACAAGGGTTCGGGTTTTCTTGACGATCATCGGTCGGAGTGATCATTATTTAACGATTCAATGTCGGAATCTTATGGACACACGGGCGGTGCGACGCTTACGCGAGAGCGCTCTGCCCGTGGCCCTCTAGCGGATTTCTGCCACACCAGAAATCCAGCCAAGAAATACGGCTGTTCCATGTTCTTACATGCAGGTCTTCCTACTCAGGTGGTGGGGATGTGGGGAGTGGCCAGTGGTACGTCACAAATAAGTGGCCACAAGAGCGGAGTTACGAGCGTGTCATAAGACTGTAGAACGGATGCGGCGAAATCATAACCTATCTTGTGATACGCATATATGTGTATGAATGTTTACAGCGAAATAAAAAATAGCGCAACGAGAAAATAAATATACTGATAGCACTTTCTATTGACAAATGATTATTTTCTTGGTAAACATTAAAAAAAAATATAATTTTAACCACTTTTTTTATTCCCTAAAGCTCTATATCTCAAGCGGCTCTGATAAACAGATATTATTTTCTTTCACCGACTCGCAAAAAGCTTACTCAGCAGATTCGTAAGCGCTGAGCTCACGTAACTAAGTTTTGAAGTTGGAATTCACTCTCCATCTTTTTTTTTATATCGTGAGCATAAATATAAGTTTTGTTTCAGATAGGTAGACACGTAATTTATCACTTTTGTTTAAATAGGAAATCAAATTATTTTAATAAATTGTATTAATTAATTTTATTGTTTAATAATTGCGGATGTAATTCTTTTTTTTTTAATTGAGTACGTAGACAGGTAATTGTAAATTTTCTTTAACGGGAGAAACCAGTTTAGGAGGCCGAAATTTTGGTGTTTTTCGTGATTTTTTTTTAACAGGGAAGGAATAATCAGAATTTGTTTAAACTTGGAGGATATTTTATTCATGTTTTGGAGTACACTGTGTAATTTTTTCAAGTCATTTCCGCCGGAAATAGTGGAGTTAGAAGCTGCTGTCAATGGACGACTTTTTTCAACTGGTGGGCATTCTAGCTCACAAAGTTATTGACCAATCGTTCTGAAAATTGGTGTGAATATTCTTTATTCAATTGCAATCTATATGAATCTAACTCTGGAATGATATTATTATTAAAAATATTTTTTTTTAATGCAATAAAGGTGAAAAAACATGGTGTAAAACATGACATTGTGTTCAAATACCTCAAAAACATGCAATTTCCAACTTTTTTGATCACAATTAGGTTCATGTTCTTAGGAAATATGTTGTTAATGAAAAAAAAAATTGTAATGATTACAGATAAAAATTGTGACTTCAGGAATGTCCACCAGCAAAAAACTCGGATGGCGATCGTCCATGGACAGCAGCTTCTAACTCCACTATTTCCGACGGAAATAACATGAAAAAATTACAAAGTGTACTTCAAAATATGACAAAATATCCTCCAAGTTTAAATAAATTCTGCTTATTCCTTCCCTGTTAAAAAAATTCACGAAAAACACAAAAATTTCGGCCTCCTAAACTGGTTTCTCCCGTTAATTAATAAATAAAGCAAATTATTTTGATCATTTTATTTTTTATTAATTTTTTTTAAATAATTGCGAGCATGAACTTGTACAATTTATTGAATTATTAAATCAAATTTTTCATTAGCTATTATTTTCATCATTTATAATAATTTTTCTTTCATTTATTTACCATTCTTAATTTATTTGTACATTTTTTTTATCAGTTATTTCAATATTATTATCTTTCTACAGATTACCTTTTCGATTTTTACACTTTTCAAGGCTCTTTATGCTCTTCATGGTAAGTATCGCAATGTCATTTGTACTCGAAACTGCGCGGTTTTTTTGTATACTAATGTGGACCGTGTGTGGGCTATAGAGAGCAGAGCACCACTGCCGATGTGCGGCCTCTCGCGTCTAAGGCTAGTATTTATAGTCCTTCCTCCACGCCAATTTGCCTTTACGAAAGCACGCAAGTAATACTTAAGGGGATGGGTCAGTCGTTCCGCCCGCTTCGAAATTTCGCCAGGAAAATTTGGTCACACGGTTCAACCGATTGCTATAAAAATGGAACTATGAATACAGTGTTATGGCACAATTGGGCTGACAGAGGGATTTTGCAAAATTTTGAAAAAAAAAATAATTTTTTGTTACCATCGGGGTAATCATGCAATTACATAAAAAATAATTATCGTATCACTTTTTCCGCCAGTCAGCCTAAGCGCGATATCGAAACAAACATTTTAATTCCTGTTGCATCAAAATCGATGCAAAATTGACGACAAATTTCCCTTTTAATTTCTTGTTGAAAAAAATTATCAACAATATACCGAAATCGTCAAATTTTAGTTCACCGAAATTGACGCGATCATCAATTCCTCAAATATTGATTTTTCATCACAAAAACTGCCATCCGCTCAGCTTCAGTGAGCTAAAGCGAAGATGAAACAAAGGCTTTCCTATTTCGTATAACAGTCAAGGGGGCACTGACAGAGTACGAGAGAGATAGTGCTATTGGGCCCATGACCACCGCGAATCGTTTTATTAGGAGAAAAGTATACTCGTCGAGAGCTCGGGACAGCGCTTCAAATGTAATTGTCCTGAGACTTTACCAAGTCTCTTGATATATATATTTCATTCTCGAAATTCGCGCATATATATTTTTATGTACAGCACAAATTTTCATGTTCAGCTACACTTTTATATTATAATATCTAGCAAAGTATAAATGACGCTCAATACGCTCAGAAAGGTGCTTTCTATTATTCCAGATACATTTCAATCATTGTAAACTCAAGCAGATATGATAAGCATGAACGATTTTCAAGTTATATTTTACAATTCAGAGTTTGGCCAAGTGGTAAGAGTCTGAATTCGCAAAGTCTATATTTTGAGTTCAATCTCTGGTGCCGATTTTTTTTTTTTTTTATTTTATAATTCATCCGGTATATTAATTCTTTTTTTCAATAAGCTAATAATTATAGAAAATTATTCCTGTAATATAAAAAGAAAAATAATTGCGTGAACGGCAAATTTGTACGCGATTAAATTCCAAAATGTAAAACACGTTAAAAAGAAAAGAGAAAAAAATGAAAGGGTTAGTGAAGGAAAAGAAGAATAAATATATTGCATAATTGAGAAAAAAAAATTCTTTGGACAATCGTTCAATTCAAAACTTAATCTTCAAAATCGTTCTTGTTTATCATACCCACTTGACTTTACAATGATCAAAATTTGTTTGCAATAAGAGAAAGCATTTTTCTGAGCGTAGTGAGCGTCATACATTGCTAGATGTTATACTATAAAGGTGTGGCCAAATATGTAAAAGAATTACTGGATTTTTCAAAATACCGGAATTTTGACATTCCAAGATTAGGTTTGTCTGGGAGACCCGATCACATGCAATAGCGATCGGGGCGCGTGCGACGCCACGCTTCTTCCATTGTTTCGTAAACAGAAACGAAGAAGCATAATCGAGATTGACGTTCAGTAAGTCTCGTGGATTTGATGAAAAGTGTTGTGATTTAGTGAATTGGTGGACAAGTATGGTGTTGTGAAATAAAACAAAAAAATAAACAGAAAAAGTGAAACGAATGTATGGGCAACAGGCATAATAAAAATAAAAAAATCGCAGGAGTATCCGTACTTCTGTCTGCAAGATTACGCGGAGTTAACTCAAATTTGTTTTCTAATTTGTTGTTGTTTCCTCTCAATCTCTCCAATTCTTTACCATTGTCTTTCCCGCTGTCAATCTCTCATACATGAATACATACCGTTCCTCCCTATAAATAATATGCATTGTTGATTAACTTTTACCGCTTGTTCAAGTGCGAACCCAGCCGTTTTCACTGCTGGATAGTTCAATTCACATTGAATTGGCTAACGATACAAATCATTGGAGACAAATGGAAGGACTATCGCTCCTTGGTATAAATAATATTAATTGTTTATTAACTTTCACTGCTTTTCCAAGTGAGAACCCAGCAGTTTTCATTGTTAGACAGTTCAGCACGCATTGAATTACTCAACGGTAAAAATTGTTGGAGACAAATGAAAAACTATCGTTATTTCGTATGAATATTATTAATTGTTTATTAACTTCCACCGCTTTTGTAAGCGAGAACCCAGCAGTTTCTACTGTTGGAGAGTTCAACTCACATTGAACTACCCAAGAATAAAAATCGTTGGAGACAAAGGAAAGGACTGTGGTGCCTTCGTGTAAACAATATTAATTCTTTATTAACCTTTACCGCTTTTTCAAGCGAGAACCTAGCAGTTATCACTGCTGGAGAGTTTAATTCACATTGAACTATTCAACGATGAAAATCGTTGGTGACGTACGAATGAAAGTCAACAAATTTTGCAATGTTCTCCAGTAAAATTCAATGCGGAAACAAGTAACGATTACGGCTTGTCAAAAGCGAAAAAATGATAGAATCAATTTTTCATCGGGCACACAGGAAAAATTACTATGTTCCTCTCTAAACTCTTCGCAAATAATTTCATTATTTCGTGTGCTGCTAAACAATATATAGTCAAGAATAATTTTAGGAGTGGCGCAGTGAGAAATTTATTATGGGTTACGTTAAAAATTCACCGAATTAATGTATGTTTTGGTACTTTGAATATCGATTCTTCTCATAATGACGATATAGTCCGACGTTACTATAAAAACATAGTAATTTTTCGTGTAAAATTCTCTCCGTGTATAAACAATATCGATTGTTTATTCATTTTTACCGCTTTTTCAAGCGAGAACCCAGCAGTTTTCACCGCTGGAGAGTTCAACTCACATTGAACTACCCAACGATGAAAATCGTTGGTGATGTACGAATGAACTATCGTTCCTTCGGATAAACAATATCAATTGTTTATTGATTTTTACCGCCTTTCCAAGCGAGAACCCAGCAGTATTCTTTACTGGAGAGTTCAATTCACATTGAACTTGCACCAATAAAAATCGTGGGATACATACAAACGAGTCTTTCGTTTGAATAATAATAATACATAATTATTAATAATTAATATTTTTTTGTATGCGTGTGTATATACAGGTATCGCCTCGCGCACGAGTTTCGAGAGAATTTTTTTTTTTGAGTGCAAGTGTTGCTAACGCACACACATATACACACGCGCGCGGCAAATGTCATTCATCGGGTTTCTCGTGTTCGTCCAGTGCATTGAAACCTGATGGAAGACGCATGCCGCGACATCTAACGGTAGTCTGCGGTAGCTCGTTGCGAGCTCTGCAGTTCCGCCAGGAATGAGGGGCGGCGGCGAAGTGTTTCGTCGATTCACATAACCTCACCTCGAATTTTCGAAGTTGAAATTCTTCGATATGGTTTGACCGATTACAAAAAAGCTCTGTCAGCCCACGTAGGACGATAGCAAAAATGGGCTGACAGGGCCTTTTTGTAATCGGTCAAACCGTGTCGAAGAATTTCACTTTCGAAATTTGCAGCTAACTCTCTCGCACTCATGGCAACTCAGTCGGTATGACTCTTAGCCTTAAGAGGATGGATCAATCATCTAATCTCACCTCGAATTTTCGAAGTTGAAATTCGTCGATACGGTTTGACCGATTACAAAAAAGCTCTGTCAGTCCACGCAGGACAATGGCAAAAATGGGCTGACAGGGCCTTTTTGTAATCGGTCAAACCGTGCCGAAGAATTTTACTTGCGAAATTTGCAGCTATCTCTCTCGCATTCACGGTGGTGAGATACCGACTGACCCATACTCTTAAGCACCGACGTTTGTTTCTCGCTCTCCCATGGGATATGGACAGTGCTCTCGGGGAAAGAATAATATTTCAAAAATGGTTTATCTTTCCGAAGTCAAATTGGCGTATAAGAGCCGCTTCGCATGTACAATATATTTTTGATGCCGAAAATACAAACAAAATAATTTAATTTCGTAAATTAGTTAAAAAATATTGTAACTCTCGTATACGCGCTTGATAACGTGCACCTATTTAATGTAGAGATTGCCTACTACGTGGCGTTGTAAACGCCTTGCACGATTCCTATTGCTAAGCAGAACACCAGACAGAGGTAAAGAGGTAAATATATAACACACATTGTTTAGATTGGTGCTTTTGTCTTTTTGTTATTAATTCGATTATTTGAGGTTATGACACTGAGGTCTTCCGGTTTCGTCTTTATGACAAGCCGACAGCGACGCGTAGCGGTGAGAAAAACGTGACGCTAATGCGGCTACCTTCACCAATAAAATTTGACTCTTGTCAGTTGCAAGATCTGTATGTAAGACCGCGGGCTGTCCGGTTACAATATATATAATTCGTGTTAAACAAAACTTGTTGTTTGTGCAACAAAATTTTAGTAACTTTAGCAAACGGTTTATTTGTTTGAATATCAACAAAAGATTTCATTCAAATTATTACTAGGTAATTAGCTTAATCACAAATGATATTCCGTTGTTCTATGGTGTCATTGAATTCAGTTCATGTAGAAAACTTTATTCGATGTTATTGTTTCATTAAGACATGTTCAAACCGTATACATCTTAACCTCCGTGTCATTATTTCAAATTCAATCGATTTTGAGTCTCAAGTTTTGTTTTTTTTTTTTCAATGTAATCATTTATTGTGGTTGCATCACATGAAATACACTCAACTTAAATAAATTAAAATTTAGCGGCAAATTCGTGGCATAGTTGTCTCAACGACATGCCCTTCAATGGATCAATCACCGGGTGATTAACTAAACGTAATATAACTATTGGCGCAACGAGAATCGTTCAACCTTAGTGCGTAGTTGGCAATACTTTAATTTTTGTTCAGTGTGGAGGATTTTTATTTATTATTATTTTTTTTATTTATTACAATATTTTTTTATTTTTTATTTATTTATTACAATATTTAATACTCAGTGTAAGGAGAATTCAATCGGCAATCAGTAATGTTGCATGATCCATTGAGACAGGCATATCATGAATGAACTAATTAAGTTTGGAATGTGCCACGTGCACCGGATCAGAAAAACTATATATATCGTTGTTTAAAGAGAAGAAAACCATAGTTATCTTGAAATATTAGAAGAGCCGTCACCCAACCATTCTACTATGCACAATGAGATATCTCTTTTGAAATAATGTAAAATAAAATCCATTTTTTTCAATTAACATATCTTTCAAGAACTATTTGCCTGAAAAGATGAAATTCAGTTGTACAAATCGATTTATCTTGGCGTAAACGCTATTCGCGATTGGTCATACGCTTGGCCGACTTCCCGACGGATTGTATCAACCATTCTGTTGATATGACGTATACAGTAAATGACGGCGAACGTTATTTTTTGCACGCAAATACAGCAGAGATTGTCGACTACAACTTTCTAGATTAAAAAAAATTGGAACGCTGCGAGAGAAAGAGAGTCGTCGACTACATTAGTGACGATGATTATCGATGCCTTTGGCGCTTTATATGGGTTGAGAATATGTCAGGAGGCCACGGAGGTCATCCGTGCCTTTGATTCCGCGTATGTGGATATATATTGGTGTGGCATCCGAATTCCGACGTCACCTCTATCTCATAAAGGTATGAAATAAATCGAGAAAGATAGAAAGATGGAGAAAAAGTGACAGAAGAAGTATATAGGGAAAGAAAAAAAGAGACGAGAGGAACTTGAACGCTTGCGGATGCATTATGTATGGACTGAGTCTTTTACTTGCTTTCAGTCAGTTTTATACACTCGAAGAGTCTTGATATTTCGTGTAGCAGATGGCTTGACATAGCAAACGTTTGGTGAAAAAGCACGTAATCATTTGGACAGAAAGATCCTAGACATTCCGCATAATGAACACTTATATATTGTGATGTATTTCAATAGATCTTGTTGATATTTTTGGCGCCTATTTTGCAATCGAAAGAACATTTGTTCTGAAGTTTCTCTACTACATAAATTTATATCATACCGATAACGTTGAATTTGGACGCATATAATAACATGACCACACGTCTAGTTTCAGAGGTGATTGAATTTGAACTTTTTATTTTATTGAAATGAGAAAAAAGCATTTAACTGAACATTTAAGGTAGATCGGTTACGGCTACGTGATCTTTGCAGTACCTATTATAGACCAAAGTTTACAAATGTAAAATTGTCTTTGAAATTATAATTTTATTATTTTCGAAATATAAACAGCGGAGAATGGATATTTTTATACGATTTTATTGTTCAAAAAATGTTTACTAATTCAAATTTAACGAGCGTAGTGGATTGTAAAACGTGTCATGGCCGTTACTGTCATCTGCCGAAACTGTCAGTTTTGTTTATAACCTATATAGAGTATTTACACAAAGGAATTACGCAACGACAGAGATTTTGCCAGTTTACCTATTACCATTAATTCTATCGATATTTATCAAATACGGTAAAAACATTCAAGAACAAGAAAGAAAAACACAGTCAAATTGGCAAACTGTCACGTCTGAAGGCATCTTCTAGCAGACGCTGAATACAGAGTTGCTAAGCGCTCTCGCGCTCTTTCCCGTGTCATTCCTGTGGAAATCTCAATCATTTTACAACGAATAATTTTTTTATTTTTCAGTCGATTTTTAACGGTAACGTCCAAAAACCCAAGCGCTTTTATATTCAGGAATATTCGCGGAATACAGTGATCAATTTTTTATTACGAAATCTTGGAAGTACCAAATGTAAAAATTCAATAAGTCTTGACGTGCATACGATTTTTCTATGCTCGTAGGGATAAATGTCTGGAAACAGTCGATTTTTACGAATTAATTACTACCAAACGAGATGGTAAATAGCGTTCAAGTTGCAAATATCAATTCATCTCGTATTTATGTGTAACTATAAAAATTGTCAGTCCTTCATCTTGGATGGCTCAAATTCACTGATCTACCTTAAGGTAGTTCCCTCACAGGATCGTTGAATTAAGAAATGGTTGAAATTTGGCATACGTGTTATTTAATACGTTATTCAAGAATCTGTGCAATTTTAACAAGTTTTACCATTCCGAACCCGAGATTATTTATACTTGAAGTTGGCTCGATTAACACGTAACATATGCGCCATGCATGAGCAAACAGTACATTATTAATTCTACCGTCAGAACTAAAATCAAGAAGTTGATGAAAAATGAGAAGGAGCAAGAGCAGGATGTCATAAATATTGTGAAAAAACGTCAAGATGATTTACCATATAGGTTAAAAGATATAACCTCGAGAAGTACTACGGTTTTGGCCTTATATACGACATATTCTACAAACAAACGAGCGCGAGCGCGAGAGATGTAACCTTTTTTGTGTATTGGGGCATAGCCCGGACAGTTTCGGCAAAAAGTTTACTCGCAATATCCGATCAAAAACACTTATAGAATAAATTTTACGACAGTAGATGATATCTGTCGTATTATCTATTGGTACCGAGTCAATATTGTGTGCTTTTTAAATTTACTTACTACGAATTATTAACCCTTTACACACATATGTAACGCACATACGGTATGTAACTTTTGGTTGAGGTTGTCGCAGGGGAACTACCTTAAACGAACTTATCTGTAAGCGAAGTTCTATAGTCATTGTATGTAGTACCTCTTCCGCAGATCACCAGTAGTACCCTAAATATATTGCAGATAGCGTCACAATTTCAAAACTAAATCCATTTTTACCAGTCGCCTGCACCTAGCAACCGCCTACGTCTAACGTATCAATGATATTTTCATCATTTTAGAGCAGTACCGTCATTATTGGGGATCAACAGTTTTTCTCCTGTTTACATCGTTTACATTTCGAGACGGAAAACATGGAAAGCAGCTGAAAATGTTCGATATCGAATGGAGAATTATTTAAATTGTTGAAAACAACAGCACCGAAAGAAAATTTTAAATTTACATGATTCTCAATTTTTCTGTGGCCTTATACAATGACAACATTTTGGATTTTCCAACAATTCAATGAAATAAATTTTTTGAAATTTGAAATCCAATTCAGCGACCTTCAAATCAATTTGATACCCGTTCCTATTGAATGTGTTTTATTTCTAACTTTTGTTTAGATTATTGTTAGTGGATATAAAATACAGCTTGACAAAAAATATATATTCTAAAAATACCTATATAGTTGATAGCGTAGTTATTGGCGTCTCGAGTTAGTGAGGTAGGCATTAGGTAATAAATTCCTAGGTAGGTAGACCGAATCTCAGCACATGCAGAACATATGTAACTTGAGTAAATAAGGGCAGAGGTTTTTTTTTATTGTAAATCACTTATTTAAC
This sequence comes from Rhimphoctona megacephalus, assembly GCA_963989365.1. Lineage (NCBI taxonomy): Eukaryota > Metazoa > Arthropoda > Insecta > Hymenoptera > Ichneumonidae > Rhimphoctona > Rhimphoctona megacephalus. Next base: position 6,794,880 of record OZ022420.1, on the reverse strand, counting down.
ACGACATTTAGTCTTAGATCATGAAGAAATAATTTTTTTATCAATATGGATTTAAATTGATTAAATAGTAATGAGTTATTCAAGGTTAATAATCGGGATGGGACGCTAAGCCTGTCGATTGTTTGTATTCCTCGGTCGCCCAGTAGGAGCAAAAATTGTTGGCCTGGCAATCAGCACTAAAGAAAGACGCCGTGCCAGTCCTGCCCCTATCGTATTGTAATTTTTTTCATGGGTTTAAACAAAATCTATTCGATCTCACATGAATAGAGAGATAGTCAACATTTATAAGAAGCGGACTGGAAATAATCTCGATGGGCATATTTATTTATTCAATCATTCATTTGTGAAGAGTTCAATAATACAATCGAAAAATTAAAAATAGCACAATACGTTCATTTGTTTTTTCTTGAAAATGTCGTGATGTCGAATGCACTTATTTTCTCAGAAATTTCGTGGCAGTACGAATATCTTTTCTCTATTCCCGGGTGGATATTCAAGGCTACCGTTACTTTTAAGGTATGAAGTAACGGTAATGAAAACGACAACAGAAAATAGTTTGGGAAAAATTTTCGCGATACGAAAAATTACGGATAGAAGCACTGAAAGTAAACATATAATATGGTTTCCATGACAGATAGTTGCAAAAAGAGATGAGCTCTTCGTTAAAACACGGATCTGTGTTGTCTCGGAGAAGAGGTTGATCAAAGGTAATTAAAAAAATTCTTTTCATGCTGCTCAACTTTTACCAAACGTTTTTTATATCAAAGGTCCGCCACAAAAAGTACTTTATCAACCCTCTTATGGATGAAGTCTACTAATCAACCTTGGATCAAGCAAAAAAAAATCGTGAAGCCAAAATAAAAGATATGAGGCAATTAGAGAGAACCAACGCTAGCATCAAAGCTAGGGACAGCATCACAAATGATGCAAGCTCTCAAGAGGCTCAGGAAAACGCAAAATACCCACCGCAAAAAGCAACCCTCTGTGCTCCTACACAAAACGCTCGACTATCAGATTCAGCAAGACGAATTATTTGAGACCGCAGTAAACATCTGAAAGATTTTCTGGGCAACTTGATGGAAGCATATAATTTTGATCCACGCATACTCGGTTATACGGAAGGATGTAAAATTCTCTTCCAAATTCTTACTCACGAACTAAGAGCTCCATCTGAAAATAAAACAAGTCTTCGAAAGTATTTAACCTCGTTGTTGATAAAACACTATTACTTCAAGTGCAAGATTCATAGTTTTTTTAGGGATATGTGAATTCTACTAGCTACAAACGTGATTCTCAAGAAAAAAATTATCACACATATGAACAACCAATTTGATGATATCCTTCCGGAAAGAGTATTCCAACTACGAATTTTTCAGAAACAAAACGATCGGAAGTAAAAAAAAAGCTTGCAATCGTATTCCGCGTCGTCAGAAGGTGATTCAGAAAGAAACTCCGGGATTGGAAGTACTACGTGCCGATTTTTGTATTATTGTAAATCATATCAACTTCTTAGATTACATGGATTTATATTGTTTTTCATTTTTTAGGTTTGATGAACACAATGCGAGAGAATGCAATGTGCCGATGCCATCGATCGCCAATGTGCGTAGTACGCATATATCTATATAAAAATAAGAAGGGTGTTCATAAATCAGAACATTCCGAAAGGCAACAGAGCGGAAACGCAAACATTGAATTTTCAGCACGAAATGGGAAAGGCAACTGTAAGTTTTTGCCATTCGTGGCGCCACAATAGCACCGCCTATTCATATGCGGTACTGTATACAAATATATATGCGTTGCGTATATATAGATATATGGGTAGCATAAGTGGTAGGGACGTGCTATGGTGGCACCCTCTGTCCCAAGCTTTGCGTTGCCTGTCCCATAGAAAACGTCGTACAAATCCCCGCATACACAGAGATACTTTCGTCTATACAAAATATAGTAAAAGTTTAAGGGATGATCGATCATCAGGTCGAATCCAAGATTCTGACTTGAAATTTTCATATGACGTAGATGAACATTTTACGCGGCTATTGGCAAAATTTGGGCTAGATTGACCATCTGGTTATTTCGCAATAAAATTGCAAAGTTAAGCATTTTGAGGCACCGAATACACGTCGTATATGGAACAAAATCGACCGGAAGTGCCGTGAACACGGTTTTTCTCTCTCAAAATCCAAGATTAGTCGATAAAAAATCTGGATTCTGATAAATGAGACAATAATAATTAGGCAAAAAATAGAAAAATCATACCTCATCAGGTTTTTTACACAGTAATATTACAAAAAAGTTTCAATTTCCGGTTGAAAATGGTGAGAACGACGAAGTAGTATTCAAAAGCGTGGCAATGTCGCAACTAACATATGATGCCGCCGGCGGCCATAACTTAGCTTTACTTCGAAATTGATTTAAATATCAGCCGCCTCAAAATGTCAACAAAACTGTAAATATCTAATAAATGACTAATAACAAAAGCATGTTCCGAAAAGTCTTTTGTTCCATAGCTCGAATAGACTTTAAACCGTGCTCGATTATTATTTTCTGTACTCTCAGCCATGAAGTCACGAGCACATTTCACAAAAGAGTCACAAACACCAATACAGGATATTACAATCGCGACGTTGCCAAGTTTGGCTGCTTACAATTCTAATATTGAGAATACTATATAGAGTCGTCGACTATATAATCTAATATGGAAAATACTACAGAGTCGTTGACGATCTAATTTTTTTAGTTTTCCCGAATTATTGTGCTATAAAATACTCATGTATCAGTAATTATGTTTCTTAAAATCGATAATACGAATATTCAACATCAGTTAACGTAAATCAGAATCGCTGTGTGTAAAATGAATTTGGGCTCCTTTTTGACTCCAAAGTCATAGTCGATCATCCTTAAACTTGTGCACATGACCTAGAAAAACAAAAAGAGTATCGTATATGACAAGAGATGGAAGGAAAAAGGAGCTCAGAACTCACGGCAGATTGATGAGATCACCTATAGGAACTTTACTATTTATGCGCGAAGCTTTCACCCTGCAACCCCTTTCTCATTTCTCTCTCTTTCTCTCCCTCCCTCTCTCTTTCTCATGGTTTTGTCAGTTTTTTTTCTTTTTCACAAGTTTAGGTAGAAAAAAAGAGAAAGTTTCTTTGTATTTTCAATGATGCATAATATACTCATCTTGTACTTATATACATTAGGGTGGTTCTTAATAAGGTCATTTTTGAATTTTTACTCTGCCAAGGGCTTAAACGTTTCCGTTTCGATAAAAAAAAATTGTCACCAAGTTTCAGCTCTTAATCTCAATTATAAGATCTGGCCCATGACGCTCAAGCTTTCCATTTAAATACCCTGGTGGATCCAGTAATGGGACCTTATAAATAAAAACAACGGGAAATTCCGATGTCCTTTTTACAAGGTCAGACCTCAAAGGTGACGCTTGCATTACCTTTAGCGTTTAAAATAACGGTAATGAAAAAAACAATGGAAATTTCCGTTTCCTTACTGTCGCCGGATTCGTCAGGGATAACAGGTATGTTTTTAGTTTTCATCTTCATTTATTTAATACTCGGCTGTATCTTTTGTCATCGTCTCGTTATTAGGCTTGATTTGTAGATAATTCAATGCTCTTTAAAATTGTCTGCAGCATTTTTATTGTCAATTGAATAGTTTTACTGGTTTAAGTCTCGTCTTTTTTTTTTTTTTTTTTAGAAAATTGACCTTTTTTGCTGTCAAAGTTGATGGTAGAATTTACATAAAAAAATGTGAATACCAATGTTCTACAAAAAAAAGTCTGTAAAGCCACTTTTCTCAAGTCTTTAGATTGGAAGATATACCCGCGTAAATAACAGAATTTCCATCAAAATTCAGTTTCATTAATTTTCGACTGCTCGGTGATCAGCTTATTTTCAGGTATTCTTTTCGTGCAGAATGTTTGTGAAAACGACAAAAAAGTAAGCGAAAAACAGTAAAAACAAAAAGTGAAACAACTGATTATAAAGAAAAAGTGAACTTCAAATAACACAAAATGAAAACTATTATTACATGACTTGGAAGATTGTTTTTGAATAACTAAAACTTCGAACTACAAAAGTAGTAGTGAACCTAAAAAGTGTAAAAGAAGAATGGATTAAAAATTAAAAAATTAGTAGTATTATAAAAACAGATTACAGACTAAAAACGTGTTTTGAAAAAACAAAAAACTCCCAACTGCCCAATAGTATACTGGAAAAATGAAAGAAGTTGGAAGCAAAAAAGCGTAGAATTAAAAAAATAAAAACAACAATAAAACCGAAAAAGTGAAATAAGAAAACCAATGAAAAAGATAAAAATAATTCAATTCATAAGTACGCCTGCCTCAGAATTGCATTTTCTTGACCCGTAAAGTTTACCAGCGAATAATTAAAGAATAATTCACATGAAAAGGAAGAAAATCATAATTATAAACAAATTTAAAGGATATTGGAAGATGTTTTCAAGACCGTAAACAAAATACGGTGAAAACGTCTCCCGCCATCGCTTGAATTTGTTTATAATTATGATATTCTTCATTTTCATTAATTTTTTATCGACTTTTAAATTATCGAGTTGAAATTTATTGACTGCTCTTGAAATGTAAAAAACATTTTTATTTCCATATAAAACTTAGAAAAAAATAATTTAGGAAATGTTGATATCTTAGTATTTATATTCAAAAGTTAATTATGAAATTGACGTTAAATCGATGAATTTTATACAAATTCAAAAAAAAGTACAGTTTTGAATAGAACATTTTCTGTTCTACAAGTTCGCCATTTAAACTCTATCGATAAAATCACTATGTTGTCTGTTATCCAGTAAAAACTTAATTTTACTGAGAATTCTGTTATTTACGCAACTACATCTTCAAAATTGAAGACTTGACGAAATTGGCTTAGACCTGCGAGACTTATGCCTGTGAAACGATTTAAGTAGCAATAAAAATGCTGTAGCCAATTTTGAAGAGCATTGAATTGTCTACAAATGAAGCCTAATATCGAAACGATAACATAGGATACAGTCGAGTATTAGATAAATGAAGATGAAAACGAAAAACTTACGTGTTATTTAAATGGAAAATTTTGGGCGTCGTTTAAGCCCTTGGGAGAGTAAAAATAAAAAAATAACTTTATCAAGGACGACCCTAATATATATTCACGTCTACGCATCGGAGTACTACAATCCAGCGACCATGTGATTCTACGGCAGGGTGTCAAGTCGTCACGGGCCTACTGTCTACTGTGTCAACTGGATCGTGCAACTCGCCATTGTGTAACTCTCCAACCGTAGCAAGTCTACCCTGTGTGGAAAGTCCCCAACCGTGTAAACTGGATCTAGCGCGAGCTCTAATCCGTAGTATTTTGATATTTCCCCGACGCTCGCGTATCCCCACTTTCACCGCCGGGTGAAAGGGAAATATCAAAATACTACGGATTAGAGCTCGCGCTAGATCCAGTTTACACGGTTGGGGACTTTCCACACAGGGTAGACTTGCTACGGTTGGAGAGTTACACAATGGCGAGTTGCGCGATCCAGTTGACACAGTAGACAGTAGGCCCGTGACGACTTGACACCCTGCCGATTCTACTACACATGAATGTAGAGTCTGGGTGATCCAAATCGGCAGGGTGTCAAGTCGTCACGGGCCTACTGTCTACTGTGTCAACTGGATCGCGCAACTCGCGGGCAAGTGGGGACTTGCCCGGCGTGTACCTAAGAAAGGCGGTGAAAGTGGGGATACGCGAGCGTCGGGGAAATATCAAAATACTACGGATTAGAGCTCGCGCTAGATCCAGTTTACACGGTTGGGGACTTTCCACACAGGGTAGACTTGCTACGGTTGGAGAGTTACACAATGGCGAGTTGCGCGATCCAGTTGACACAGTAGACAGTAGGCCCGTGACGACTTGACACCCTGCCTCCAAATCTCTCTTGCACTAATTATTCCAAATATAATTAACCGATTTTAACGATATTTGTTTTTTGATCAATTCCATCAGAACTTTGAAAGGCATCTTTGTATTTATCAAATTTGTGACTTTTAAGTTATGAATAGAAAAGAAATGAATTACTTAACAAAATTTCGAATGGTTTCACCAGACCCAATGTCGTGGTTGATCGTTAACCTTCAAAGTACACACGCCTCAAAAGGTCCGAACGTTCGAAAAAGCACGTGGCATTTATTGACGGTACAAAGTCCAAGTATATAGGTGTGTGATGAAAAAAGTTTTGTACCCGTAATACAAATCCGCCTCCAAAGGAAAATTTAGGTATCTAAACCAGTCTAGTTTAGTGATACGTGACACGGTAGTAAATATATTGTGCGCTCTGAGGGTTAATTTGCGACAATAATTTCTAGAAGTAACTAAGGATTAATTTGCAAAATATTTTCTAGAAGTAACAATTTATAAGAAGAAGAAACAAAGGGTTAAAAAAAGGAGAGTTACAGACAAACTGACAAACATACAAGTGAAGCTAATATAAAGCGTGTAAAAAAGAAATTCCTACATGATTATTATTGCTAGTCAGAAAAAACGATTGAATCATTGATGACTGTAATTGTTCCCATCATAGCTAATTAATCAGTTAACTGGTAAGCGCCTAAGCCACACACCGAGGATATGCATGAATAAGGGATAAAGAGGAGAGGGCAAGTTTCATAGTAAATAAATCAGATACTAAAGAATGCAAACAAAAAATCACAGGTTATTTGTGGCTCCATACTCAATAAATATTTACTCACAAATTTACAGAGAATTTCGTTCGAAGATAATCTTAATTTTATATTGGTAAATATAATAATACTTGAAGATTCGCTGTTCTCTTTTAGTTTTCTATACCGTAACCGTAAACGTAAACAATACTGTTCTCGTTGCCGATTTTCTAGGTACCAGGAGAACAGGCAAGAGCGTGTTAAGCGCGGGCGGTAACGTGCTATAATAATCACGTGACCACCTTCAAATCACAGATCGCGCGCCTCTCGTGGCAAAGTGTTGAATTGTACCACATGCCGCATAGCATTCAGAAAAATCATTAGTTCATTTATTTGACACTTGATACTTCGTATACTACCGCTAGATGACTCTTCTCTTAGCGAGGTAGCACATACAGTAGATCTAACATGAGGAGATCCACTCTGGCAGCCATAATTTCGGGATTAGCCACAGAGGGGCGCTCGGATTCGCTCGCAAATTCAGTGAGATAACAGCGCCAAAGATGTAAACATACATCTTCCGTCCCAAAATTTTTATTTCTCAGAGCTACTGGTCGCCCGTTCGTATAAAAAATTATAAAGCTGTATTTAATCTTTTCCTTCCTTAATTAGTTGATGAATGTTTCTTACAATAAACACTGCTATTGGTTAAAATCGGTTTTTTTGTTAGATTGTTCGTCTTTTCCAGTGACGGTAACTGAGTTACTCCAGGAGTGCGATTATGTGCACGATCGAATTCGATATCGAAAAGCAACAACACGCAAGTTAGATGGTGTTGTCGACATCGAATTCGATTATACATTGTATGTAATTCATCCCGAGATACTACACGACAATTTATAAGCGCCCTTCTTCAAATGCGAATAGCACGTTGTATTAAACCAATACAAAGGATCGGGCGTCGTTGATATTTCAAGGTTTCATCGGTGAATGTTTTGTTCTTTTCTTAGCTGTTGGAGATACGCCCGTTCTTGTTATCTTCACATTTTACATTATATATTTATTTTTTTAATTAGGAAATTGAATTTAATGAAAAAAAAACTATATTTCCGAAGTCAACTTGTGAAATTAGGAATAATAGCTCGAAATTTTGTTATGGTTTGCCAAATCAAAGTAAAAACAAAAAACAATTTTCAAAAAAAAAAATCAAATCTGCCGCCCCCAAAAACGTGCCGCCCTAGGCTATAGCCTAGTCAGTCTAGTCATAAATACTCCCCTGGATAATTACTCGAAAATTTCAAATGGCATAAGAATTTAAAATTCTTTCTATCTTCTTCAAATGTATTCTTCTGCATGATGAAAGAGTTATTTTTTTTTCAATGTTTATTTGTTTATTTTGTTTCATGACTTATGTTTTATAGTATTAAATCAAATATCGTTATACTTATGAGTTTTGAGAAATAAAAATGTTTAAAAGTCACCATTACTGTGGAGAAATCATTTTCAAGTCCCTATTTATCAAATTAAGCACTTGAAACTATAAATACGAGAAAATATCTCATCACGCGTCCCACGTTTAAAGTGTAAGTAGCGCAACCACAGATGGGTTAAAATCAAGTAAATTTTTACATTTTGATCCACCATATTGGATTCGCCATTTTTTGTTTCAAAATTTCGAGTTCATAATCGGATTCAGCGACTCTAAAAATCTACGAATACCGAGTTTCATTATAATCAAGTAATTTTTTACATTTGCGCCCGCCATATTGAATCCGCTATTTTGAATTTCCGAACTTCGAGTTCAGTTTCGGATTCAGCGACCCCAAAAACATAAGAATACCGAGTTTCATTAAAATCAATTAGTTTTTACACTTTGGCCCATTATATTGCATCCGCCACTTTGAATTTCCAAATTTTGAGTTCAGATTCGAATTCAACGACCCAAAAAACCTTCGGATACCAAGATTCATTAAAATCCATTAAAATTTATAGAAATTATTCAATGTGCACATATATGCGTCATTACCAGTTTTGGCACGGAAATTCTCTGCGCACATATGCGTCATTACCAGTTAACTACTTAAATGTAAAGATTTTTTTATCGGTAAATTTTAATCAAGAGAAATACTTTTTTTTTAATACTTTGGCAAAAAATGTGTAATTTAGAGAGGAATAAATTTATTTGAACAGTGACTGCGTTAAATGTAAGATGAGAAAATACATTCAGCTGTTTTTATTTGCGCCGGGACAGGATCCAAATATGAGATGATAAAGGAAACATAAGGAGTGGATTGTACTCTCCAAATGTTTTTCTTTTGTAGACTGATAAATATGTATATATAGTAAACATAACCGAGATATGTATCCCACTTGTCTTTGTCGCTCGCGATGTTTCCTGAGCCAAAAGAAAAAGTAGATGCAACCGATGAACTTTGAGGCCGGAAAATTGTGAATAGACGGACTATCTGGCGATTTTGGAGGCCAGCCAAATATCCACGTTTTACCCAAACTCATAAATGATGGAGAAGTAAGAGCTGATGCTATCGTTTGTTACATAGAAAAAAAACTGTACCATATATCCACCCCTACTACATTTTTGAGCATACATATACGTATACATTGTAATGCTTTTTTCCGGCAACTCAAGTGACTCAAATTAATTTCCATTTTACAACTATCTTTGATTACCAGACGATGAACTTTCATCGACAAAAATTTATTTAAATAACTGTAAAATGAGATGCAAAATGTTTCCAGGCTAGGCTAGTCTTTAATGATGGCAGCGGAACATGCGCGATTCTTAGTAGAAATAAATTAAAGACGACAGACAAACGAAGAATTTCGGGATCACAAAATAATTTTTTCAGAACAAACACGATCTCATTGACGATGAGAACAGAAAAAACATAATTGTCAATTACAAATTCCTAAAAAAATATTTACATTTCTCTCTCATATTTATTGGCAATGTTATAACGGCAACGATGCGAATTCATAGTAACAAAATCATAGTTAGCCAAATATTAATAACGTTAACAAGTAACAAAATGATAGCAAAATTAATAACGGGAACGAAGACATTTTCTGACGAGATCCTGGCTGTAATATCACAAGACTAACTATTAAATATCGAGAACATGACACGCCCAAGATGGCGACTCGATCAAAAGATTTAAAAAAAGTAATTCTTATAAAACCGAAAATGATAGGACGACATACTTAAATTATGGATCTCGAGATTGACGTTTAAGGGGACCGTATGGTCTAGAAATTTGAAAAAATCGATTTTTTTTTTTTTCGATATGTCGAAAGTATAGTATCTCAAGAATATACTGTGAAATTTTCATGCGGAAATTCTCAATATTACAGCTTCTACAGCCCATAACGCAGGTAGAGAGCGGTCCGCGACACGAAAACGTTCAAAGCCTTATTGGACACAAAGCCTTACGGGGATGATTTTTTAGTTTGCAAAAAAGAATGTGTTTTGCATGTTAAAAAACGTTTGTACAAACGTGCTGTTGATGCGAAAAAAAAACATGCACAAATAAAGAAAGCAACAAAGAAATTGACAGAAAAAGAAGAGGGAAAAAAGACACAGCGGAAATCGATAAATAAAACACCGAAGCGTCAACAATTGACGAATAAATTATTGCAAGAGCTGTCAACTTATTACGGTCTAGCAATTAGACGTAATTCAGATTCGACTGAAGGGATGAGAAGTGAAATATGGGCAGCATATTATCACAAACTTTCAACAGATGAAAATCCGCAACACTCGTACTGTCCTCCAGGTTCCGAATCGTGGTGCAAGTGGCGTCAAAGTGAGGCTGCAGGTACTTTAGACACCTACGAGCACCCACCTGCTCTGTGCGATGAAGCACAAGAGATATTAAAACCAATTTATGAAGAATTGACAGCAGAGACTTTATTGGAAAGGTGTATTGGCAGTAATACGCAGAACAATAACGAAAGTTTCAATGCTTGCGTGTGGCACCTTGCGCCGAAACATCTGTTTGCCGGAAAAAAAATCATTGATATTGCCACTCACATTTCCGCTTGCATATTCAATGAAGGATTTGCATCCCTATTGAAAATAATGGAGACCATGGGCATAACAGTCGGGCCACAAGCGGAGCAACTAGCGCAAAACCGAGACGAGCTGCGAGTATCGAGCGCCAACCGTAGGAGCACGGACAACTCCAAAGAGGCTCGGACAGCTCGAAGAAATGAAAGGAGTGAGGAAATCTTGAATTATGAACGTTCCGAAGGAATCCTATATGGTGCCGGAATCGCGGATTAACTGTAAGTATTCAAAATTTGCTCAATTTTTGAAAATATCTGTACCTCAAACTTTAAACTCATTTATCTCGAAACGACTTTTTTCGGCACTGCGCAGGTGAAAACAAAAAAACTATTCAACCGAATCACTTGAAATTTGGATATGTTGTTCACAACATGTATGGCTATCGTCGGAACTACAATCATAATTTTATTTAAATAATTTCTTATTGTTTATACTAAAAAACTGGTGAAAAAAAACCCGATTTTACGAATTTTTTTTCAAAAGCGCGCCATTTTGTCAATTTTCAATTTTTTCGATTTGTTCTAGTCCCGACCATAACTGCACTCTTTCTGATTAAGAATCTTCTTGAATTTTGTGTTTCAGATGAGTAGAAGTCTCGGATCGATCTTCACCGTCCGGGTCGAATTTTTCGAGAGGGTCGTCTTCAATGCCAATTATATGATAATAAACACTGTTTTTAAAATTAAAAAAAAATTTTTTTGTATACTTAATAAAGGTAGTAATAAACCCGAAAAGTTAAAACATCGATTTTTAAATTTTTTAAGGCAAAAAAAAAATCGTGAAAATAGGTGAAATTTTCGTGCTCTAGACCATACGGTCCCCTTAAAAGAAAAAGGAATACCTTTCGGCGATTCTAAGTATGATGAAAACGAGAACATAGTGAAAGAACTCGGTCGCGTAAAAGACGTTTCGTAATTTTTCCGCGCGGGAACGCTCCACCGAAACAATATCGATCCCTACTAAAAAATATCAAAAACTCAAAATTGTCGACAAACGATGCACAAAATTCCAAAAATTAGAGCGAAACGATGGCTCACCGCCTTAGTTTCAAAAGAACAGCATTCGGTTAACGCTATAGGTCTATGATCAACGTTAAATCTGGCGGCATCGCTTTCTTGTATGACGAGAACGGCAGCAACGCAAAGAACATGTCTCTCCTCGTGAAACGCTGAAACTTGAGTCCCCAATAATTATAGCTTAATGCGGCTATGCGGCTAAAGGTCCTAATCCCTCCACCCTTCGCCTACTGACGGTAATCGTAATCCCAATAATCGGTAGCTCTGACTGACGCTTGGATGAGAACGAAATTGGTCATGTTGACCCTCAATAATAATCGGGATCCGCAGGCTGTTGAACGATTCTTGCAAGCTCCATGAACGATGATAGAAATCCTTAGATGACGAACAATACTGTAAGCTCGAAAGCTTGCGATGAGGCTTTGAGCTAGTGACCTGACTTTCGGCCCTTTGAAATTACGCGCTCTCGTTACGAGAACGATGAGAGCGACGCCGGCGATAAGGTCCATGAGCCTAAAAGTGTTGTCAGACGGTTACGGCAAGGCTATCTCGATATGATGGACAACGGCAAGTCCGCTCAAAATTGGGACTTTCCTCTCCGCCACCATCCTTCCAACATTACGACTCCGAGAGTCCGTCGTTCGATGGCGCATGTTTACAAAAAAAAGATATAAAATAAATTAGTAATAATAATAATTCGTTTATATTTGACCCTGTCAGATTGCTTGAGAGATATTCCTGGAATGCGAGAGATGCATCCATTGCGCTGTGCCAATGTAAAAGCTCTTCTTGTGACGTGGGCAAAAATACCATGTCACAACATATAGTCGCAAAAAATGTAATATGCACATTAGATCGATGCAAAAAATGATTTCGATTTTGTGGGACGTGTAAAAATGTATCGTGAAAGATGATGAATTTTTTCAGAAAAATCAAAATGGCCCAAGATGGGAAAATAAAAGTTTGGTTGAAAACTGAAAAAAACATGGAAATCACTTCCAATATTTATTTATTAATTTTTTTTATCCATAATTTCTTGAAGAATGGAATTTTGAACGGAAAAAAAACAATAAAAAAATATAATGCAGGATTGACAACTAATAATTATTGGTTTACACGTGGTAAAATATGAGAAAAAAATAGAAGGGATGGATATCACAAGCTGTGAATTTTTCGAGACATGTAAAAATATGTCTACAAAAAAGGTGAATTCTTTCAAAAAAATCAAAATGGTCCAAGTTTCGAAAAAAAAAAATTTTGGATTGAAACTAAAAAAAACATATGAAATTGCCTTTTGATAATTTTTTGTATTTTTTTTACGAAACTACAATTCAAGACGAAAAAAATTACTTTCTATTTTATTTTGATATCTCTGTTGCGGAAAAAGTTATGAACGTTTAAAAAAATTTCGTGCGAAAGTTTGAAAAATTCATTATTTTTAAACGGGTTGAGATAAAAATCTAAAAAAATTCCTAAAAACTCCTTTCAGGAGTTACTTGAAAATGAAAAAATTTCGACAAAATCAAAAATGTTCGGGGTCACGGACTGACCGGTTTGGCATGGAATGCCCCATATGCAGGAAAACTGAAAATAAAATTTTTTTAAAATGATTATAAAAAGAAAACAGTAGCGAATCTTAAATAGTATCAAATAAAAAAATAGAAAAGTCATTCAATTAGTAAGTCATTAAATTTTTCTGGTCAATATTAATCGACGCTAGGATAAGTACTTTGCATGCGAAAATTAAAAATCGAAAAGCAATAATAGCATTTTAAAAGGACGTACGGAAAATGGTAACAAAAAAATTGATCCAAGGAAAAATCGCCCCCCGAAAAATTTGCTCCTTGGAATTCTACTCACCCACTATCAGGGTTGCTAGATTAGACGATTTTGCGCCAAATTAGCGAATTTCTAAGACCCTTTGGTGGCCGAAATTTGTCATTGGCGATTTGGCGAATAGTAGTTTGGCGATTTTCAGGGACTACTAATAAGCGCTCCGCTAATATAAATATTTTGTATTAAAAATAATGATTTGGCGATATTTGGGCGATTTGTAAATGGCAGTTTTGCGATTTTTGGCGACTGTTAATAAGCGTTTTACTAATATAAATCGCAGTGTTGCCTGATCAGGGGATTCCCCCTAGATTTAGGAGTATTTTGCCAGCCTTACGGGAGAAAAATTATATAGGGGATTTTGACGAAACAATGTCAGATATATACATGATGCGCCAGATACATACAGATACGATCATGTCCCTGACGTTTCGTACTTGCATGTTTTTTTTTTACTGTTTTCAAATAATTCGAACGACCCAATTAGTCGAAATGTTGAAAACGACGGCGAAAATTTATGTGTGCACACAAAAATGTTTGTGAGTAGCACACTTAATACTACCAAAATTTCACTTGACACTTGCATAAATTTTGGCCGAACGTTTCGATCACTGAAATTCTTAATTAACCTGGACGCACCTTCATACAGTGAATTTCGAATGTTCAGACGCTATAGTGGAAAATCGATTTCGTACATCATCGCGCATTGCAGCACTTACTTCCGACGACATCAGCGCCGTCCATTAAATAAACTTTATAGACTGTCGGGCTATGCCAGCCAAGTGTTGAGATCCGCTGATGATTATCGCCTCATGATAGAACCTCCCCCACGATATATCCATGCCGTCACACTTGTGCCAAGTACATTTTTAAACGGAGGCTGTATAACGTTGCATCATATACTCAAAACATTTGTATGCCTATAACGTTTGACCGAATGAGACCATAGTAATATGGCATTTTTGTTTCGTCTCGAAATATTTTGACAACACTCGCCATAAAATTCTGTAGCTACGTTAGCTTGAATAACTAATAACTCATCAGGGGTTTTGATAAAATACGTTATTATGCTTTTTGAATCTAAATTCGATCCTAAAGTTACGTTTAAGGGAATGCCTAACCGCAGTGAAACATCCCAAAAACCTTTAATAACTATATTTTTTAATTTTTTATTTTTCCAATAATTCTTTGTATAGCCTTCTACATTTGACACTCCCATTTCTTTACCTATAATCAATTCTACTAATTTTGTTGTTTTTGAGGGTCTCTTCAAGAGCATTGCCAATATAGTAAATCATTTTTAATACACAGCTATAACACAATTGTACACAAGGAAATTGTTGAAAACTCGTGCCAATACAGGTACATAGCTACATCATTGACGGAATTTTCAATTGCTTTTGCACCAAATGGAAAGTTGGTGTTCAGCTTGATCGAAGGACATAAAATTATCCACTAAGAACTCACTTTCAAAATAATTAGCTATACATTAAGGAAGATCGGTAACGACTAAGCGATATTTTCAGTATCTGTTGTAGACTAAAGTCTGCGGTAGTGCAACAACTGTATTCAGAATATCTGTATTTCTAAATAATTGTATGATGAATATCTTCCTCTATGGGTAAGAATCTGTATTCTTAAATACCTTATTTTTAAATACTTTATTCTTAAATATCTGTATTCAAAAATATGTCTATTCTGAAATATGATCAGGTTTAAATATCTCCCATTCTCAAACATCTTTCAGCATAAACATCTGTACTTTTAAACATCTGTAATCATAAATATGGTCAAAAAAATCTTCATTCAAAAATATCTCTACTCATAAATATCTGCATGCTAAAACATCTCTATTCATAAATATCTGCATGCTGAAACAACTGTATTCATAAATATCTCTCCTCCAAAATAACTGTACTCATGTAGAACAATTGAAAACCAAAGGTTCGATGGTATGATATTGTCTGCAGTCGATGTAATAGGTGTGCAAGCAGAAACTCGACTCTGAAATTGGTTGCATTAAAAAATATACTTGAACGCATCCAATTCGCCTGCCATTATGGACATATGTAGCTTAGTCATTGCTATTTTTATGACATAAGTTTCAGTCATTTACAAGCTGTCATTCCGTGTGTATCAATTTTATAAGAGATGGATGTCGATAAGCAACATTTACGCCACGGTATTCTATTCTGTTTTCAAATGAAAAAAATGCTGCTCAAGCTATGGAATTGTTTAATTCGACTTTGGGTGAACATTATGTGTACAGGTAGTGGCAACGTTAGCAACGCGCTTTTCGACTCGATATCAAGAATTTCGTCACAAGTACATTGACAGCTACGTTGTCTGCTAGCCCAAGGCTTGCCGAGACTACATTTTCTCTGAATATTACGATTTCCGTTGGTTAAGCTTCAATTGGCATGTAGTGTCATTTCGGATCTCAGGATTCGTTTTATGCTTTCAAAATGGAATTGCAGACTGTTTGAGCAGTTCTTGTTCGATTGAGCCCACAATCAGCATTATTGGTAGCGTTGTTGTTGAGAACAAATTTTCCACAGGCTCAGCATAAGTTAGAGCGAATTTTTTTTTTGCCGCCTTAATTGTGGCTCGTTGATTTTATTACATATTTTAGAGAGTCTCTTCATGCTATTTCATTATAGTATTGTAATTTCGGGGAATATCAGAAACATAAAAGTTGAAAAAATGTATTTGAATTACATCCGAACCAAGTATTTGCACTTCTTCACGCCCAAATATTAATGTTCATTGAAAAAAATTTATTCAAAGAGTTTTAATTTAAATTTCGATGTCACCGAAATTAGCACGAAGATTATGCAACTGGTACAATTGAATTAATCATTAAATCGGCTTTCGCACAAACTGTACATATAAATCGGCCAACAAAAGAATCATTTTTAAAAAGGATCATTTTATTCATCACCATAAAAAGCAAGAATATATGTGCTATTATTGCTACCAGAACAATGGAGAAGTAAAGGAATATGCGTCGAAATATTCTTTACTCGCTCATTGCACGCAACATCATGAAATGTTTAAAACTTAATAAGGATTCATAGTTGCTTTTGAAGCAACGAGTCAATTGATATTAATTAGTTGTTATATTATTATTATATTATATTATATCGTTATTGATACCAGAAAACAAAATATGTTAAACGAAAACAAATCAAAACGAAAATTAAAGATAATATCGATTTTTTATCTCAGAACTCCGAAAGTGTAATTGTTATACAAGTATCTTTAAAAGTTTCTAAATATATATAACCGATTAAAAGTATTCAGTGTTTCTACACATTCATTTAACAATTCCTTCCTTTTTATTTTAATTCATAATTATCAAAAATAAGTGGCAACAGTTGAGCGAACATACAAGTTCTACTTTTCATTCCATATATTT
The DNA here is from genome assembly GCA_963989365.1 of Rhimphoctona megacephalus. NCBI lineage: Eukaryota > Metazoa > Arthropoda > Insecta > Hymenoptera > Ichneumonidae > Rhimphoctona > Rhimphoctona megacephalus. The sequence continues at coordinate 6,777,853 of OZ022420.1, read as the reverse complement.
CCGCATTTGAATAATTACGGTGCAGACGGAGCATAATTTTGCACACTCGCCGTTGAGCTTACAGGTAGTGTTAGTAACGCGCTTTTCGACACGATATCAAGAGTCTCGTAACAAAAACATTGACAGCTACGTTGTCTGCTAGACCAAGGCTTGCCGAGACTACATTTTCTCTGAATATTACGATTTCCGTTGGTTGAGCTTTAATTGGCATGTAGTTTCATTTCGGATCTCAGGATTCGTTTTATGCTTTCAAAATGGAATTGCAGACTGTTTGAGCAGTTCTTGTTCGATCGATCCCACAATCAGCATTATTGGTGGCGTTGTTGCTGAGAACAAATTTTCCACAGGCTCAGCATAAGTTAGAGCGAATTTCTTTTTTGCCGCTTTAATTGTGGCATATTAATTTGAATACATATTTTAGAGAGAAAATTGGAGTAATATAAATTCGTAAAAATGAATAGAAAATTATTTAAAATAAATTTTTAATAAATTTATTTAAATATAAATTTAAATAAATTATTTACTTAAAAAATATTTTGGGGTTATATAGTTTAAAGTTTGAAACATTAATTTTGTAAATTAAAATTAAATTTATTTTTTTATAACTAATAATTTTATGATAAAATCATTTTTTTTTAATATATTAAATTTAAATTTTTTAATAATTTATATATTATAATTTTACTTTTAATTACATTACCCATTAAATTTAATAATTTTCATCCTTTAAAATTAATAATTACTTTGATTTTTTTAATTTTATTAATTTCTTTAAAAATAAATTTATTTTATAAATCATGAATAAATTTTTTTACTAAGTTCCTCCAATGTTCAAAGTTTTTTATAATCCTACAAGCTTCCACCTACAATATTTCAAATTTTCATTCCAAGTCTGTATTATTGTTCTAAGTTCCTCCAATCTTCAAAGTTTTTTATAATCCTACAAGCTTCCACCTTCAATATTTCAAATTTTCATTCCAAAACTGTATTATTGTTCTAAGTTTCTCCAATCTTCAAAGTTTTTTATAATCCTACAAGCTTCTACCTTCAATATTTCAAATTTTCATTGTAAGTCTGTATTATTGTTCTAAGTTCCCCCAATCTTCACAGTTTTTTATAATCCTACAAGCTTGCACCTTCAATATTTCAAATTTTCATTCCAAGTCTGTATTATTGTTCTAAGTTTCTCCAATCTTCAAAGTTTTTTATAATCCTACAAGCCTCCCCCTTCAATATTTCAAATTTTCATTTCATGTCGGTATTATTGTTCTAAGTTCCTCCAATCTTCAAAGTTTTTTATAATCCTACAAGCTTCACCCTTCAATATTTCAAATTTTCATTCCAAATCTGTATTATTGTTCTAAGTTCCTCCAATCTTCAAAGTTTTTTTATAATTCTACAAGCTTCACCCTTCAATATTTCAAATTTTCATTCCAAGTCTGTATTATTGTTCTAAGTTCCTCCAATCTTCAAAGTTTTTTATAATCCTACAAGCTTTCACCTTCAATATTTCAAATTTTCATTCCAAGTCTGTATTATTGTTCTAAGTTTCTTCAATCTTCAAAGTTTTTCATAATCCTACAAGTTTTTCCCTCCAATATTTCGAATTTTCATTCCAAGTCTGTATTATTGTTTTAAATTCCTCCAATCTTCAAAGTTTTTTATAATCCTACAAGCTTCACCCTTGAATATTTCAAATTTTCATTCCATATCTGTATTATTGTTCTAAGTTCCTCCAATCTTCAAAGTTTTTTATAATCCTACAAGCTTCCACCTTCAATATTTCAAATTTTCATTCCAAGTCTGTATTATTGTTATAAGTTCCTCCAAGCTTCAAAGTTTTTATAATCCTACAAGCTTCCTCCTTCAATATTTCAAATTTTCATTCCAAGTCTGTATTATTGTTCTAAGTTCCTCCAAGCGTCAAAGTTTTTTATAATCCTACAAGCTTCCCCCTTCAATATTTCAAATTTTCATTCCAAGTCTGCATTATTGTTCTAAGTTCCTTCAATCTTCAAAGTTTTTTATAGTCCTACAAGTTTCTCCCTTCAATATTTCAAATTTCCATTATTAATTATAATTTATATTTATAATTTTTTTTTATAAAAAAAATAAATTAAAATTTTTTAAAATAAATTCAATTTTTTAACAGTAATTTTGATAAACAAAATATTAGTAATAATATAATTTTTGTATTGTTAATTAAATTTGGTTTATTAAAATTTATTACTTACAATAATAAGATTTAAAATTTTATTTTAAAATTTAAATTATAATAAAAATATAAATTAATAATGAATTATATACAATAATAATTGTATACAAAAAATAGTTTTAAATAATATATTAATTTTGGAAATTAATGATATATTATATATATATTTTTTTGAAATTAAATTTAATTAAATGTTTTAAATTTTTTAATTTTTAAATTTGGCAGTAGGACAACTCTAATCTTTATTTCTCTAATCTTAAAGAACTCTAAGGCGAATATCTGTAATCCTATTCATCTCTATTCATAAATATCTCTAATCTAAAGAACTCTGAGGGTAATTAAACTGCACTCCTAAATAAGCACGTTCTCAAATAACTCCACGTCAAATCATCTCTAATCCAAATCATCTGTAGGATTAAATATCTCTATTTGAAAACATGTCTATTCCAATACATCTCTAATCATATTCATCTCTACTCTTAAATATTCGCAAAAAAAACTCTCATCCAATACAACTCTAATCTTTGTTAACTTCATTCCGATACAACTCTGAAATAAGTGAAAATCAAGTTGGACTGCTATATTCTATCAATCGATTATCTGCCACCGATATAGTAGATTCAATGAAACTATATGTACCCGCAGCCTGAAAGATTGATGATTCAAATCTTGTAATATGTTTATTATTTTATTCATAGAAACTGCGTATGTAAATGGTTATAAAGATAACACTTGTATGCGAACAGGCTTCCTATACTTATTCGAACTGTTAGCGCTGTCGAAAGCTTGGCGAAGTGCAGCGTGATGCGTTCACGCGCGCGTCCCAGTATTCTCGAACACATTCGGAATAAACATCAATTTGGTGCGTAGTGCTCGGATAGATCAGGAACCACAGCCGCCGCAACAGCAACAGCAGTTGCAGCAAGAGTTGCAGATAGAGCACCAGCAACAAGAGCAACAAAATGCTGCCATCCTGGTCCCTCGTCGTCGCCGCGGACGACCACGACGACAAATGCCTGCTCCTGTGTTAGAGCAGGAACCGCTGCCAGATCAGGAACCACTGCCTCCACATCAACAGCAGCAGCAACAAGAATGGCATCGGGAGGAGCAACAGCAAGAACCTCAAAATCAGCCGAGACCTATTATCAATCCGCCGATGCCTATTGAGAATCCGGAAAGAAGACAAGCCGACGGGGGTGGTTGGCAATCGACTTGAGTATACAACCTGTTTTCATTGCCCGAAATATTGTTTATTTTCAATATATTTTACAGAAATAGAAGAAGATGTAGCACAGCATGACATAGCCCCGAGCATATGCCGAATTTGCTTATTTAGAGCTGCAAACATCGTCTACATTCCCTGCGTACATTTGTGCACCTGTCTAATATGCTCCAATATCCTCAGGACAAATCATGAAAACGAAGAGCATTTGGACGATGAAGGGCGCCCAAATTTCCTGAAATGTCCCGTCTGTCGAGGACGTGTGGAGAGTACTTTGCGCATTTATAATCCTTGGTGAGTATTCAGCGGAAAACAGTTAATAATTTTTTGTATGATACCCGTCGAGCCACGATACGTATACCGATATTTCCAACTTCTTCTTTTATGTTTGCTCAATAAAAAAATTGTTCAATATACGAATTCCTTATTTTCGAATTTTGCAGATAATTCATACTCGTCTTATCATCACCCCGATCCGTGCCAAATGATGCTGCTTCAAGTTATGGAAGACTATTACGATTTGTGTATAGACCCAGTATTACCCAACTCAATAAAATATTAACAGTATGCTTACAACAATTTGCCGTATAATTCCATGTACCTATGTTATGTGTCGGAAATAAAAAATGAAACATCTGTGTCGTCAAAAAAATTTTCTTCCACTATTTCATATATAATAGTTCTTTATTATTGACAAACAAAATTTTTCAAAAGCCGCGGAAGCCACTCGATGCCACATATTGAAAAAATCAGTACCCTCTCCACCGCACTCTTATATCGATTGATAGAATATAGCAGTCCAACTTGATTTTCACTTATTTCAGAATTGTATCGGAATGAAGTTGTCAAAGATTAGAGTTGTATTGGATGAGAGATTTTTTTGCGAATATTTAAGAGTAGAGATGAATATGATTAGAGATGTATTGGAATAGACATGTTTTCAAATAGAGATATTTAATCCTACAGATGATTTGGATTAGAGATGATTTGACGTGGAGTTATTTGAGAACGTGCTTATTTAGGAGTGCAGTTTAATTACCCTCAGAGTTCTTTAGATTAGAGATATTTATGAATAGAGATGAATAGGATTACAGATATTCGCCTTAGAGTTCTTTAAGATTAGAGAAATAAAGATTAGAGTTGTCCTACTGCCTTAAATTTTTAATATTTAAAATTTTTTAATTAAATAAGTTCTATATCTAATTTTATGAATATTAAAAAATTTAATTTCTAATTTTTTTTAATATAAATAAAGCATACATTAAAAAATTTAATTTTAGTTTAATTATTAAGTAAAAAAATTTTGATATTTAAATTTTAAATAATTAAATTTAAATATTTATATATAAATTTTTGTAAATTTAATTAATTTAAATAATTATAAAATAAAATTAATTAATAAATTTAAGATATTAAATAATTTTATATATAGAATATTTTTATAATATTAATAAAAATTGTGCCAGCAATTGCGGTTAAACAATTGATATAATTTAATAAATTTTATTAAAATAAATTATATTTAATGTGATATATTTATTATAAATTTTTTTTAGTGAAATATTGATTTTTAGTTATAATATATTTTATATATAATGAAAATTTAAAATTGATATATTAAACTAGGATTAGATACCCTATTATAATTTATTTTAAATATATTTAAATAAAATAATTAATTGTTAAATCATTAAATTTAAAAAATATTGACGGTATTTTTTTTTTTTAGAGGAATTTGTCCTAGAATGGATAATACACGATAAGATTTACTTAAATTAAAAATTTATATATTTTCGTTTTTAGAAAATTTTTATAAAATATTTTTATAATTTAGATAAAATCTGTAGTAAAGAAATTCAGATCAAAATGTAGTTTTATTTAAGAAGAGATGAATTACAATAAAATTTATTTATGTTGAATAGTTTTATTTAAATTAAATTTGAAATTGGATTTGAAAGTAATTTTATTTAATTAAATAAATTGATTTTAATTAAAAATATGTAGATATTGCCCGTCATTTTCAATTAATTTGAAACAAGTCGTAACAAAGTAAATTTACTGGAAAGTAAATTTAGAAATTTTAAATTAAAATTTTAATATTATTTTTAATAACACAAATTTATATTTTAATAAAAATTTAAATATTTAAAAAAATGAAAATTTGTTTATATAATATTTTCTTGAATTATAAATTATTTATATATTAATTTATATTAATTAAATTAAAAAAAATATTTAGGTAAAAAAATTATTTTAGTTAAAATTAAAGAAAATATAAATTTTTAATTTTTAGTAATGAAAATGGAACGTAATTTAAATTGAAAATAAATTATATTAAAATATTAATTAATTTTATTTACCTTTTGTATCAGGGTTTATTAAAAATTAATTTTTAAATAATTAATTTCGATTTAATAAGATTTAATTAAATAATTTATTTAATATTGAATTAAAAATATTTAATTAGAAATGAAAATTTATTCGTTTATTAAGATATCTAGTTTCTTAATAAATAAATTTAATTTAGAACAATTTTTATTTTTTTTAATAAATATTATTTTTAAGAAAAAATTAATTTTTTAATAATTTTAAGGTTAATCTTAAAATTAAATTCAAAATAAATAAAATATTATTATTTAATATAAATAAAAATTTTAATTTATAAAAATATTGTTATAATTTTTTAATAAGTATCCTATTATTTAAAATAAATTTAATAATTTATTAAAATAATGTTTTTAATTTAATTAAAATTAAAATAATGATAAAATTAGTATATTAATAAATTATTAATATAAAATTAATTTAAATTAAATATTAATAATTTGGCAAATTTATTTTAATTAATATTTATTCACCTGTTTATCAAAAACATGGTTTTCTGAAAATAATTTAAAATCTAACCTGTTCAATGAATTATTTTAAATAGCTGCAGTATTTTGAATGTACAAAGGTAGCATAATCAATAGTTTTTCAATTAAATGCTAGAATGAATGGTTCGATGAAATAAAAACTTTTTTTAATTTATAAAATAAAATTTTTTTATTAGTTGAAAAACTAATTTATATTTAAAAGACGAGAAGACCCTATAGAGTTTAATATTTTCATTATTAAATTAAATTTATATTAATAATTTTGATTTAAAAAAATATTTGGTTTGGGTGATTATTGAAAGTTAATAAACTTTAATATGTATAAATCAATAATTATTGTTTCAATGATCTTAAATTTTAAATTTATAGAATAAATTACTTTAGGGATAACAGAGTAATTTTTTTGCAAAGTTCATATTGATAAAAAAGATTGCTACCTCGATGTTGATCTAAGATTAAATTTAAAAGTAGAAATTTAAAATTTTTGGTCTGTTCGACCATTAAAATCTTACATGATTTGAGTTCAGATTGGCGTGAGCCAGATCGGTGTTTATTTTTAATTAAATTTAAATTTATGGTACGAAAGGACTTGAGTTTATAAATGGTTTATTAATTAAGAATGATATTTATTATTTTGACAGATAAGTGTAATAAATTTGGAATTTAAATAAATATGTATATAGTATATATAAATAATAATTTTATTAGATAATGAACTTGATAAAGTATTTAATTTGAAATTATAAAATAGAACAAAATTCTCTTATCTTAACGGGACAGACCTAGTTAGAATTTTCGAAAAATCGATTTTTTTTTATTTCATTTTCAAAAAGTAGAATCTCTTACGAACATTTTCCGCCCAGGTAAATGTAAATCGGACCATTATTCGCCGAAATACAAGACTTTGTAGCACGTCGTGTCTGAGCCATAGGTAAGCAGGTAGCGGACTTCAAGTGCGTTTTTCTCGAAACCATGTTTTTGAAGTCGGTGATCACTGTAGCTCGAGAACGGCTTTACCGATCGGGTTGAAATTTATATCACTTCTTCTATACATGGTAGTCCTCCATATGAACGAAGGATTTTTTTTTTGGATAATTATTTTTATTTTTAATAGCAAAAAATGGAACTGATATTTTGGTCAAAAAAACACTTTTGACTTTTAACGGCCGCCATTTTGTGAAAAATGGAAATTTTTCAAAACCCTACGTTCAACTGGAGCATTATATCATTAACTAAAAATCCCCTCCGTTTTTTTTGTTTCAGATGAGCCGTTGCAGCGTGAGCTTGATCACCGCAAACCGTGTTTTTTTTTGCAGCGTCCTCGGCAATTGACGGTCACCAGCTTATTTCGATATGTATTGCGTTGAAAAAATTGCAACATATACATTACATATGTATCTTTTAAACGGAAGAACTTTTGTTGTGAATTATTTTATCGTTTGACCAAAAAAAAATCGGAAAAAGGCCTTTTTTTTGACGTTCCAACTAGGTCTGTCCCGTTAATAATTTAATAAAGGTAAATTTTACATAATTTATTCTATCAAAATAATCCTTTTTATCAGGCACTTTATTAGTTAAGTATTTAAATAAAAATAAGCTAAGATAAGCTTTTAGGTTCATACCCTAACTATAGAATAACATTCATTTTTATATATTGATGTATTATGCATATTAATTTTTTATATTAAAGGTAATAGTTTAATTCTATTAAATATAGTTTTTAGTAATAAAATTCTAATAAAAAATAATTTTATATATGAAGTTTAAATTCATTGCACTAATCTGCCATATTAGATAAAATAAAATTTTCAAAAATAATTTTATACAATATTAATTTTTGAAATTAATTGAGAAAATATTTTTTTTTATAACTTAAATAAGTTTATTTATAATGTTGAATATTTTATATGTATATATAAATTTATATCTTTAAGTTTGATAAAATGCTAAAATTAATTTTTTTTTTAAGTTAAATAATAATTATCGTTTACAAATTTTTTATTTTTTATTTATATTTATTTTTAAAAATTTTTATTGATTATAAATTATTATTATACTAATTCATATTATAATTATGGGATTGATTTTTATTCATGAGAATTAATTTTATTAAGAATTTGAATTATTTCTTTAATACTAATAATTAGAAATAATTATTTATTAAAAATTAATTATTTATATTATTTATTTTTAATTTATTTTATAATTTTATTTTTAATTTTGTTTTTTATCAATAAATTTAATAATATTTTATATGATCTTTTAATCTAGATTAATTCCAATTTTTTTATTAATTATAGGTTGAGGGTTTCAAATTGAACGTATGCGAGCAGGATTTTATATAATAATATATACTTTATTTGGTTCAATACCTTTATTTTTAATAATTATATTAATTTATAATTTAAATAATACTTTAGATATAAATATTTTATTGATATATAATATAAATATTTATATTTATTTAAGTTTAATTTTTGCTTTTTTAATCAAATTACCTATATAATTTGTTCATTTATGATTACCAAAAGCTCATGTTGAAGCCCCAGTAGTAGGATCAATAATTTTAGATGGAGTCATATTAAAATTAGGTAGTTATGGGTTATTACGTATTTTTTTAATAATAAAAAATATATGTTTAAAATTTAATAAATTTTTTATAATTTTAAGAATAATAGGAGGTTTAATTTCAAGTCTAATTTGTTTATGTCAAATTGATTTAAAAATACTTATTGCATATTCTTCAGTTGTTCATATAAGAATTTTATTATCTGGAATAATAACTATATTTAATATAGGTTATTTGGGAGGATATATAATAATAATTTCTCATGGGTTATGTTCATCTGGTTTATTTTTTATATTAAATATTAATTATGAACGTTTAAATTCTCGAAGACTTTATATTAATAAAGGTTTAATTAATTATTTACCTTCTTTAACATTAATGATTTTTATTATGTTCATCTAACTTATCTTTTCCTTTTTCTTCAAATTTATTTAGTGAAATTTTTTTATTTTTAATATGAAATAATCTTATAATTTTAATTTTAATTTTATTTTCTTTTTTTAGAGCTTTTTATTCTTTATATTTATATTCTTATAGTCAACATGGTAAAATTAGAAATTTAAATATATTTTTTAAAAATGTTAAGATTTTTGAATTTATAATTATATTTTTACATTGAATTCATTTAAATTTAATATTTATATATATATATTGTAACGGTCCGTTTTTATAGAACACGCCGCTACGCGTGAATTCGAGCTTCTTATAATAAGGAGCAGGTATGAAAGAAAGCGAAAAAAAGCAGGGATTTGATTTTGACAAAAGAATAGTGACATTTATTCAAGAAAACACAAAGATGATTTTTGTTGTATAACAATTTAGTTCAAATAAAGACAATGTTTATTTATTTCGCATATTTTTCACTATTTTATTCGCATTGATTTTCTTTTCCCAGAAACAATGATATCAGGTTTCTTTTTCTCATGTAATTTTATCAATTATTTGCGGTCTGGTGTCTTTCTTTACAATAGAATGAAGAAACAATCGATTCGTTTCTCAAAAACAATAAAAATGACAAATTTTTCTGATTAATTTTTCCAAAATAGTCAATTAAACTTTATAAAGACTCTATAAAATAATAATAACTTTTTGTCCGTGATTCGATATAATCTTACAATAATTGAACTCTTTTGGACAAAGGAAATCCTTGAGTTCGATTACTCTCGACGTTTTATTTCTTGATTGTTCATTTAATTTTATAATTTCGCTCGTTTCGTAATATCTTAATTATTCAGACAAAATGCCCTGGTGACTTATTCTGGTTATTTCTCAAAATAATAAATTCAAATTTCAATTATTCAATTTAATAATAATAATAATAATAATAATAATAATTTAATAATCTCCAATTCCGGCCAGCCACAAATTTCAGGTAAATGAATTATGAATTGGATAGGAAGTTTAGGAATACCAGCTGCAGGAATTGAACGAACCCGAACAACTCCGTCACCAGTACCCCTTAAAGGATAGGTAATTGGCTGCAGGGATAGAACGAAACCGAACTACCCCGTCACCAATCGGTAATTTATCCTAAACCGGCTGCAGGAATCGAATGAACCCGAACGACTCCGTCACCTGAAAAGGATAAATTTGGAGAAAATAGAAATATTGGGTATACACCAGCTGCAGGGATAGAACGGAGCCGAACTACCCCGTCACCAGTGTATAGGAAAATTTAGGATAGGTAGTTGAGCTGGTTATGAAACTCGAGAATAATTTGACGCTAAGAGTTTAGTATCTCTATTCAGAATAAGCCAGCGATGCTTGTCGTGAGCTAGCTTACTAGTCTCTTTTCAGAGTCAGGTATTAGCTGAGAGTGAGCTGGGAATGAGCTCACGATGCCTCTGAGCACGCTCTTTTATACTGTTCGAAACAAAGGAATCATGATAATAATACAGTCTAAAAATAACTTGAGCATCGGTTGCTCCGTAAAATAATCTCGAACCAACGTCTGGCTTCTAAATTCGCTTATTGGCCTTCCTTGTTGCTACGCAAAGCTCGATTGGCTCGGCTCAAGGCCAGTTCACATCGCGCATGTGCGAGAATAATTAACTCCTCAATCTTACATTTCTTTATCGAGTTTTATAATTTCTTTTTTTTTTATTCTTCAGTCATCGATTATTCCCATTTTTATCAACAATGATAGTGCCTCTCAAAAGTTATTAATGATTAAAAAAAATAATTAAAACTTCTTTCTGATTCGTCACTTCCCTAGTACTATCGCCATGCGCATGTGCAGACGTACTTAGAGATGTGAGTTGGTCACAAGGCTCGTCATTTGACCGTCTTAAGACCGTCGCATGACCGTCAAATGACGGGTGCAGAAATGACGGGTTCGTGACGTCATTCGTCAAGATGGCCGCAGTTTTGTTTTGAACGTGAAACGTGAGTCTGTGTGTAATGCGAGATGCGACACTGTGATCCACAAGTGCCTGGCAAAAGGTATATTCATTACAATTTTAAGTATCTTGTAAATTACAGATGGTTAAATATGCAATTACACATCTTTTTCAATTTATAGAACACCAACAACACACGAGACGAATCAGCGAAAGTCAACGAATAACGATGTGACAACTGTGATCGTGATCCACAGGCAAAAAGTATATTCATTACAATTTTGAGTATCTTATAAATTACAGATCGTAAAATGTGCAATTACACATCTTTTTCAATTTTTAGAACACCATAAGAACACGAGACGACCCAGCGAACCAGCGAGCCAGTGAAGACCAGCGAACCAGCAACAACAAGCCAGCGAAGACCAGCGAACCAGCAAAAACCAGCAAACCAGTGAGCCAGCGAAGACCAGCGAACCCCAGTGAACCAGCAAAAACCAGCAAGTCAGCGAAGACCAACGAACCAGCAAGAAAGAGAGGTTAAACATTTAATATATGTATATTAATAGTGAATAATGTCAATAATGCAGATGATGTATGAGAAACTGAAAAAATACATTAAAATTATACAAAATTTTTTTCATATGTTTTAGACCATCATTTGAATCATGCATCTGAAAAAATTAATTCAGAAAGCGTTCGTAGCGGGAGGACTTGTGCCGAATCAAAAGATGAAAGTCTACAAATGCCGCTACTGTGGTAAACAATATGCATACCACGTCACACGAATGGCACAGCATTTGAAGCGTGGTTGTGTGAGCTGCCCTTCGTCCATCAAAAATATTTTGAAGAATAAAAGCTCGATCTCAAAACCAAAATTGAAGAGAAAACGAAAATCACAAAGTTCCGACAGCAGCAAGGAAAATGTATCATGTGAGAACGATTCTTCGGAGTCTGACGTTGATTCTGTTAAAACTAGCGGCGATCCCGATGGTAATGAAACCCCAAGCACGTCTACTGGAGTTCGTCGATCCAGTACACCCGGAAAAAATCAAAAGACATCGTATATGGCTAAATTCTGCGACAGAATGTCGAAAGTTGAACAGGGACGTCTTCACGAACTTTTGGCTACAGCAATTTATGCTTCAGGAACTCCTTTGAGCATAACGGAGAGTATATTCTGGCAGGATTTCTTCAAATCTTTGCGACCTTCGTATGATTTGCCATCGAGGTACGAAATTTCAAACTCGTTATTGGATAAATCGTACAACAAACTAAAATTGGATGTGGATCAAAAAGTTCAATCCGCCGATTCTGTTGGATTGCAATGTGACGGATGGTCGAACCTGAGAAATGAAGGAATCATCAACTTCATCGTCACAACGCCGGAACCCGTTTTTTTCAAAACAATCACAACAACGACTAATTCTCAGACTGGAGAATACATCGCTGCGCAAATGAAGGAAGTCATTGACGTCATCGGTTCCGAGAAGGTACTTGGAGTCTGTACCGACAACGCAACTGCAATGAAAAGTGCTTGGCGAATATTGCAAGACCAGTATCAGGGAAACTATATCTCTTTTTATGGCTGCTCGGCGCACATTTTGAATCTTTTGATTAAAGATGCAATGTCTCTACCATCAATTGACAAAATCTCGAAAAACGGAACGGCGATCGTCAAAGAAATTAAAGAGAAGCACATCCTATCAGCAACTTTCGCGGAAATTCAACAACAAGACTCCAATAAGATCTCGACAACTCTTAAACTTCCGGGCAAGACAAGGTTTGGCTCATTGATTATCTGTTTGCAAAGCTTGGTCGAAAATAAACATAATCTTCAAGCTTTGGCCATCTCTCGCAAGGCAGATAGTTACCTGAAACCGCTCACGAAGAATGTTATCTTGGGACAGGATTTTTGGGTAATGACGGTCAAGACATTGGCTTTGCTGAAGCCGGTGGGAAAATGGATCACTGTGTTAGAGGGAGACAGTCCAAAACTAAGTCTAGTTCCTGAAGCATTTCACGAGCTTAAGAATCATTTCGTTAAGGAGCTTGAGGAATCTCCTTTGCGTTTGCTGTCAGATGCCGAAACCAAAAAAATGTTTGCTGCATTTGATAAACGACGAAGCATGGCGATCAATCGCGCACACTTCGCTGCAAATATTCTCGATCCGTCTTTGAGAGGTCGAAATTTGAACGATGACGATTCAGTGGATGGGACTGCACTTATATTTGAATTGGCGAATAAATTCAACCTGGACGAAGACAATCTTCTCAAGGAATTAACCGAATACACAACGGATACGGGAATTTGGAGTCAGGAGTACATACGACGAGCTATCTGTGTAACTTCGGCACAAAAATGGTGGAAGGCCTTGTGCGGTACAACAAAGCTCAGCAAAATTGCTGTCGCCATACTTGATTTACCTGCGACGTCAGCTGCGACAGAACGAACGTTCAGCACCTGTGGGTGGATCCATTCATCTAAGCGGAATCGACTTTCGACCAAACGAGCTGGGATGATATCATACATCGCTCACAATTTGAAACTTCTGCGTCCGAAAGCGGACATGAAAATCGGGAAAAAACATCAGCAAGTTGTATCAGACACCGAGAGTGAGTCATCTTCTGATCACAATTTGGAAGCCGAAGAAGAAAAAGACGGACAGAGTGAATAATCAAAAAAGTTGAACCAAAAACAAGAAAAAAGCTGTCTAATTAAAGACTGACTATATATGTCTGAGACTGAGACTATATGATAGATGAAAAGTTGAACCAAAAACAAAAAAAAAAGCTGTTTAATTAAAGACTGACTATATATGTCTGAGACTGAGAATATATGATAAAAAAAGAATAAAATTGTTGCAGTAGATAAATAAGAATTGAAAAATATCTAAATATATATATTGCATCGTTATAAAACGATATATTTCTGTGATCATAAATAAGGAAATTATTTTAAGAAAGAGTACAATAAAAAGAGACTGTTTATTGATTACATATATGTATCCTAGTCGAGAATGGCTTTGATAAAGATTTATTAAATTACAAAAAAGAAAATGTAAAACTTGTAATGTTGAACAACAAAAAATATTTGTTAAGAATAATAAATGATGTCTGCTTTAAACTGCTTTATAATATATTATCACTTCGTGCCTAAAACTACTAAAAACATCCGCAATTATATGAAAGAAATTTACAGAATTTGTGAATAATTTGTGACCGCAAAAAAAATGACCGTCATTTTACAACTATGTAGACGAATTTCGTCAGTTCACAAAGACAAATGACGCTAAAAAAAATGACGGTCATTTTTACTTCGAAAAATGTGCTTAAAAAAAATGACGTCACAAAACCGTCAAATGACGGTCATGTTTGCATCATTTGACCAGAGTTGGAAATGACCGTCATTTTACATCTCTAGACGTACTTGATCCACTCTTTCGTACAAATAAAATTATCTAGTGGAGAATTTTGTATCCTTGTTTGCTTACTTATTCGCTATATCGTTTTATCTAATTCCTAATTATTCATTTTCTCATAAAGAGCAATTAATCATTATAATAAAATAAAGAAACACGTATTTGTAAAATTAGTTTTGATTTTTCCCGATAGGAGGCGACGCTAGTGAGCAACGTGCGCATCACGTAAGTGCAGCTCTGTTCGCGTTACAGTTTTAAGATGGCCGCCTACGTAAACAAACGTGCGTGCCATAAGTGTCGTGAAAACGACAAGAAAAGTGGCGAAAAAGGATTTATATTTAGTTAAAAGTGGTGAAAGAGTGTTTTGCGTTTCAATATATATATATATATATATGTTTTTATAAAAAAAAATTAATAGTTTAAAAAAAATATTGATTTGTGGAATCAAAGTTATAAATTTTATTCATAATATAATTATTTAAATAGTTTTATAAACTTTGATTTTTAAAATTTAATTAATTTATATATTTTAGATTTATGAAGTTTTATTTATTTATTTATTTTTTAATAATTTTAATTTTAAATTTATTTAATTTATCAATATATTTAATATTCAATAAAATTACTATTTTTATTGAATTTGAATTTTTTAAATTATCATGAATTAAATTTGAATATTTAATTTTATTAGATTGATTATCAGTATTATTTATATTAGTAGTTATAATTATTACTTTAACAGTAATTTTTTATAGAATAGAATATATAAACATAGACAAATTTATTAATCGTTTTATGTTAATGATTATATTATTCGTAATATTTATAATTTTAATAATTATAAGACCTAATATATTTAGAATTTTATTAGGGTGAGATAGTTTAGGGTTAATTTCTTATTGTTTAGTAATTTTTTATCAAAATGAAAGAAGATTTAATTCAGGTATAGTAACAATTTTAATAAATCGTATTGGAGATTCTATTATCTTAATAATAATTGGTTTAATATTAATAAATTGTTCATGAAATATTATATATTTTTATAATAATTTAAATTGATTTTTATTAGTAATAATTATAGTAGCAGCTTTTACTAAAAGTGCTCAAATTCTTTTTCAGCTTGATTATCAAAAGCAATAGCAGCACCAACACCAGTTTCTTCATTAGTTCATCCTTCTACTTTAGTAACAGCTGGTGTTTATTTAATAATTCGTTTTAATTATTTAGTAAAAATAAATTTTATATTAATAAATATTTTATATTAATTTCAGTTTTAACTTTATTAATATCTGGATTAGCAGCAAATTTTAAATTTGATTTTAAAAAAATTATTGCTTTATCAACATTAAGTCAATTAGGACTGATAATATTTTGTTTATCAATAGGATTGGAAGAAGTTGCTTTTTTCCATTTATTAACTTATGTAATATTTAAATGTTTATTATTTATATGTGCTGGTGTAATTATCCATAATATAATTAATAATCAAGATATTCGTTATATTAAAATAGTTTTACAAAATATACCTTTGATTACTATAATTTTTAATTGTTCTATTTTTTCTTTATGTGGAATTCCTTTTTCATCAGGATTTTTTTCAAAAGATAAAATTTTAGAGATATTTTTAATAAATTATTTTAATAAAATTATTTTTTTTTATTTATTTTTTTCTATAGGATTAACAGTAAGATATTCTTTTCGATTAATATATTACTCTTTTATTATAAATTCTTCTAATAATATTTATTATAAATATGAGAGATTTGAAGGATTAATATTTTTTTCTATATTAATTTTATTTTTTATATCTATTTTTATAGGATTTATTTTAAATTGAATAATTTTTTCTATAAAAAATTTAATTTTTTTACCTAAAAATTTGAAATTAATTATTTTTTTATTTATAATATTAGGATTTTTAAATGGTATATTAATAGTATGAATTAATTATTCCTTAAGAATTTTATTTTTAATAAAAATTATATTTCTTTTTTTATAAGAATATGATTTTTATTTATTATTTATAATATAAAAATATTTAAATTAATACAATTCTTTCATTAAAAATTTTATTTTATTGATTCAAAATGAAATTAATATTTAATAAGAATTTCATTAGTAAAATGTATTAAAAATAATTTAAACTTAGATTTATATAGAAAAATTTTTTATTTTTCAATAATATTTATTTTTTATATAATTTTATTTATAATAATATGTTATTCAAATAGCTTAATAAAAGTTTAATATTGAACATATTAAGATGATTAATAATCTTTAAATAAATTTATAAATATAAAATTATTAATTTTATATTGAAAATATAATGTTTTTATTTAAACTATATAAATAAAAATAAAAATGGATTTTAACCATAATTTAAGAAGTTAGAAATTTCTTTTGTTCATACTTATTTTAATTGGAAATATAATTCAATTTAATTATTAACAATAATTTACCTCTTTTTGGTTTCAATTAAAAGAGATTTATTTTTCTATATTTTAAGTCAAAATTGAAAATATTAATTTATATTACTTAAAAAAGATATATTGAATATAAAATCAATTAATTTTAATTGGAAGTTAAAATTTAAATATCCCAAAATTATTTTAATCATTTTAATGCTTCATCATTTTATTCAATATATAAACCTATTAATAGAATAATAATAAAAATAAAAGGGGTAAAAATATTTAATTCTAAAGATGAGTACAAAAAAGATGGAATTAAAGGAAAAAAAATAATAATTTCAACATCAAAAATTAAAAAAATAATTCTAATTATATAAAATTGAATTGAAAAAGGTAAACGACATGAAGTTAAAGGGTCAAATCCACATTCAAATGGTGAATTTTTTTCACGATTTAATTTTTTAAAAGAAGAAAATAAAAAATTTATAAATAATAAAATTAAGCAAATTAATAAAAGAAAAATATTAAATATAATTAAAATAAAAATTATTAAAACTAATTTTTTAGTGTTTTTAATTGGGAGTTAAATGTACAAATTTATACTATTTAAATAATTAATATCTTCATCAATATAAGAAGATATATAAAAATAATCAAACTACATCAACGAAAAGTCAGTATCAAGATCTGGCTCTAAATCCAAAATGATGTATTTTAGAAAATTGTAAAGTTTTCAATTGTAGAATAGAGGTAATAATAAAAATTGTTCCAATAATTACATGTAATCCATGAAATCCTGTTAATAGAAAAAAAATTCTTCCATAAATTGAATCAGCAATTGTAAAATTAGCTTCATGATACTCTATATATTGAAGTAAAGTAAAGTATACTCCTAAAGATCTTGTTAACTTGAACTTAATAGAATAATAGTATTTAATAATGGGATATTATAAGGGTTGAAGGGTGGAATTATAATTGGAGGTCATTTATTACCAATTTCAATTCTTGGAGACAATGATATATGAAAAAATGTTCAAAAAAATGAAATAAAAAGAAAAACTTCTGAAATAATAAATAAAATTATACCTAAACATATTAATTTTATAACATATGATGTATGTATTCCTTGATAAGTACTTTCACGAGTAATGTCACATCATCATTGAAAAATAGATAATAATAAAAATATTAATCTTAATATTAATAAATTATTATTATATTCATAAAATCATTTAATTACCCCAATTAATAATGTTAATAAATTTAAAAAAGTCAATAAAGGTTATGATCTTAAAGTTACTATATGATGAGGATGATTATGAATTTTTATATTAATATTTAAAAAAAAATTATTTTTATAAGTCATAATTAGTTTCCTCAGTGTATAAAGTTCTTAAAATTGTAAAAACATAAGATTGAATGATTGATACACTAAATTCTAAGATTAATAAAATAATTTGAATTAAAATTATAATTTGTGTAATAATAAATATTAATGAACCAGCATTTTGACTTAGTAAAGTTAATAATAAATATCCTGCAACTATATGTGCAGTTAAACGAATAGATAAAGTTAATGGACGAACTAAATTTCTAATTGTTTCAATAATTACTATGAAAGGTATTAAAATTAATGGTGTTCTTTGAGGGATTATATGAGCAAATGCTAAATTATAATTTATTATTCATAAGAATATTATTAATCTTAATCATAAAGGTAAAGAGTATCTAATTGAAAAAACTAAATGTCTAGATCTTGTAAAAATATAAGGGTATAATCCTATAAAATTATTATATAAAATATTTTTAAATAAAGAAATAAAAAAATACAATTTATGTAATTAAATTTATTTTTAAAAATAATTTTTAACTCTAAAAATAATAATATTATAAATATTTCTAATAAAAAAATTATTCGAGAATTTGATATTCAATAAATTATAGGGATTAAATAAATATTATATATTGATGAAAATCAATTTATTTCGAAAAATCTATTTGTGTTAGAATCAAAAATTGAAAATAAATTTCTTATCATTTAAATAAAAAAACTGATTTTTTTTTATTAATTTTTAAAAAAATATTTATTAAAGGAATAAAATTTAAAAAAATAATGTATAATAATAAAATTATTGAAAAGAATAAATTCAAAAATAATAAATTATATGGAGCTATTTGAGGAATTAAAAAATATTTATAAAATAATTTTAAATTGACATTTTAATGTTATAAATTAACTAATTTTTTTCATTAGAAGTATATTTAAATACTATATATTGGTTGAAGAGACTAAAACTTAAAATTCAGTCATCTAATGATAATTTATTAATTCAATTAATAAAATTTAAATTTGAAGTTCTTTCTAGTACAATAGGTATAAATCTATGATTTAAACCACAAATTTCTGAACATTGTCCAAAAAATAATCCTGGACAATTTAAATTAATTATAGTTTGATTAATTCGACCAGGAATTGCATCAATTTTTACTCCTATTTTTGGAACTGTTCAAGAAAGAATTACATCAGTTGAAGAAATTAATATACGAATTTGAGTTTTAAATGGAATAATTATGTTATTATCTACATCAAGTAAACGAAAATTAAAATTTTTAAAATTTTTTAATATAAATGAGTCAAAATTAATATTTGAAAAATCGGAATATTCATACCATCAGTATCATTGATGTCCAATTGATTTAATAGTTAAAATTGGATTAAAAATTTCATTAGTTATATATAAAATTTTTAATGATGGGATTGCTATATAAATTAAAATAATTATAGGTATAATAGTTCAAATAACTTCAATATTATGATTTTGTAAAATAAATTTATTATTTATATTATTTATTATTAGAGTTAAGATAATATATATAATTATAATTGTAATAATTAATAAAATTAATATAGAATAGTTATGAAAGAATTTTAAATTTTCTATAATAGGTGAATTTGCATCTTGTAAATTTATTTTTGATCAAATATTAATTTTTATAATTGATAAAAATTCTTTTTAATAATAATTAATAGAATTTCGTTATATCTATGATTATAAGGTGGATATCAGGGTGATTCAGAAAGACTTACTGTCCGGTTACCCTCGTGTTCGGAACGATGTTTTAAGCAATCCTACCAAGCCGTTTTGAAAAATTTGAAATAGTTTTCAAACGGCAAGCATTAGAATTTGCGTTTTTAAGCCAATGAGAAGGCAGCTTTCAGAAACGATGCGCGACGCCTCAGCGTTCGATTATGCTCGCATTCAGAGCCAAGAATCTTGTCTTTTGTTTCAGAGGCAATGTCACGCGAAGCGCTTTCCTCGCGAGGCTCTTTTCTTTCATGTGACGTTAGCATCAAGTTACGAAAAACGTGATGAATGAAATGAATTTGTGTGTGTTACTTTTGACATATGGAGAGCTACAACACATCGAATCCCAAATGATGTGGTTGTTCGCCTAGGATTGCGATTGTCGGCGAATTGTTTGATCAATCTTGAATCAATAAAGTCACGATAGTGACAGGAATAAACAATCCTGAATAAATTCCATGCTGAATAAAATATGCAAAACTAAAACATGAACTTTTTAAAAACTTTTAATAGGATTCTAGGAGTAAAATACGATTAGCGCTCTATTAGATTTTTTTTTTAATACTGTTTTTAAGGATTGATGGAATGTGTTGAATATTCAGAGTATCCCAATTTAGTAATGAGAACGATTTTTAAGAGGCAAATTTTTAAGTTGTGCATGCTATCCAAAGTTTCTTTGGGTCGCTAATTGAGGATTTGATATTGATTTAAAAAAAATGAATTCCTCAAACAACCTTTTGAAAGAAATGATTACGAAAACTGAACATTCGCCAAAATCGTAATGTACGCGAAAAAATATGTTGGGGACATTTAGTGATGATTTGTTGAAACAAATTGTTTAAACAAATTATGACAGGTAATGGAAGAATTTCAAAATCATTTAAAACAAAATGTGCAGTGCAAACACAAGATTCTCGATAGATTTTTGACCCAAATTATTTAAAAAAATGATCCCTTCATCGACGCTTTCATGGCGAATAATTCCGTCGAAAGAGATACGGCCGAAACGTCTCTTTTTGACGTTAAAGGGGTGAAGTATGCGTAGTGAAGTAATGGTCGTTTTAATCATTTATGGATTCAAAAACGGACAACATCTTGAGAATAAGCATTAACGAACCGTCGAGAAAAAGATTTTCAGCGTTGAAAAGAAGCGATCGAAAAAACATAATCTTGCTGGCTCTCGGATAATAAGCGCTTCGAACGCATTTATCCCGGTAGCTTTACCGCAGCTTCGATTCTCCAAAGGGATATCTTTTATCTTTTTTCCTCGAGTCCGCAGATACGGGGGATTTGTAGTTAAAAAGTACGGAAAAAATTCTTATTCATAAAACTACTCAAGTCTCCAGAAACGCGGAAAATATCCATTAAAATGATGATTTATCGCATATCGGGATGAAATCGATGTTTTCGTCGATCGATTCCCGATGTGAAAGTCGTTCGTCGACGGAATCACGTTCACTGAGGGTTGGATTCGTTCCTTAAATAACGGAAAAAATTCTCATTCATAAAACAATACTCAGATCTACAGAAACGTGGAAAATATTCTTAAAACGAAACGATTTTGACGTATCGGGATGAAACCGATGTCGGTGAACGTTCTTTCGCATCACATTTTTCGATTGATTACCGGAATCACGTTCAAAACTGTTGATGTCATCCCCTGTGAAAAATTTAAAAAATCGTAGGCCCTCGAAACCTCACTGACAAGTTTTGGAACTAATGTCACTGCAGGTGGCAACGAAAAGGGATGAAATCAATGTTTTCGTCGATCGATTCTCGATGTGAAAGTCGTTCGTCGACAGAATCACGTTCACTGAGGGTTGGATTCGTTGTTTAACGAATCGGAAAAATTCTCATTCATAAAACAACAATCAGTTCTCCAGATACGTAAAAAAAATCCATAAAAATAATGATTTTCACGTATCGGGATGAAACCGATGTCGGTGAACATTCTCTCGCATCACATTTTTCGATTGATTACCAGAATTGCGTTAAAAACTGTTGATTTCAACCCCTGTGAAAAATTCAAAAAATCGTAGGCCCCCGAAACCTCACTGACAAGTTTTGGAACTAATGTCATTGCAAGTGGCAACGATAAGGGATGAAATCGATGTTTTCGTCGATCGATTCTCGATGTGAAAGTCGTTCATCGACAGAATCACGTTCACTGAGGGTTGGATTCGTTCCTTAACGAACGGGAAAAATTCTCATTCATAAAACAACAATCAGTTCTCCAGATACGTAAAAAAATCCATAAAAATAATGATTTTCACGTATCGGGATGAAACCGATGTCGGTGAACGTTCTTTCGCATCACATTTTTCGATCGATTACCAGAATTGCGTTCAAAACTGTTGATTTCAACCCCTGTGAAAGATTCAAAAAATCGTAGGCCCTCGAAACCTCACTGACAAGTTTTGGAACTAATGTCACTGCAGGTGGCAACGATAAGGGATGAAATCGATGTTTTCGTCGATCGATTCTCGATGTGAAAGTCGTTCGTCGACAGAATCACGTTCACTGAGGGTTGGATTCGTTCCTTAACGAACGGGAAGAATTCTTATTCATAAAACAATACTCAGTTTTCTAGAACCGCGGAAAATATCCATAAAAATAATGATTTTGACGTATCGGGATGAAACCGATGTCGGTAAATGTTGGTTCGGATCAGATTTTTCCATCGATTATCGGAATGATGTTTAAAACTGTTGATTTCATCCCCTGTGAAAAATTCAAAAAATCGTAGGCCCTCGAAACATCACTGACAATCATCAAGCAATATCACTTCGATTGTATGCAATGGGAAAGATGCAGAAAGGAAGGAAAATGGGTTCCTCATAAACTGACGGAAGAAAACAAAAACCGAAGAGTTGACATCTGCATGAATTTGCTTTCTCGGTACAAAAGAAATAATTTTTTGCACAAAATCATTACGGGTGAGGAAAAATAGATTTTGTACGAGAATCCTAAATGTAGAAAAGCATGGGTTGATCCAGGGTTGATCCATCAACATCAGTTGCAAAACCGAATATTCATATCAAGAAAGTGTTACTGCGTGTCTGGTAGGATTGGAAAGGAGTTATTTACTACGAGCTTCTGGAACCTGGTCAAACTGTTACACCTGAACGTTACCAGGCCCGATTGATCAAATTAAGTGATGCTCTGGAGGAAAAAAGACCATTTACGGGCCAAGGAAGGCGAAAATCGATATTGCTGCATGACAACGCTCATCCACATACAGCAAAACCAACCCAGGAACTCATCTTCTCCTTAGGCTGAGAAGTTGTCCAGCATGCGGCGTATTTTCCAGACTTGGCTCCTTCTGATTACCACCTATTTAGATCGATGTCATCATATTTGAAAGACCAGCGGTTCACGAAAGTTGAAGATGTGCGAAAATGGCTCGATGACTATTTTGCTTCGAAACCACCAAGTTTCTATCGCAAAGGCATTCATCATCTACTCGATAAATGGCAAAAGACCATAGATAGTAATGGTGAATATTTCGAATATTAATCTTTGTAATAAGTATCTTTTCGATAAAGTTGAATTTGACCAAGAAATACCGAGTTTCTACTTGCACATATAATAGTAGAGTGAACATACACAATTGTCGAAATATTCATTTCATCTACGAATAAAATTCTTATACGAACAGCAATTTTTTATTTTTACAAATATTAATAGTTAAAAAAAAATATATTTAAACGATCTGTCCGTATACGAATACTTTTATTGTTGAGGCTACTAGTATATAAAACGTCAATTGTGTATGTTTCAGCGTATGCAGATGCCGAATACAGAGTTGCTAACCGCTCTCGCGCCACTTCCCGTGTCAGTCTTGTTGAAATGCCAATGATTGCACACGAATATTTTTTTATTTTTTAATCGATTTTTAACGATAACGTCCAAAAACCCAAGCACTTTTATATTCAGGAATATTTGCATGATACAGTGATCAGTTTTTTATTACGAAATCGTTGAAATACCGAATGCAAAAATTCAATAAATCTTGACATGCATACGATTTTCCTGTGCTCATGGGGATAAATGCCTGAGAACAGTCAATGTTTATGAATTAATTACTACCAAACTAGATGGTAAATAGCGTTCAAGCTGCAAGTATAAATTCATCTCGTATTTATGTTTAACTACAAAAATGGTCAGTCCTTCATCTTGGATGCCTTAAATTCATTGGTCTAACTTGAAACTACTGATTATTATTTCTTATATCAAAATTCGATTTTTTTCGGTTTTAGGAATAGGTGCGAAATACAATTGAACGATTAAACGAGCTAGCATGTAAGCGAAGTTTTGTCGTAAGTGTATGTAGCGGCTCTTCCGTGATCATTCTGTAGAACCCTCATCTCAATGTTAGATTCACCACATCTTTAAAGACAAAAACCAGGAGTTTTTCAGTCCATCCACCGTCAGGTATATGTAATTCTCATTTCTTCAAAGTTCTGCCTTAATGTATTAGGAAAATCTCTACAACATCGTACTCGAAGATTGGCATTTAACTTGGGCAGGACCCTGATCTTCGGAAGACGCGCTACATACAATTACAGTGAAACTTCACTTACAGGTAAGCTCGTTCAATCATTTAATTGTATTTCGCGCCTGTTCCTTCGGATCATTCTGTAAATGTTTAAAGAACATTACGGCTACGAATAATAAAGAAAAAAGATATAATAATCGCAATTAAATATTGTTTAATTATTTAACATTTCGCATTTTAACGAAAAGGAAAGATAATAAACAGAAAATTATATTTAATAGAAACTTAAAATTCAAAAACACAAGATTGGGAAGAATTGTTTCAACAAAATCATTTCTATTTGTAACGATAGGCCTATCATAAAATTTGGTGAAAGTTTTAGAATTACTCGTCCAAACAGCTGTTTTTCTTATACACTGAAAAAAAATTAAAGTATTGCCAACTACGCGATAAGGTTGGACGATTATCGTTGCGTCAATAGTCATATTACGTTTAATTAATCACCCGGTGGTTGATCCGTTGAAAGTTATGTCGTTAAGCCAACTACGCCACGATTTTGCCACTAGATTTTAATTTATTTAAGTTGAGTGTATTTCATGTAATATAACCGCAATAAATGGTTTCATTGAAAAAAAAATAAATAAATAAAACTTGAAACACAGAATCAATTGAATTTCAAATAATCACATAGAGGTTGAGATGTATATGGTTTGACCGTGTCTTAATGAAATAACAGCATTGAATAAAGTTTTTTACGTGAACTAAATTCAATGACACTAGAGAACAACGGAATATAATTCGTGATTAAGCTAATTACTTACTAGTACTTTGGATGAAATATTTTGTTACTATTGAAACAAATAAACTTTTTGCTAAAGCTACTAAAATTTTGTTGCGCAAATAATAAGTTTTATTTAAAATGAATTACACATATTGTAACAGGACAGCTATACTTTTTGGCTGGATTTCTGGTGCGGCAAAAATCCGCTAGAGGGCTACGGCGGAGCATTCTAGCGTAAGCGCCGTAAAAAAGGTGTAAGCCGGAAGGCCTTATCATACAATTACTGTACGCTGATACAAAAAGGTTCTACCACCTAATTATATCAAGATAGGCGCTCTTACCAGAGAGAAGAGGACCTGAAAATCGTTCAATCGTATTGACTATTGAAAGTCTCAAAATATAAAATAAAAAATATCAAATAAAAAATATATAAAAAAAATTCAAATATTTCTTAATCATTTTAAGATCATAATTGTTCGGTACAATCATTGTACACTTGGATTACACAATGCAATTTATTTGATTCAATCACGATTGATACAATTGACTGGATTATTTTTCCCCATTTCCCGAGCAATGCGATGATACTATCTCAAATATTTATGAAATTTTATTCAAATAATGTTTTAGTTCTATTGAGTATTTAAAATTTTACCTCAAATTGCGGGCGTAGTTGGCTCAATGAAATACCTTCAACTAGGCGTGGAGGTTGCGTCAACTATGCCATTAGTTTCGTCGTATCCAACCTCAGAGTATAGTTGAACCAACTACGCCTCCGTTCTCAGCACTATGCTTTTTTTTCAGTGTACAATCAATATTGATGCCTTTAAGTTTTGCTGTGGACGTTGAAGCATATCGATTATTATGTGCTGAGTATACCTTAGTATCTATGCCACTTTTAAATAACATTTTCTTAACCCACCGACTCAAAGATTGAGAAGGAACTGCTTCATGAGGTTTCTTTATCGCAATAATTAACAAATCAATGGATCTTCGTGTATCTCGAGTTAATGTTATATATGCTTCTATCGTTGTTGGTGCGCAAATGTTTCGATATTTATCATAAACAAGTAAAATCCGAAGTGGTTGCTTCTGATTATATGTCGAAGTCTTGATTTTTGCCGAAATCTTTATATGAATTGAATCGTCACGACGCTTTATATTTGATAGTCTTATTAAAGACAGCGTTTGCATACGGTGCATAATGATTCTAAAGAAGATATATAATTTAAAACAATCTGAGGATCCTATGTATGGTTGTATTTAGTTTTTTTTGGTCGTGATTCCGCTATACCTCTAAAAAGTCTCTTTACTCTATAATCTTGACCAATATGTAGTCCGATAATCAAAGAAATCGCTGATCGCAATGTGTTTAAAGTTCCATAAGAAGCACCTTTCTTATTCTCTTTAGTTGAGAAGGTTAAAATACTATCGATTGAAGATTTGTATAGATCCATATCTTTTGACATACAAAATTCCCATCATTTGCTTAAAGCTCCATCATACTGTGTTGAGGATGAAGTACGAAGAGACGCAGTCATAAGGTTAATAGATTTTTCTGGGGTACAGTTTAATTCGACGGCCCGCATAAGAGTTCTTCAACCAGGATAAGTCATGTCCAAAGTGGGTGTGATTCCTTATTTAGAGATAACAGTGAATTTTTATTAGGCCCGAAAAAGGTAGACTCATCAATTAAGAGCGTATAAAATAAGAAATACCAGGGTTGAGCTGGTCACTTAGGAACTATCATTATACCCTTTGCCCCTTCCTCTTTAATTTTCTGTAAAGTTCTTAATATAATTCCAAAGAGAGGAAAAGCGTGAAAGAAAAAATCGTTTCAGGGTATTATAAATCCAGCAACACTCTGGGGATACCCAAGCCACGAAATGTATGTTTTATATTTGGCGTTAATTCAACTTGCGAAAATATCGACCTGAGCTTGACCGAATTCAGAAACAATTTCTTTGAAAATATATTTCGACAGAACATACTCTGTTTCAGTTTCTAACCGACGTGATTCAAAATCAGCCTCGGTATTGTCTTTTGTACTGATAAACGATACAACAATTCAAATGTTTTGCTTCTCGCGCCAATTCCAAATTAATCTTGATAATTTATTTAAGGATTGAAAACGTATACCGCCCATCTTATTTATATACGCGACAGTTGTTGTATTATCTAGTCTCAGTAAAATATCGCATTCATGCAAATTTTTGGCACAACATATTACCGAACAAGGCTGTCAACTCTAAAACATTTATATGAGATCTTTTCTCATCTCTATTCCATAATCCGTACGATTTTTCTTCTCCACACATAACTCTCCATCTAGATATGTTGACGCATCACTAAAAATTTCACATAAAAAATTTGAAGCACGAATTGAGATATTCGTTTTCAAAATAATCGATAATTTTGTAAAAACATAGGGTGCTGTGGCGGGCCCAAAAGGTAGCATACGAATTCATAAAGTTGATTTACAAAGGGAAATATTAAGAATTTTCTGTTTGATTCTTCAATGGAGACAGCGTAATATACGCTTTTCATGTCAATTGTAGCAAAAAAACAGCCTTTACTTATTAAATTAGTAGCTGTCTTTCGATCCTCGAATTTGAAATGATTAATTTCGATGAATGAATTTAACTTCTTCAGATTTAAAATAAATCTATTGCTACCGTCCTTTATTGGAATTAAAAAAATACTGGAAAGAAATTGATCCTTTTTTTGGAGCAGCGTATGACCGCACCTTTATCGTAAAGTTTCTGAATTAATTCTGATAAAGCATCGAATTCCTTATCTGATCTCTCGATCGTTTTCGGAGGATTCGATTGAAAAGGAATCGATGCAAAGGGAATTTTATATCCTTTAACTTAAGAAAGATTTCTATCATCATTAGAATATGCTTTTCAAATAGGAAGAAAAAATCATAATCTTCCAGGTAATTGATCTACAGATTCAGCTATCGTCGCCAATATTCGCAGCTATCTTGCTTTCGTTTGTTCATCAAGTCGTCTCGATTCCGATAAGATTTCTGTTTGTGTGGAAATTCGGGGCTCTTCATCATCGATGTGGATTTCTTCCAGTCCGAATTCGTCGAGGACTGACGGTGTACAGCCTTTAATCGACCAGGCGAGGTTTAACTTCTGGATTTATCTTTGGCGCGTCGATAATTATGGCGTTAATTGGAGACAGGTATTTTTTTAAATTAGATTTGAAGTGTCATCAATCGGTACCCGTGTAGAAGATTTATTAGAATTGTCATAGGGGCCTGGTTAAATTTCCATAATATTGTTACGGTCCTAATGAGGAAACTTGATTGGTTTCTGTAAAGGGCGTTCACGCTCTCATAAGCGGGTCCCGTGAAGGAAAAGTAATCGAGACCAACATTGGACGCCCTCGTTCCGCCCGAACAAAATCGCCGGGGCCAAATGTGGATACCCCTAGGGCCTTTCGCCCCCCGAGGGCGAAATTGTTTTGAAGTTCCTATTTATCAAATTAAGCATTTGAAGCTATACTGTGAGAAAATTTCTCATTGCGCGCCCAATGTTTAAGGTGTACGTAGCGCGCCTGCTGACGGGTTAAACAATATATTCATTGAATCTATAAGTAATAGAGTTGTCAAAGCGAGATAGAAATAATCTTAGCAAACTTAAGGGACAACACCACTGTGACGGCTTCAAAAAATCGATTTTTTGAAAACCATTGTAAAAAATCTAAAATACTTTTAAGATTGAAATGCCGTTGGACCCAGGTCGAAAAAATAATTATTTTCGTAGATATTGAATATTTTGTGGAGCGGTGCAGCGGTCCGCGACGCTCGGGGTCCCGCGCAGCTGGGCGCTGGTGACGGCGATTCTAAAACGTTTCTGGGCATATCGAATAGCGATCCATACGACGGTTTCGAGATAAAAAAAAAGAGTGCATCGATCATGTCCAAAAACGTATGGGGACGCGCCTCCGCAAAATCGTGAAAAAAAAGGATTGTCTGGCAGAGGAAAGCTCACCGGAAAATTGATTGACGAGTTGAGCACATATTACGGCTTGGCTATTCGGAGGAACAGCGATGATGTTGACAAAATGAGGAAGGCAATTTGGGCAACTATCAAACATAAAATGTCCACAGACAGTGAGCCACAACATGACGATTGCCCGGAAGGAGCCGAGTCGTGGTGTTCGTGGCAGCGCGCGGTCGCAAATGGTGATATTTCTAAATATCGCCATAAACCGCCTCTTCCTCAGGAAATATTGGAGGCAATTCAGCCAATCTTCGAAAATTTGAGCAGGGACGATTTGCTGCAGCGTTGTTTGGGCGGCTATACGCAAAACAATAACGAAAGCTACAATAAATCAGTTTGGGCAATAGCCCCCAAGTGCCAGTCCGGAAGCAAAAAAATCATTGATATTGCAACTGATATCGCGGTATTAGTGTTCAATGATGGCCTGAGAAGTCTCATGAAAGTACTGGAGACTTTGGGGATAACCATCGGCCCAAATTGTTTCAACTTTTGCGTTGAGACCGACGTAGCGCGGATCCAGTTCGCGGAGCGCTCGCTCACGTACGCTGCAAAAGAAATGAGAAAAGCCTTAACAAGTTCGAAGAAAGAATCAGGAGACAACGATTTGCTTCTTGAAGGCCAGCTATATGGTGCCGGCATCGCTGATTGAAGGTAAATAATTTTTTTTTCAATTTATAACATAAATTAACAAACCTAAAACTTTGAACGCGTTTTTCTCAAAACCACTTTTTTGAGTGCGGCATGCAGCAGAACTCGAGCAATTTTTATCCGACCGACTTCAAATTTTTACTGTATCAATAAAAGTAGATTATCTAGAGAAGTACATAGGATTTTTTCGATATCTCAATAATTATAAAAGTTATAGCCTATTTTCGACGAGAAATTTTGCTCAAAAATCATTCTTTAATTTCAAAGGCGTGCCTATTTTTTAAAAATCAATATTTTTCCAAATCCCTATGTACTTCTCTTCAAAATATCATATTATTAACGAAAACACTCGGTATTTTTTTTCAGATCGACGTTAGAGTTCTGCTGCGTGCCGCGAACCACTGCGGAGATGACGCGAGAGCTTCCCCAGCGCCACTATGAGGCGTGAAAAATGTGAAAAAATGTTTTTTGATACATTAATAAACAAGGAACAAAACCCAAAAAAATTTTTTCGAATATCTCTTTTTTCCCACAAAAAAAAATTCTTGAAAAATGTGAAAAAAATAGGGGGTCACAGTGGTGTTGTCCGTTAAATTCGCATTAATAAGAACAATAATAATAGTCGTGGAAGCCGTGGAAGTCCCCAGTAGACAATCCACATTGCGGCCTTTACAGGTCCCGAATTCGTTTCGGGCTGTCCTAATAATTTTCCAGGCGGGTTCTATCACCTCACAGTGCTCTTTTATTTTTCCAATTCCTCAGTTGTTATGTTTATGCAGTGATCAGTACACAAGTCTGCAGCACAGAATGGATTCACATCGAAAAAAACTCGTCCGTAAGCGTAAATGAGCGAGCATAATATTTTATCGATTACCAGGTTGATGTACAGCAAATAATTCAAGAGATAAATGAACAAAGCGAAGTAAATATTTCAAGTAATGTTTTCATGCATATCTCGATTGCTGTTACGATTTTCCTGATTTAGGTATACCAAATCTCGACTATAGATACGCGTCGCGACTTGCCTTCGTCGTTTAAACTTTTTCTTTTTAATACTTGGCGGTAAGACGGCTCTGCGTCTGTAGATATACATATATTAATCATACAGTTATAACGTGGAAATCCACGGTGATTACACTAGGCAACATTTTTATACTTTTTTTTTCTCACAGGAAAGTAACTAGGTTTTCGATAGATTTTCTCGCGTTGAACACGAATCCGGTCGCTAAAAGTATCTATCACGCAAGGTTTTGTAGCAAACTGAGGTCAAAATGACAAAAAAACGTGTTTTTGGACAAATTTGAGACTTAGCAGCGCATGAATGCGAGGTGCTACAAACTTTTAACAAGTTTCAAAATGGAGCTTAAACCTTGTACTTTTGCGTGCGATAGTTAGAAATTCCCTCCCACGTACCGTTGGAACACCGGTAATTTCTCTTTGTTTTCGCGCGAGCACGAACTTGTACCATCTACATGGGCTTGAGTGTATTATCTGAAAGTCTGTACTTCCCTCAAAATCAATCCGCAGCGATAGTGAAACCATTCTGTCAATAAAAAAGTGGTTATTTTGCGTGAAAAAATTAAGGATGGAAACGTACACCATACGACAGAAATACTGTGAGAAAAGGACATCAAATTGAAAGGATACAACGATACATATATTCACGTGGCATTAGAAGTGCGCAGGACCGAAAACGAGGTGAAGCGTTTACTAGTATTTATTTATTTCCAGGTATGCCCTTGCAGGCTTTTACACAGCCCCCCCCCTTCCTATTTCAGATTTCCCTTTTTTACAGAAAACGAGATTAACTATTTCAATTTGTAATCTTCATGTATGGGGCATTCCACACCAAATTGGCCACTTTTCAAATTCGCATGTTTATTGTGTTGATTTTTTTTCTTTTATAAATCATTGAAAGGAATTTGTCTCATTTTTTCAAATTTTTATCTTAACACATTCTCGGAAACGAATTTTTGAAAAATTTTCCGATTTTTTTTTTCAAATATCAAACCCTCTCAAAAATGCAGTAAACCGATTGGATGAGGGGTAAAAATTTTAGTTTTGATAGGTGCTTTCGTTTAAAAATATGTCAACAATTATTTAAAGATTACATAAATCAATTTTTTAATTATAAGCAAGAAATGTTTTTGGCCGCAGTATTAGTCTCTTTTGATTTTGCCGTTAAATTTTTATAGGAAACTGTTATTCATTTAATACATTTTAAGACTAGTATGATCGTAGGGAAATATTAGTCTAATCAACTACAAAAATCTTTAATAAAATTAACAATTTGAAAAATAGAATTTTTTCACGTTCGTACTTAGCTTAAAATTCATTAAATGAATCATGTTTCCATACAAACATTAAAGAAACAAATTAATTAGTACAAGGGCTATGAAAAAGGTTATTTTATCTTAGAATTGGAAAAACTAGGTGATGTAAACTTGAAATAATTTTACACATATTTTTAAACAAAAGTACATTTCAGAACAAACATTTTAACCCCGTAGACGATTCGCTTTGTTCGATTTTTCAGGGAGTTATAGATAATTGATTGTACAAAAAATCAATATTTTAATTATAAAAATACACAACGGATGATTTCCCCATGATCACATTAGGCTTAAAATTTCTCAAAAAAATATTAGTTTTTTATAAAAAATGAATAGCAAAATCGAATGGGGCTAACTATGTGAGAAAAAACATTTCATGCTTAGAATTAAAGAAATTGATTCATGTAATGTTTTGATAATTTTCTGCATATTTTTAAACGAAAATACGTTTTAAAACTAAAATTTTGACGCTTCATCCATTCGGTTTACTGCATTTTTGAGAGAGTTATTGATATTTGAAGAAAAAAATCGGAAAATTTTTCAAAAATTCATTTCCGATGAACGTGTTGAGATAAACATTTGAAAAAATCAGACGAGTTTCTTTCAATGAGCTCTACCAGAGAAAAAAAATTCAAAACAATAAAAAACACGAATTTCAAAAGTGGCTGATTTGGCGTGGAATGCCCCATATGTATGTTTTATTTTAAAAAACTTTAGAAAAAAATGATAAATTTTATTTTCATCATTCCAATATTTATTTTTCTTCGTCTCTCTTTTTTTTTCTTTCTATTTATTTTTCTTCGAATCTCTAAAAAAAATTAATTTTATTCTCTTCTTTTTTTAACCCATTAACGCCGAGGTGATCAGAATTTTTACTAACTTTTCAACGTGTTTATTTATTATGTTATCGGACCAAAAAAATAATGCAATACCTCTATTCCTACGCGGAATTCGATGCTCTTTCAGAATCTGAGCTCAAGATTTCGATTAGACACCGAGAAAAAAAAATATGGCCGATTTAAACGTGAAAAACGTGAAAATTTTCGAAAAAAAAATTTTTTCGCATTTTTTTTCACAATAATACCGCAAAGCTATCAACTTTTTACAATGATCAGAGGTGATCATGGCACTCGAACATTAAGAGAAATTTTTTTCAGAAAAATTCATCGACGCGTTTTTTCAAAATGGCGGCGAGAATGAAAAAATTTTATAAAAATCTTAATCTATCGGTTTCTTCAAAACTATAAACTTGAGAAAAAAATTTTTAAGAACAAAAATGGCTTAAAATTAGTCGAAGAATACTCTTAAATTTTTTCAGAATTTTTGAAAACAATTTTTAATTTTCGAAAATTTCAAAAAATCCAATTTTTCAAAAATACCTGAAAAATTTTTGGAAAAATTTGAGAGTGTTCCTTGACTAATTTTAAGACTTTTTTGTTGTTAAAAATTCTTTCGTAAAGTCTATAGGTTTAGAGAAAAAAAAATTTCTTGAATGGTACATAAAATTTTGTTTCTATCTACCACTACAAAATTCACGAACAAACTCGTATATCCTTTCACTTGTGCATGGACACATATGTTGTATACAATTTTTACATGAATTATAGGTAAAGCATATAAAAAAAATATTAGTTTTCACTTTTTCAATACATTTGTTATGTCACGAAAACGTTCAAAATCTTCTGCTTCATTGCATGCAGAGTATGAATCAGATTATTCGGATAGTGATTCCGACGAAAACATTTTGATTCCGAATGCAGACAATTCAGGCTCCGATGATTCTGATTCCGATTGTGATTCGATATCTGATTCAGATTCTGAACATGAATTCACAATACCAAATATTACTTATAGAAAAGCTTGTGAATCAGATATCGAATCACAATCGGAATCAGAATCATCGGAGCCTGAATTGTCTGCATTCGGAATCAAAATGTTTTCGTCGGAATCACTATCCGAATAATCTGATTCATACTCTGCATGCAATGAAGCAGAAGATTTTGAACGTTTTCGTGACATACAAATGTATTGAAAAAGTGAAAACTAATATTTTTTTTATATGCTTTACCTATAATTCATGTAAAAATTGTATACAACGTATGTGTCCATGCACAAGTGAAAGGATATACGAGTTTGTTCGTGAATTTTGTAGTGGTAGATAGAAACAAAATTTTATGTACCATTCAAGAAATTTTTTTTTCTCTAAACCTATAGACTTTACGAAAGAATTTTTAACAACAAAAAAGTCTTAAAATTAGTCAAGGAACACTCTCAAATTTTTCCAAAAATTTTTCAGGTATTTTTGAAAAATTGGATTTTTTGAAATTTTCGAAAATTAAAAATTGTTTTCAAAAATTCTGAAAAAATTTAAGAGTATTCTTCGACTAATTTTAAGCCATTTTTGTTCTTAGAAATTTTTTTCTCAAGTTTATAGTTTTGAAGAAACCGATAGATTAAGATTTTTATAAAATTTTTTCATTCTCGCCGCCATTTTGAAAAAACGCGTCGATGAATTTTTCTGAAAAAAATTCCTCTTAATGTTCGAGTGCCATGATCACCTCTGATCATTGTAAAAAGTTGATAGCTTTGCGGTATCATTGTGAAAAAAAATGCGAAAAAAATTTTTTTTCGAAAATTTTCACGTTTTTCACGTTTAAATCGGCCATATTTTTTTTTCTCGGTGTCTAATCGAAATTTTGAGCTCAGATTCTGAAAGAGCATCGAATTCCGCGTAGGAATAGAGGTATTGCATTATTTTTTTGGTCCGATAACATAATAAATAAACACGTTGAAAAGTTAGTAAAAATTCTGATCACCTCGGCGTTAATGGGTTAATAAAATTCAATTACATTTTCAGAACTGATTTTTTTCGGATCGTAGATGTTTAATTTAATTTCGGTGATTTTCTTCATGTTTTCTTTATGCTTTTTTAGAGCAAGATACGTTGAAGAACTCTTGGCGCAAGAGTTCAACAAGCTGAAGGATTCAAACGAGCGGAAGACAAGATTCATATATCAAGCTAATAAATAGAGCATCGGAAAAAATCGAATAGTTCTGCGAAAATTGCAGCCACATCAGAGGTATATTTTGCAGATACGTATCAACAATTGGGAAAAATAGTGAATTTCGGTGAGACTCTGGAAAAGAGTTTCGGAACGTCGTATCAGAAAGAGTCCTGGCGAGATTCTCAAAAAAATTTCGAAAAGTTTCGGAGAGAGTCTGGAAAAGAATTTAGAACAGTCTCGGAAAGAGTCTCAGCGAAAACCTCGAAAGATGTTTCGAAAAATCTGTGAAAGAGTCCCGACGAGATTCTTGAAAAAAGTTTCAAAAAGCTTGAAAATAGTCTCCGTGATATTCTCGAAAAAAGTTTTGGAAAATCTCGAAAATAGTCTCGTCGAGACTCTCGAACAAAGTTTCGGAAAATCTTGAAAATAGTCTCGGTGAGACGCGAAAATAGTTTCGAAAAAAACTATCGAAATAAGTTTTGAAAAATCTCTGAAAGAGTCTCGGCGAGATTCTTGAAAAAAGTTACAAACAATCTCGAAAATAGTCTCAGTGATACTCTCAAAAAAAGTTTTGCAAAATCTCTGAAAGAGTGTCGGCGAGATTCTCGAAAAAAAGTTTTGAAAAGTCTCTGAAAGAGTGTCGGCGAGATTTTCGAAAAAAGTTTGGACAAATCAAGAAAATAGTCTCGGGGATACTCTTGAAAAAAGTTTCAGAATATCTCGAAAATTGTCTCACAAGGAAAGGTACTTTGGTGTCCCCCTCCGATTTTGATAATTTTTATATATGTTATAGTCCATCGAAAATTAAGAGACACGTAATTTTTTTTATCGGCTTAAAGTTATTTTTAAGGGGTGAAATCGACCCCCAAAGTTGAGCATGTTTTGCATCTGGTAGAGTGTTTCATATAGAAGCACTTAACCGATCGTAACGAAACCAATTGCAAAACGTTTTTCACGTCAAATAACCTGTATATAATGTTCAACTTCTTATGCACCCCTATTACATGGGGATGATTCACCCCCGAATATCCAGAATTCTTTTGTATAAAAAAAACTTGCAATCCGATTTCAATAAAACAAACGCCATTTTGCAGAGCAAAAAAAATAAAATTGACGTATTTTTGGGTTTTTCTCAGATTAAAAAAATTAAGGGGGTAAAACACCCTTAAAATGTCAAATTTCATTTTGAGCACTGTCCCCTTCCGATTTCAATATTTTTTTTATAAAATGTAGCTTATCGAAAAATAAGACCACCTATTATTTTTATTGGCTCAAAATTATTTTTAAGGCGTGAAATCAACCCCCAAAGTTGGGCATGTTTTGCATCTGGTAGAGTGTTTCATATAGAAGCACTCAACCGATCGTAACGAAACCAATTGCAAAACGTTTTTCACGTCAAATAACCTGTATATAATGTTCAACTTCTTATGCACCCTTACTTACTGCAGGGGGCTGAACCACCCCCTGACATTCATAATTTTTTGTATAAAAGAAAAATTGTCATTCGATTTCAATGGAAAAACCAACATTTTGAAAAGCAAAAAAAAATTATAGTGAATGTGTCTAGATTTTTCGAATAAAAAAAATTAAGGGGGTAAAACACCCCTAAAATCTCAAATGTCATTTTGCGCACTTAAATGATAAAATTCAATTCAATTGGTCTCATTATCATTGCGTATCGACTTATATGCTAAATAATATTTATTTCGCATGTACATCCGCTGCCCTTCTGACATGCTTCACGTTTATAAAGAAGTGTTGGTATCCGTTCTATTTATATAAGTTTCTATTTTGAACGATTTACGAAAATAAAAAAAAAACTCAAATATCAAAAGAGTCGCATCAGCAATTCACCGCCCAGAATGTAAACAAAGCTGGCTCATGCCTTGCCATATTCTTATTCATATCAAGAACCGCTATAGTGGCTCGACCCCAAGTATTCTTGAAAAAGCCAGTTCGCTCAGGCTAATGTTTGAGGTATATCCGAAAACCAAATAAAAATGCTGTTTTCGTGGTGATGTCAGATCAAACCGCCCACTCAAGATGAAAAAGGTAAAACTGACTTTATATTATTCCAGAAGTTAAGTTGCTGTTCGACTGTTGATCAGTCATTATCGTGTCCGCTATCGTGAATACCGTATTGTTATTAACATGTCCATCAATCCAATGAACGTAATAAGACTGTTGTTTCTTACATTCGAGGTAATGAACATTCCTGACAGTCCTGTTAACAATAATGAAGTGGAATTGAAAGAGAGTTTCGCGGAAATTCTGAAGGCCTCTATGGCAGAGTTCAATCAGTTAGAAATCGTCGAAGATACGACATTAGATTTTCAAGAACCGTTTAGAGATGTCATAGTAGAACCTGTCGAAGATAATGACATCGAATGGGGTCTTGGAGAATCTCCATTAAGCCCTGAAACGTGTACTGACGATGAAGAAGATTTGAGCTACGACTACAAACAAAGAGCTGTTGAGTACTGGAGAAGTGCAAAAACGAAACAAAATAGGAAAATAGAAACAGTCCAAAACCGATTTAAACTCGTTAAATCTGTGCGCCAATTAAGGCGCTGGGCTCAACAAATTAATAAAGGCGGAACTTACAAGGAAAAATTGTCGCGCATTTCTGAATATACAATCGATAATTTAAAAAGCGCCATAGAAGCAGGTCTCATTGTACACGATATCGATCTTCGGAGATGGGCATTACAAGCCCAAAAATTGATTGGGCATGAGAATTTGCGTTTCAGGGCTTCGCCAACATGGATAAAAAAGTTTAAAAAAGTTCATCGAATAACAAGTAGAAAAATAAATAAATTCGTGACAAGAAAGACTCTCGAATCAAAGGACATATTACAAAACGATGCTAATAAATTTGTCTCCGCAGTTCAATTGAAAATTGAGGAATATGGCTTGGAAAATATTTATAATTCTGATCAAAGTGGTTTCCAATTAGAAGTCCATTCAGGGCGAACGTTAACAGAAGAAGGTACAAAACAAGTAGAATGCCTTGTACAATCCGTTTCAGCGACAACCCATAGCTACACCATCCAGCCGACAATATCAGCAGCAGGAAAATTGTTGTCACCTCTTCTGATAATTTTAAAAGAGCCATCCGGGCGGTTGGGGCCAATCGTAGAACGAACCATTTTTCGACCTCCCAATGTTTTTATAAGTGTTTCAAAATCTGGCAAGGCTACATCAGGTACGTTGGTATGTAATATTCAAATATAAAAAATAGATGTGCTATTAATTTTTACATATTGATTTATAGAACATTTCAAAGTATGGCTTCAAGAAGTGTTCTTCCCAAATGTCGGTGAGAAAAGTGTGCTTTTAATAGACTCATGGAGTGGACATTGCCCTAGTGTTGTCACGGAAGTTACACCACATAACAAAGAAATTGTTACAATGATCATACCGAAAGGAACAACAGGGAATATCCAGCCACTTGATGTCTTCGGATTTAGAATTTGGAAAAATTATGTCAGACATTTTTCAGACAGTGTCATGTTACTTGATTATGATTTAAGTCTACATTTACGAAATAATATAATCAAGCTGCAATCTCTAGTACATAATCAATTATCATCTCCGAGGTACGAAAATTTATTTCGATATGCCTGGTTCAAAAGTGGGTACATAGAAGAACGACCTGAGCATTTCGAAAATCCCGTTGAATTCGCTTTTGGTATGTCATCTCAAACACAATGTGAAATTGAAGGCTGCACAAATGTGGCTGTAGTAAGATGTTCATGGTGTAAAAAGTCACTTTGTTTCAAACATTTCTTCGAAGAACATCATTACTGTTCAAAATATAATCATTAAGTTC
The DNA here is from genome assembly GCA_963989365.1 of Rhimphoctona megacephalus. Lineage (NCBI taxonomy): Eukaryota > Metazoa > Arthropoda > Insecta > Hymenoptera > Ichneumonidae > Rhimphoctona > Rhimphoctona megacephalus. The sequence goes on along the minus strand of OZ022420.1, from coordinate 6,738,603 downwards.
AGGAATGATAATTGAAACGAAAATTTGAATTGGAATCTATTTTTACTACATGAAAGATTTTAGCGCCTATGTATAACCTATATATATATATTTGTGTACAGACCATGTGTATACAAAAATAAAAAATCGTGAAGCTCACGACCACCGAAGATGTAGGAGTACTCAATTTTTCATATAATTAAAAAGCCGATGTACATGCGAAATAAATATTATTTAGCATATAAGTCGATACGCAATGATAATGAGACCAATTGAATTGAATTTTATCATTTAAGTGCGTAAAATGAAATTTGAGATTTTAGGGGTGTTTTACCCGCTTAATTTTTTTTATTGGAAAAATCTAGACACATTCACTATAATTTTTTTTTGCTTTTCAAAATGTTGGTTTTTCCATTGAAATCGAATGACAATTTTTCTTTTATACAAAAAATTATGAATGTCAGGGGGTGGTTCACCCCCCTGCAGTAAGTAAGGGTGCATAAGAAGTTGAACATTATATACAGGTTATTTGACGTGAAAAACGTTTTGCAATTGGTTTCGTTACGATCGGTTGAGTGCTTCTATATGAAACACTCTACCAGATGCAAAACATGCCCAACTTTGGGGGTTGATTTCACGCCTTAAAAATAATTTTGAGCCAATAAAAATAATAGGTGGTCTTATTTTTCGATAAGCTACATTTTATAAAAAAAATATTGAAATCGGAAGGGGACAGTGCTCAAAATGAAATTTGACATTTTAAGGGTGTTTTACCCCCTTAATTTTTTTAATCTGAGAAAAACCCAAAAATACGTCAATTTTATTTTTTTTGCTCTGCAAAATGGCGTTTGTTTTATTGAAATCGGATTGCAAGTTTTTTTTATACAAAAGAATTCTGGATATTCGGGGGTGAATCATCCCCATGTAATAGGGGTGCATAAGAAGTTGAACATTATATACAGGTTATTTGACGTGAAAAACGTTTTGCAATTGGTTTCGTTACGATCGGTTAAGTGCTTCTATATGAAACACTCTACCAGATGCAAAACATGCTCAACTTTGGGGGTCGATTTCACCCCTTAAAAATAACTTTAAGCCGATAAAAAAAATTACGTGTCTCTTAATTTTCGATGGACTATAACATATATAAAAATTATCAAAATCGGAGGGGGACACCAAAGTACCTTTCCTTGTCAGTAATATTCTTGATAGATCTCGAGGGCCTCTAAGAGATTTCTCATGATGTTCAAAAAAGAATTTCTGATATAGTCCTATTAGAGATTCTTTCCAAGATCCTCTCCGAGACTCTGCAAGATTCTCAGAGAGACTAAAATTTTCTACGCTGGACTACAAATCATAAAGCACATACATTGCATTAATCTACAAATAAACCAAACTTTTTGATTAATATGAAAGAGCATGTCATAAAACGTCTGAGGCTTCCTTTTATTGAATCTATCACCAGAAATTTTCTATCCGGTAGAATGTGAGCTAAATTATTCCGTAAATTTATTGCTGAACATTTTTCTCCAAATAATATATAATATATTTGATGAAAGTAGGAGCTTACCGGCTTCCAAATTTAATATTATCAAAATTTTCATTTACTTCGATATATCTCACATAAGGTGAGAGATACTCGAAAACGGAGAAAATTTTGGGGGTCTTCTGAAAGCAACTACAAGATTGTTCTTAGGCGGCCTAATCATATCTCTACCACAGATTTCCGAAACTTACAAAATTTTAAATTGTTAAAAAAATGTTTGTAGTTTTTAATTTTGAATGAAGCCTTTTCGATTATTTTTACGTTTGAAATTTTTAATTAAAATTTGTTCATTTTCGAAATCTTATTTATTTAAATTAATTTTATTTCTGCTAGTAGTCGTGTACTTCACTCGAATCTGATTCGCGATCGCGGTCGAAAACTTTTACGATTGCAAATCTATATCGAGTGAAGCGAGTACTTCACTCGAATCCGATTCGCGATCGTAAAAATTTTCGACTAGTTCATCATCAAATTTTCATTTTGGGCATTGACGAACGTCACAAAAAATATTTGTTAACAGAGTCGACATCAAATTGATTGCGGGCGAGGATGATTTGTATTACAGCATGTCTTATTAATATTATTATTTACACTTTGATTTTGGATTTAACACGATATCGATATGAAATTGACGAGGACGAGGAAGATTTGTATTACAGCATGTCTTATTAACCTAAAAAAATATTAATAACATTAGATTTGCAAAACTTTCAACTGATAAATGAAAAATTCCACGGTCATATATTCATCGAGATTTTTCAAAGAATAATCCATATTTTTCATCCGATTTTAATGCACCACGTCTTATTTTGTTTTTCGAGAGATCCTCTACGAATTCACCGTGTGAATTTTTTTCTGAGTTTCATCGTTTTACTGTTGCAGCCAATTGTTTAATTGGCTAAAAAAAATGTTTATAAACCAATTGCTGGACTATCGAAAAAAAATTTCACAGTCTTGGAAAGAGTCTCTGCGAGACTATCGAGAAAAAAGTCGAAAAGTCTTGGAAAGAGTCTCGGCGAGAGTATCGATAAAAATTTTTTACGGTCTTGGAAAGAGTCCCGGCGAGACTATAGAAAAAAATTTCGTACAGTCTTGGAAAAAGTCTCAGTGGGACTATCGAAGAATCTTGAAAATAGTCTCAGCAAGACTCTGGCAAATAGTTTTGAAAAGTATCGGAAAGAGTCTCGGCAAGACTCAAATTTTTTTTCGAAAAATATAGAAATGAGTCTTGCCGGGACTCTCGGAAAGTATAGGAAAGAGTCTCGGCGAGACTTTGGAACGCTGACCTAAAAGTCCCGCAAACGCGCCCTGGCGGGATTCTTCCAGGACTCTTGCCGGAATAGCTTGCCAGAATTCTCGCCGGGAGTCCTGCCGAGACTAATTTTTTCTGCGCGGAACCGTACCAAATTCTCACCCACATTGAACGAACTACTCCGCGTATCGAATCCCTCTCTCCTGCATCGTTTTCCGCGAAGCAGTTTGGAGTTTGTTTACATTTTTGGACAAAGCGTTCTAGTATGTCTCGATTACATTTTGTCAACCACTTTTTTCTCGGAAAAATTTTGTCGACCCTACACTAAGGAAGTGTATATTTCCACAAACTATTCGTAATCACTAATAAAAAGTTACCGTTAATCCTCCGTTACACGCGTCATGAGCAAAACGCCGTTTTTTTTTATCTTTTTTTTATTAATAACCAAAAAATGGTAAATGATACATTTCTGGAATTTTCATGAACATTTCTATGGTGTTTCGCAGAACGTACGCGCTTGTAATGATTTAACTCACGGTATAATAAAAGCTCCTTAAGTTGATTATAAAATTTACAGTTTTTCTGGCGCGTGGGACGGAGGGTTAAAGCAATTAATCAGAAGCATAAATTAAAAATAGTATTATTTGGGTGAAATAACGGTTATAGCTTATTTTCAAAATATCTTCGTATTAAAGAACTTTTAATGATAATATTATCATTAAAAATTTTATTCAACATTCACGAAGAACATATTTTACAGTTTTAAGAAGGACATTAACATCTTATTCCAAGGACTTCAACTGTCCAGTAAAGCCCATGTGCATGTGCGTGCTCGCGCAAAATAACAAACAAACATTGTCAGTGTGTTAACGTTACGTGCAAAAATTTGTATAATTATTGCACTTAAAAGTACAAGGTTTAAGCTCGACTTTGGAACTTATTAAAAGTTTCTAGCACAACGCATTCATGCGCTGTAAACTCTCAAATATGGCCAAAATTTCGACAATTTGACCTTAATTTCCGAAAAAAACCTTACGTGATAGACAATTTTAGCAGGTAGATTCGTGTTCAGCGTGAAAAAATATATCGAAAACACCTAGTTACTTTCTTGTAGCAAAATCGATGTTGACTAGTGTTATTAGTATGGATTCCACATCGGAAGGAATAATTATTCCAAATCGGATTCAAAATCGGAAGGAAGAAATACAATTATTTTTTTATCTTTTCGGAGAGGTGTGCCACTTTGCTCTGGTATCACATTTCGTCCGCCTCTCCTCTACATCAAAGAGCTTATGACTGCTGTTGAATAAATATGTTATGAAATATTTGAAAAGAGGATTAAATTGTTGCCAAAAACCTAAAACTCGAATGAAAATTTAAATAGCCACGCTATTCAGCAAAAAAAAAGACATTAAATACAAATCGCAGGAAAACTGCGGGTATTATGTATCCCAAAATATAGAGGGATATATATACATGCATGCGGGTGAATACGTACATCATAAGCAAATCGAATTTCCGCCGTTGACGTCGTCGTCGTCATCGCCGTATTGTTGTCATCGTTACGGACGGTGTAACATGAATATACAGCCGGAAGAGAGGGCTCTTTGCGAACACTATAGTGAGAGTATAAAGGGGTGGTAAAGTGTGCAAAAGGGCTTTTCACGAGTTGTGAACGAGCCTGTAAAGGCATCGCACGGTATGCCAAGTTTCGATATTAGTAGAAGCGAGTTTAACAGCATTTGTATAGGCATGTACAGTAAAAATTTCATTACCGGTAATTTCGCTCCGGGTAAGTGGAAACATAACATTATAACATTTCGGGGATGATTTTCAGGAAACTAAAAAATTTATTTAACAAATAAATGGGAACGATATAATATTATTCTGTTCTTAACCGTGATATATATTTTTGTATACGCAAATAAACTGGTAGTTCTCTTAACAAATTCGTAACGTACATGATATTAGTTCTTGATATTTTATTAATGCAGTTGAGTGGTGAGGAACATTTTTCACCACTTAACTGCAGCGCCTAGCACCTACACTGAGAAAAAAGAAATCGTCGATTCAATAGCATTTGATGTTATTGGAAGATTCCATTGATTCAACTGTAGTGTTCTCAGTAAGAATGAATGTGCGGTTTGATAAAAAACTAGCGTATTGGTTTAATACTTTATAATGTTGTGATGATTATATAATATCATTGGCACCTCGTAATAAGATGTGTGGTTGATCCAACGATCTTTTCCCTACGTGTATAACTTGACGAGGGCAGCCAAACTATTCAGCGATTGAAAAGATGCAGAAGAATAAATAAGACACAAAAGCTTCGAGGGCTTTATATTAGAGTTTGTACTGTATAAATGCGCACAATCCATCGAAATAAATAAGTATACATGTAAGTATAGGAAATTGTTGTATCGAAGGTAAGCCGAGGCACGATTATTAGACATATCTATAAGAGTATACGTTAGTCGGGCAAGTAATGCATTTTTCTTCCTGTACCCCTACTTATGTGGGTGAATGGAAATAGACAAGTTATACTTGCGTCGGCTATCGAGCCAACATGAAATCGGTGTATATGAGATATATGTAACTGTGTGTACTGACTGCTATTTAATAAAAGGACGCAACCAAAACGATTAAGTACGTAAAGTGATGCAAACTACGCTCTTTTGTCTACAAATAGTTTTCATATCTCGTGATGTTTCACAGAAACACGAAAAGTTAGCGTGCACCCATGCTCATTGGATTCGTCGACAACCACAACTACATATGTGACGATTCTCATCGTATTGCCTTTTTACCATCCCAACTGTGGTTGTCTCTTCGATCGGTAGTTCAGCCAACCCGCGCTGACGACCAAACGCCACGTACATGATTATATTACATACTACCAACCTGCTTTGGAACTATAGTATTTCCCAAATATTTATTTCTGGCGTTCTTAAGTAAAATAAAAGAAGCATGTACTTTTTTAGATTTGCATTATTTCGTGATATAACGATTTAAATAGGGAGATCAGCGCAAAACGGGGTACATAAGAAAATATTCTATTTTTATTATTGATTTTAATAAAGGTCTTCTATTTCTTTTCACTCGTAATTGAACAAATTTACTATTTTTTATTTTTTTATTTTTCAAGGTATTTCCATTTTTCTTCATCCATCTGTTGTCATTAGTAGGGGAAAATATTTTAAAGAAGACGTAAACACGTGCTGGCATGACTGCGATTCTCACCAGTTCCCCATCGTTATCACGAATTAAACACAAGAAAAAAATGTGATGCAATGGACAAGTCTAAAGCTCAAAGCGAAGCTCCATATTTTGCAAAGTTCATCAACGTAGATGAGGTTTGGAGACCGTTTCATGGTGAATCAAATGTTCATGTGCTGGAATGGCAGTAAAAGCAAAGACAAAACACTAAAAACAATTATAAGTAAAAGAGCCAGAACTGGCAGCGATGGGTGCGCTGGTGCGTGGCTCTATCGATCTCCCAAGTTAAGCAGCCTCGTCTGAGGTCAATACTTGGTTGGGTGACCGCTCAGCCATGCACTGGCGCGCGCATCAACCGCTGAGCGGAAGTCAGTTTTTCTCAGTTTCTGATGGTGCTAACTAACCGAAACTCAGTAAAAATATAGCCACCTGTATCGGCAAGATTTTCCACAGTTTCGCTTGGCTCTCGTGCAAATATGATACAGTAATGCATTAGGAAAGGGTAGCTGTGGGCAACACTCGGGGGGAGGAGGGGGGGGGGGGGTCTCACGGAAATAGGAACAGTGAAGTGGGGAAAAAATGAGGTTGAAGTTTTGGGACGGGCTCGTAAAAACCCGCAAGAGTATACGCAAGAACAATAAAAAATAAAGAAATAAATTTCAAAAACGAGCCAAAAATTACCAAATTTTGTAAGTATCCTAGTTTGTCTCGAGTACCCCGGTACACGCCGGTCTCCCCTATTGTCATTTAGTATCTTTTGTTCAATCAGTTTGTTCAAACTATTTTACATATGCATAACACGTGAATATGTGAAATAGCTATACTCAAAATATTATACAAAAAAATAACCATGTGTCTGTTTGCGTTTGTTGAGTGTTTGGGTTTCGGGGTTGAGTGTTTTTTTTTGTCTTGCAAAGAGTGTCTGCGTGTGTGCGTATTGTGTTCATGTTAAATAGCTATGCTCGAAATATTATTAAAAAAAAAAAAATTATAATCATGTGTTTGTTTACGTTTGATGGGTGTTTAGTTTTAGGGGTTGGATTTTTCTTTTTCAACCTTACAAAGAGTGAGTGAGCGTGCGCGTGTTGTGCATATGTAAAATAGCTCCGCTCATACTTATACGTATATTGTGTATATTGTGTGTGTGTGTGCGCGTGCGTGTGCGTGTGCGTGTGCGTGTGAGTTTGCGTGTGCGTGTGCGTGAGCGTGTGCGTGTGCGTGCGCGCGTGCGTGTGCGTGTGCGTGTGCGTGTGCGTGCGCGCGTGCGTGTGCGTGTGCGCGTATGTGTGCGTGCGTGCGTGCGTGCGTGCGTGCGTGCGTGCGTGCGTGCGTGCGTGCGTGCGTGCGTGCGTGTGTGTGTGTGTGTGTGTGTGTGTGTGTGTGCGTGTGCGTGTGTTAACCCTTTAAGGCCCGACTTTTTTAAAGTAACGCAATTATCGTCACATTCTGTATTTAAGGGTTTTCGGGGTCGCTAATTACGAATACGATATCAGATTTTCAAAATTAAAAATGGCGGATCCAATATGGTGGACGACTTTTAAAAATCGATCCAATTGGCCTGAAATTTGTTATTCGCAGGTTTTTGGGGTCGCAGATTACGAATCTGATGTTAGTTTTTAAAAATACAAAATGGCGGATCCAAGATGGCGGATGAAAAAATCAGAAAATGGATCTACGTTCATGAAAATAACTACCTGGGGGTTTTCGAGGTTGCTCATTTCGAATCCGATGTCAAATTTTCAAAATTCAAAATGGCGGATCCAATATGGCGGACGACTTTTAAAAATCGATCCAATTGACCTGAAATTTGTTACTCGGAGGTTTTTGAGGTCGCAGATTACGAATCTGATGTTAGTTTTTAAAAATACGAAATGGCGGATGAAAAAATCAGAAAATGGATCTACGTTCATGAAAATAACTACCTGGGGGTTTTCGAGGTCGCTGATTACGAATCCGATGTCAAATTATCAAAATTCAAAATGGCGGATCCAATATGGCGAATGTTTTTTCTTACGCAGAAAATAAGAATTTTGTTTTTGATTCATAATTATTATAATAATTATAATAATTATAATAAGCAATGACAGATGTATAATAAGGAAATCTCAAGGAAAATGTCCCATAAAACGTGTCTCTATTATAAAAAATCAAAATATCCGAATGCCTAAAGTAAAAACCAGTTCAGAAACAAATTACAACTGCTATTCGTTATAAAAAACAAATGCCTAACGCGATATCAGGCTCAGGAGTGAATGACTCACGCTATTTTGGATAGTTGAATAAAAAAACAAGTGCGTAACTGAACCACGGGTTCAGAAACAAATGACTTACGTGTCTTGAAAAACGAAAAAAAATGCCTAATACAGAATGTAGTTCGGAAAAAAAAACTTACGTTATTACTGATAATTGAAAAAAAACAAATGCCCAACGCAATATCAGGCTCAGGAGAGAACGACTCACGCTATTTTGGACAGCCGAATGAAAAAACAAATGCGTAACTGAAACACGGGTTCAGATACAAATGACTTACATGTCTTGAAAATCGAAAAAAATGCCTAATACAAAATGTAGTTCGAAAAAACAAAACTTACGTTATTACTGATAATTGAAAAAAAAAAAAACAAATGCCTAACGCAATGTCAGGCTCAGGAGTGAATGACTCACGCTATTATTAATTATCGAAATAATACAAATGCACAATTGAAAAACAGGTACAGAAAGTCAACTTTTGAATTTTCCGCCCGCCATCCAGAATAAGCCATTTTGTATTTCGAAAAGTTAACACCAGATTTGTGAACAGTGACCCCGTTAAAGTTTGAGTGGTCATTTTCTGTAGGGCAAGTGAACTCATTAAATTTCCGTCCGCCATATTGGATCTGTCATTTTGAATTTCGAAAAACTAACATCGGATTCGTAATCAGCGACCCCGAAAATCCCCGAGTAACAAGTTTCAGGCCAAATGAATCGATTTTTAAAAAGTCATCCGCCATATTGAATCCGCCATTTTGAATTTTGAAAATCTGACATCGGATTCGTAACCAGCGACCCCGAAACCCCCAAGTAACAAGTTTCAGGCTAATTGGATCGATTTTTAAAAAAGTCGTCCGCCATATTAGATCCGCCATTTTCAATTTTGAAAATTTTGAAAATTTGACATCGGATTCGTAATCAGCGACCCCAAAAACTCCCGAGTGATCATTTTTATGAGCCTAGCTCCACGTAATTTGATAATTTTCAATTTTTTTTGCAATTCTTACCACGAACATTCATTTGTTTATATTGTTATAATTACAAAATTGTTATTAATTAATTGCACTATAAAATTTTTTTATAAAGTAGTATAAATTTGTGGGTCGTTGGCGTTAAGAAATCAAAAATATATTGATTTTTGACAAAGTTATGAACGTTTGAATGCAAAAGTGCTTTCGATCGAAACCGCTGGGCCTTAAAGGGTTAAAAGAATAACCATGTTTTTGCTTACGCTTTTGTTGGATGTTTTGGTTTGGCGATTGGGTTCAATTTGGCAATTGAATAATGCCCTCGCAAAAATGTTGTCCACGGATATTTTGACCGCGGATATTATGTTGCGGATACTTGTTCGTGGTTCCTTTGTGCGTCGTATCTTCTCAAAACTACTATACGTTTTAAGTAATCTAATAATTTTGTAAGTATTGACGGTTAATTACGAAGATTGAATTCGTTTAAATACTTCTTAGATCAATATTTCACAATGCATTTTTAGTCCCGATATAGTCGCGATACAGTAGCTCGAAATTCGATCATGTATCCGTTTTTAGCCGAAATCATAAAAAAATCGCTTCAGCGACCTTTAAAATTTTTATTCAGGATCCAAATCTTGAGAGAATCATTTTTTGATCAAATTTTATATGACCATATTTTGCTGCAATACCGAAAAAAATATTGATTCTTTTGCATTACTTAAGTACGTACACAATAGAGACATGTTTAATTGGCAAACTATGAATTTCATACAAAAAGTCAACAAATCCCCGCAAAAAAACAGCATAAATGCTGTAAAAAAAGTTGAGACAAGTACATTTTCTCCTCCCAAATAGTTCTTCCGGTAAAAAATCCCCTTCTGAACACGAAACCCTAACAAAAAGTTATGAAAGGGATTTACTCCCAAAAAAACCAACCTAATAAAAATTCTTTAATTCACATTAAATCTCTCGAATAATTATAGGAGAACCCCAGAATTTTTTTTCAATACATTACAAACTCAAAAAAAGTTTTAAGAGAGCCTTACAAAAATTTACCAGTGAAATCATAATCTCACAAAAGATGTCAATTCAAATCCGACCAAAAATTAAGTCCAAACTTTACAAAAATAAATTAAAACTATAAAAACATTAATAGTAAATTATTTTTTATTCTGATTCTTTTTGTATAGATCAACTGTACTATAGTACAACTATATTTTCAAATAATTGGATGATTTTTTGAACTCTTAAGAGAATCAGGTTTAACATTGAAGCTTGAAAAATGTCATTTCTTCAAGGAAACTATCGATTATTTGGTATTCAAACTTTCACAGAACGGAATCGAACCAGGAGACAAAAAGATAAAATGTTTAAATTCATTTCCAAGACCATAAAATATTAAAGACGTAGGAAGCTTTATAGGATAAGCGAGTTATTTCAGAAGATTTATCAAAGAATTTGCAACAGTATCCAGACCAATAACAAATTTACTGACGAAAAATACAATTTCTTTTAGGCGAAAGAACAAGAAAACGTATTTAAAAAAAAATAAAGAAATATTAATCGAACGACTAATACTAGCATTGTGCAATCCAATAATCTTGCAAGAACAAAAAAAATGGAAAAATGCATCCCATATGTTATTACAGTAAAAAGACGACTCCTGAAGAAGCGAAATATCATTATTTCGAATTAGAAGTCTTTGCGATTGTTTGCGCATTGGAAAAGTTCAGAATGTATCGAATCGGAATACCGTTTATTATTATTTGAACAAACTGTAAGTCTCAAATTAATAGAAAACAAACGGAATTTAATACCACGAATTTATAGATGATTTGTGCAATTATTGGAACTTAACTATAAAATTGAATATATGAATATATGAAGGAAAACACGATCGTCGATACATTAAGCAGGATTCCTGTTGAAGAATCCAATGAAATTGGAACAATAGAATTACCAGTACTTGAAATCATTGACAAAACTGATTGGATAGTAGCAATGCAACGTGCAAGCCCAGAAATAATGACGATACGTAATAAACTAGGAAACGGAGATCAGAAGATTTTTGAAAAATTTACAATGAAAAACGCTAGAGTATACACAGTTACAAAGGGAAGGTGGAGACTTTAGGTACTATAAGAATTAACCTACGGCATAATTTCTGAAACTCATCGAAACTTAAAGCATCTAGGAATTGACAAAACATTGGCTAAAATAAAGGAAACGTATTATTATCCAAAAATGAGAGATGCTGTAAGTAGATATATTAATCGATGCATTAATTGCTTGTACCATAAAGTAACAACAGAGAAAAAAAAGGTTTTTTTTTATCCAATTAAAAAAGGAGACACACCTTTAGAAATGATACATATTGATCACATCGGACAGTTTATCAAGACAGAAAATGACAAGAAGCACGTAGCTGCGATTATATTTGCTTTCAGCAAATATGTGATGCTTGAAGCAGTTAAAAATGTATCTGTATTATCCACAATACAATTCGCAAAAATGTTTATATCCCATCATGGAAAACCTAAAAGAATAATAAGCGACCAACGAACTGCATTCACAGGAAAACAGTTCATGAAGTTTTGCTAAGAAATAAACATTATTCGCGTGAAAATAGCAGCAGGTGTACCAAGAACCAATGGACAAATTGAACGAATAAATGCTCTTATTATTAATTGTTTAGCAGCATCAACTAATCCTGAACAAACGGACTGTTGGGATAATGAAGTGCCGAATATACAATGGGCAATAACGGTACGCATCAAATTACGAAGAAAATTCCAGCAGATTTAATATTTAGACACAGAAATATTGGAATTGAAGATAATGAATTAACACGCGAAATAAATAAATTAAATGAAGAAATTGGCACACAAGAAGATGATGCAAATAATGTACTAGAATGACTCGAATCAAATGGAGAAAAATTGAGAAAACAATTGAACAAAGAAAGGAAGAAAGTAAAAAATTGAAATCTGAAGATTTAGTACTGGTCAAACAGAAGCCACCGTCAATACTGGTGAAAGTCAAAAGCTTACTGCGAAATATTGAGGACCGTATGAAGTAGTGAAAGAAATAGGAAATGACAGATACCGGATACAAGCCATTAAAGGAGAAAACACAGTGATCGGATATATAAAAGAAATATTTCAATTGATCGACTCAAGAATATTCCGAGATTAGAAGAAAATCAGCATCATATCGACGAGGATATCGATTTAAATGCAGAATAGGCGAATAATAATATTTAAATTATTTTTTTATCAATGAGGATGTTGATTAATAGCAGAATGGCCGAATTGTAGCATCATAGATTGCCATGGATGGCAAATGTTTGTTGCTATGCATTTGGTTGCTTGAAAAAAAGGAGAGTCAGTCTAGCGAGAACGATAAAACGATAAATATTCTTCAATAAAATACTATTCCTTTCATAAGTCTCGTGTCCTTATTCCATGTATGCGACACAAGTTACACAATTATTAATATTAATCAACTGCAATTTTACATGCGATTATAATAATATTTGCCCATATAATATAAATACATTTATTTTATATTTCTGGCTACATACATCTTTTTTTAATCAATTCATATATTAGTTACTGCAATTATTCTTCAATCATTCGGAAATTCGGATTAGGAAAATGAAATCATAAGGGAGCTGCACTGACCAAGTGAATTATTTTGATCTTTTTCATTGTTTTTGTTATCCAAATTTTTTAAGTTTTTTTTGTTGATTTATTTTTCCAATTTTATGCTTTTGATTGATTTTTTCCCGTCAACTTGTTTTGTTTTTCCACTATACTATTTTGCAGTCGTGAGTTTTTCCGTTTTTTCAAAACACGTTTGTAGTCTGCAATCTATTTTTATAACAAAAATATTTTAAAAAATGTTTAATCTATTTTTATATCACACTTTTTATACTTGTAGCATAGCTTAAAATATTATAAGAACGACCTTCATCTTTTGTATATATAAATTATCTTAGAGTCACTCAACAGTAGATTGATTGGGCAAAATTCAAAAGTAATATAAAATCTCTGTAAATCAGACATTTCTACGAAAATTCCTGATAATATTTCCATCTGTCATAAAAGTTCATTGTGAGAAGGGTACGAGAACGAGATACTATTTCATAAAAAATATTATCTCTTGGTAAGCATTACTCTTTTGAATGAAGGCTGTATGTATAATATTTTTATGAAGTCGTGGCATGTGTGTTATGTCTTGCGACAACTGGCGGGCCTTTTCTTTTCGTTACTTGCAAACGACTATATCGACTATCTCCATTCTGCAAAGTCCCATTGCTGGTTATTCACTCTGGTCGAAGAGATAAATGCTATCATCACGTCAATGCGCCACCATGAGTCTCAAGGCAACGAAAAAGATAGAGAACAAATCATTAAGGTTTGCCCAGGGCTTCTTTTCCTCCGCGCTGCAAAATTTACGGATATCTTTTTTATTCGCCTCTGTGGAACTTCATGTAGAATGTTTTTCCCTTTTCCTACCTCGTTTACCCTTCTGTCATTGTCGCACCAAAAGTTCTATCAATAGAGCGCCCGACTCCATCGATATTTAGACCAGACTCTATTCTTTTTCGATCCTTCGTTTTCTCGCCGACTTACGGTTCCCCTGAATCGAATTAAACGAGGCAGCCGCATTTTTGACCACGGTAAAATGGAGAAGCAATGAAACGAAGAAAAGACACTCCACCGGTTTTATCTATTTCAAGCTTTGGTTTATTTATATCCTGTTTTATACGTGATTCGTAAATCTCTTTGCATAGATCGATGCATGTATTTACAGGTTTGAGTATATTTCAAGTGTTTGGAGATTAGTCGATTGATCCAGCTGTGATTATGAGGAGAAGTGTGGAATAATATATTATTTCCGTAATTGTATAAATATGGTACAAGAAAAAACACACGTGGAGACAATTTTTCGAATATAGCCAAATATACTTTTACTAATTGTAAAGAAATTTTAAATAGATCTTACCACCACCAGTTTTTTACCAATTCGAATTTAGAATTCTACATGTTTTATGAAGAGTTACAATAATAACATATATCGTCCGCGTAAATTATGAAAATTAGCGAAATGAACTAATATTTACAATACTTGTTCGCCACTTATTTACATTCAACTTCTTCTACCGTCGATATATTTTGATGTGAAAAGTCAAGAGACGCGGTATAGCGGCTTAATATTATATTAAATAATATTTATTAGCAATTAAAAATTATGTACCAAAACATAACAAATAATTTACTAATGTTTGCGTAAAAGATTGGAAGGAATAACTACCCTAACATAGCAAACCTATAACAATAATCGCTAAACAAATTCCAAAATATTTAAATATTTAGTTAATTTGAGTATCATTTTTTTAATAACACTACCAAAAGACAAGATAGTGACATCACCCCATCAATGTAACCATTATGCAACCTCAGCAACGGGTGCCTAGCAATCAACTGTTATGCGCCGATCTAACTCGAGCGGGTATATAAGACGGTGCATTGACACGAATTGGTTACTCTTGTTCCGGGTCTCATATGCTGGTGGAGCGAGGATTAAGAATTGGTAAAAATCTTTTGACTTTTCTGGGTTTCTTACGGTGTCAAAACGAGGATTAAGAGATGCAAACTATTTCATCAATTTTGGACGCTTCTAGTTATCAAAATAAAAATCTTTATAAATATATAAATATTCATTTCCGCATAAAAGCAAATCTTCCTTCAATTTTTATCATATAAAATGAAACTTCGCTTAGAGAGAACGTTAATTCCTCACTTCACACAGATAATCGTGCGAATATTTTATGTCATACAAAACACATTTTTTTCCCTTTCACCTAATCATTGTAACTTTATTCAACCCCTCATAAAACTTAATAATAATATATATATACACTGGTGCACAAAATTATAGGAGCACTTAAATGTTGGCAAAATATGGACCGTTTTTGATGAGAGGCTGTATCTCGGTGAAAAATGGTCATAATAATGTTTTCCAGAAAGAATTTTGAAGCTTAGATCTTCTATTTTCCAAATTCATATTTTGAAAATTCTGATTTTTTGAAAATAGCAGTTTTTTTTCACTGTGAAGTGTCAACAACTGAAACACAATTTTTTCATCGAATTTGGCGGTATGCACGGCGTCAGCAGAATTTTATTCGAAAAAACTGTCCCATGCCGTTTGTAAACAATATCTGCAGCTTCAAATTGCTTTTTTAGAAACTTTTGTAGGTCCATTATTGACCATGTTATTCGCAATGACAGCAAAAAGTGTAATTTTCACTTCAGGAATCTGTAACTCAATAACGAATAGTCGTACAGAAAGTTAAAAGGCCGTTTTGGAAAGCTGAGAATACGCTTATTAACAGCCTCTAGTCGTTCATTCGATATAAAAAAAATTTCATTGCGTTACATTCATTATAACGGAAGGCTGAAAAATGGCATATTGGCAATTTTTCATAAAACCTCATGGCAAACTTCGAAAAGGCCATGCAATTATAATTGAAACATTCTGACAAATATAAAAAAAAATTCTAGAGGCAAAATAAGTTATTTTTTGAAGATTTCAACAGATGTGCCACGTTTGTCAATCGAGGGCCCATAGTAAAAAAATCTGAGGATCTTGCGGTTTTGCACACTTTTTATGGATACATTGAATTTAAAAAAAATGCCAAAGACTTCGCGTTTTTTGAAAATGATTTCCTGTTTTTTCGAAGTGTGCCATGAGGTTTTTGCTACGATGGACCTCCTTCGTAGCGAAACAGCAGTCGAACAAGATTTACATTGTAATATAATGCAGTGATCACATTTACTTGGAATAAAATCGATTAAAAAATTTTCTAAATTAAACAAATACATACAAGTCGATTAGCCACCTCTAAATATCGGGCAATCGAGCTCAGATTTTTACAGAAATTTTGTTTTATTAATGCTCAATAATAGTACGTAAATCTGCAAGAAAAAAAATTGAAATTTTTTTGCATTAGTCTAATATCAGTCTTTTTTTGCATCAGTTTATATATATATTAAACTGAAAAGAACTCGTAAAAGCTTTCTCTCAAATCTTCCCATGGCCTTCAAAAACTTCGCCGGTACTCCTCCAGAATACAAAGGAAACTTTTAACGAATCTCCGAGAATCAGCATACGTATCTACTCCACCACTCATGATTAAAATTCTATATTTTCATCATTATATGGAAAATAATAAAAAATTCTTAACGTACTTAGATGGTCACGATAAAACGTTAAAAATGAGTAAATCTAAATTTAATTTAACAGGACTGTAAATAGTTCCGAGAATAATAAATGACCAAATCGAGAAGAACACCCTCCAATATGTCAGGGGAGGGCTAAGAAGAACAGGGTGTCTGTCACTCTGACCAATAAGAAATGTAGGCTCGGTTGTCAGACATTTATAAATAGAATGTCAGAGGTGTATAAATAAAGCTTTCGTTTCTGCACCGGCTGGGTTTCATCGCACAGTAAAAAAAAGTACAAGGCTTTCGTTTCCATATAGCTTTGTCTACTTATCTCTTACAAGTCGCATGACAAAATAGCAGTGAGAGAGAAAGAGGAACAGAGACACGAAGAGAGACAAATGTTGAGCTACTTGTATTTTCCCGATATTATTGTTTTGTAGAAATGATTGGCTGTTATTCTTCATTAGCTTATTATTAGCTCTCGTACTTGATAATATTTAACGTACGCACTATTTTATTTCGTTGAATATTGTCTCTGAGTACTTTAATTTATTTATTGTATACGAAGGTTAAATAAAAAATTGATGATAGAGGAAATGCGCAACGCGTAATACGATATGGAAACCGTGAGGGGGAGACAAACGGAATAGAGCTAGGAAGGAAAACGGGGGAAAGCAGACATCATAACAATGCACATACACCCTCGTCGAGTCGTAATAATAGAGATGTACAAATTCCGAACTGCGAACACCCTTCGTTGTAGGTATATATATTTTGTATGCCCTTACGCACACGCATATAACAACGTAAATATTGTATTTCATTTTCCTACGTATCTCACGTGAGTACGGTTTTCATCCTTATTTTATGTAATTTTTCCCTGAGATTTTTTTTCTCGTTACTACTTTCTCTTGGCAGATGAGTTTTTTTTTTCAACTAGAGGGTGCGATACATATAATCACGAAAAATAAAAAATTCAGGCTGAAACATTACCTCTCGCTTCTCAGTAAATTATAAGGTTATCTAAAAACTTTTACGTGGATTTTTCATTTTTGCTATTAGAGAAGTTTTCGCAAATTCTCAAAAGGTACGGGAACATTGTCTTTTGACTTCGTTTATCTTTTTTTCCGATATTCAATCCAAATGGTCAATCAGTGGAAATTATGAAAATTTGTATCGAAATTACAAATAATATATATATATTTACTAGCCAAAGACTTATAGTTTAGAAAACAATAATGTATTCGTTTTCATTTGGAAGCATATGAGGCATTCCATGCCAAACCGGTCAGTCCGTGATCCCGACCATTTTTGATTTAGTCGAAATTTTTTCATTTTCGAACTGAAAGGAGTTTTTAGGAATTTTTTTAGATTTTTATCTCAACCCGTTTAAAAATAATGAATTTCTCAAAATTTCGCACGAAATTTTTTTAAATGCTCATAACTTTTTCAGCAACAGAGATATAAAAATAAAATAGGAGGTAATTTTTTTCGTCTTGCATTGTAGTTTGGTAAAAAAAATACAAAAAAAATATCAAAAGGCAATTTTATATATTTTTTTTAGTTTTAATTCAAAAATATTTTTTTTTCAAAACTTGGACCATTTTGATTTTTTTGAAAAAAAATCACCTTTTTTGTAGACATATTTATACATATCTCAAAAAATTCACAGCTTGTGATATCCATCCCTTCTATTTTTTTCTCATTTTTTACCACGTGTAAACCAATAATTATTAGTTGTCAATTTTGAATTATATTTATTTATTGTTTTTTTTCCATTCATAATTCCGTTCCTTAATAAATTATGGATGAATAAAAGTAATAAATAAATATTGGAACTGATTTCCATGTTTTTTTCAGTTTTCAACCAAACATTTACTTTCACATCTTGGGCCATTTTGAATTTTCTGAAAAAATTCACCACCTTTCACGACACATTTTTACACGTCCCACAAAATCCACAGCGTGTGATATTCATGAATAAAGATTAATAACTGATAATCATTGGTTTACACATGGCAGAGAATTAAAAAAAAATAGAATTTATGGAATCACATGCTGCGGATTTTTTGGAACGTATAAAAATATGTCGTGAAAGATTTTTTTTCAGAAATTATTTCAGAAAAATCAAAATGGCCCAAGTTGTAAAAAAAATGTTTGTTTGAAAACTGAAAAAAAAAACATGGAAATCACTTCCAATATTTATTGATTAACTTTTTTCATTCATAATTTCTTGAGGAATGGAATTGAATGGAAAAAAAAAAATAAAAAAATATAATCAAGGATTGACAACTTTTTATTATTGGTTCACACGTGGTAAAAAATGAGAAAAAAAATAGAAGGGATGGATATCACAAGCTACGAATTTTTCGAGACATGTAAAAATATGTTTACAAAAAAGGTGAATTTTTTCAGAAAAATCAAAATGGTCCAAGTTTTGAAAAAAAATATTTTTGGATTAAAACTAAAAAAAATATATGATTTTGCCTTTTGATAATTTTTTTGTATTTTTTTTACGAAACTACAATTCAAGATGAAAAAAATTACCTTGTATTTCATTTTGATGTCTCTGTTGCTGAAAAAGTTATGAGCATTTAAAAAAATTTCGTGCGAAATTTTGAAAAATTCATTATTTTTAAACGGGTTGAGGTAAAAATCTAAAAAAAATTCTAAAAACTCCTTTCAGTAGTTACTTGAAAATGAAAAAATTTCGACAAAATAAAAAATGGTCGGGGTCACGGATTGACCCGTTTGGCATGGAATGCCCCATATGTATTATTTATATGGGGCATTTCACGTTACTTTTACACTCTAAAAAATTCACCCTTTTGATTCGTGTGAATTTTTTTATATGCTTTTCTATGTAAAAAATAAGAGGATACGTGTTTCGGGATTTTTCGATTTGGTGATTTTTTCGATTTTTACAGATGATTGATTTTTCACTTCATGCTGAATCCATCTGGGTTCAGACTGCGATGGCAGGGATACAACTCTATTCTTTATATCTCTATTCTTAAATAACTCTATGCTGCACATCTCTATTCCTCTACATCTCTATTCTTAAATATCTCTATTCTAAATAACTCTGTGGTTAATTAAACTGTATTCGTAAATAACTCTATTCTTAAATATCTCTATGCGTAATTATCTCTATTCCTGAACATCTCTATGCTTAAATATCTCTATTCGTAAATATCTCTTATCTCCTACATCTCTATTCTTATATATCTCTATTCTTAAATATGGTTAAAGACAACTCTATTCTGATACATCTCTATTCCAACTCATCTCCATTCCAAGACATCTCTATGCTTGATAAAAATAATTGACAATCAAGCTGTATATTATGATAAATTATTGGCGGTCGAAATAGTAGAGCGAATAAAATTTTATGACCTGATCGACGGAGAAATCGAACTCTCAGATCTTGGCATAACTATTACATGTTTTTGTAAAATTTAAATTATTTAATTGAATATTATTATGTATTTTAATGATCATAACAATTGCTTTTGAAGAGACAGGATAAATGTTTCTGCGGTATTTCGACCTGTTCATACAATCATAGAATCATAGCGTGGTGAGTGTCGATACTCGAGATTTTGTATTAACTCACCACGCTATGATTCTATGATTCTATGAACAGGTCAAAATACCGCCTAAACATTGATTCTGTCTCTTCAAATGCAATTGCTATGATCATTAAAATACATAATAATATTCAATTAAATAATTTAAATTTTACAAAAACATGTAATAGTTATGCCAAGAACTGAGAGTTCAATTTCTTAGTCGATCAGCCTATAAAATTTTATTCACTCTACTATTTCGACCGCCGATAATTTATCATAATATACAGCTTGATTGTCAATTATTTTTATCAAGCATAGAGATGTGTTGGAATGGAGATGAGTTGGAATAGAGATGTATCAGAATAGAGTTGTCTTTAACCATATTTAAGAATAGAGATATATAAGAATAGAGATGTAGGAGATAAGAGATATTTACGAATAGAGATATTTAAGCATAGAGATGTTCAGGAATAGAGATAATTACGCATAGAGATATTTAAGAATAGAGTTATTTACGAATACAGTTTAATTAACCACAGAGTTATTCAGAATAGAGATGTAGAGGAATAGAGATGTGCAGCATAGAGTTATTTAAGAATAGAGATATAAAGAATAGAGTTGTATCCCTGCCGACTGCGATAACTCGGAAACTATAAAACAAAAATGACAAGCAAACACTTAGAACATTATATATGATTGATTATTTTATTTCCAACAATTTTTCTCATTCCTATTCTAATAACTTGTTTCTACGACGGCAAAAATAAGGTAAATATTTACAATCACAACTTTTGAAAAAAACTACTCCAAATTTTTATTTGATTGTTGACAGTGATTGATAAATATAATATTGAAAAAGAGAAATTAAAAAAAAAAAAATTTATACAAAAATCATCGCTCCTATCTTCCCCTCTCTAAAATTATTTGTGACATAATTTTTTATTCATAAGAATGCTTGAAAAAAAATTTAAATTGGTTTTTTGCAGAAGGTGTAATTGTAAATATTTATCATATTTTCTTATTATCATCTTCCATTAACGTCTTTTAAATTGACTAATATACTATCATTATTTTAACATCTGGTAGACGGTGCGACAGGTCTAGCAAGAATCGTGAATTATCTGATTGTGATTCACCGTCTCGATTACTTCCTGTTACAAAAATGGTGATGGTACTTAAAAATTTACGGCATCATACAAATTTCAATGACGATATTTAGAGGCATTAGATGCAATAACACGAATTCGGAGTGGAATGAATAATTTTCAGAATAGCTGACCGTAACATATTTTATTAGCGATGCTTTCAAACCCAGCACGAGAAATCACAAAAATTCTAGACTCTAATCTTGATCACTCTATATATGATCCAGGAAACCGTTTGTGGAAGAAAAAATTATTCCGGGGTGCTATTAGTCAACCTTGGATTAGAAAAAAGAAAATTTCAACAACGATAATGTCAATCATTGAAAAAGTGATTTTTGAAAACCGTTCCAATATCTGTACAGTAAACAAGTGGCATTTTATATTCTGGTGCCGCTCAACTACTACATAAAGTAAACAAAACACGGTGTAGTTACTTCGGCTCGTTAAATAATTGAGATGGGATGTATGCACAGTGCCAAGTTTTGAGTAGCCCATTTGTGATTCACAAATTCTAGACTCTAGATGTTGCTTTAGTACGTTTGTAAGCGCGGCATTGAAAATCCTTCAAGTAAAACTCACTACTTACATCCTTTGGCCAGAACGTAAACTATAAATTCTAAATGTAGTCATAACATTTCTTTAACTATTAAGGACACTTGTTATGGTTAGTATATAAATAAGAATTATTATGTTTGATGATACTTTTGATACTGACGTTCGATGATACTGATTGATACTTTTTTTTACATGAACTTTAACAAAGTCAACAATGAAAGTCTTCCTGGGATATTTTGTATTAGTAAGACTTCAACAATTTTCATTTCTTATTTCCTAATTCGCAAAATTCAGCATTAAACGAAAATTATTTTTGTTAATTTTATAATTCGATTAAGATTTTGATTTTAAAAATCGTTGAAAAAAAATACAGACAAAATTGATTGATTTACACTTCTCGGTGTTCCCTTCGGTATTTTTTCTTATTTCATTCATTTTATATGGTGTTAGGGTTCGAAAGTTGTACTAACTCCTCACTGTCGATTAAGCTAAGTAATTAATGGGAAAACGACCTACCTAGAAATTATTGTAGGGACCTTTTCTGGTCGTTATACATCCATACACACGTATGTATGTATTTTTTTTAGGTTAAGACTTTTCTTAGACATTACTTTTTATATGATGCATTAAAACTTTTCCCATATATTGTTATCACTTTTAAATTTAAATATTCGTCTAATTAAATACGTGATGATTTGTTAGGTTAGAATTTTTTCAGGCATAACTCATAGCTATCACAGTTACACGCAATTCAATGCTATATCCGCACTTTAAGGTAGTTCGGTACAGTTTGGCCGAGTCCAAATGTAGTCCATTTTTCAAATTTGTAAATGGAAGATTAAATTACAAAATCGATTTTAAAAATCATTTTCATTGAAAATGAAATTTATCAAATCGCGTATACTCTGATAAATCATCTAAATGACAATTAAAATTTAATAAGATCTTGGCCTGAGTCATATCGGTGAGAATGTAAACAACCTCGAAAATTCTGCCGCACGATGAATTGATTACGAGCTCCTTTGGGCAGTTTTATTAAAGAAAATCAATTGAACCAACGTAAACGTTCACTCGAAACTCTAGAAACATGCAATGAGTAGAAAAAACTTGGAAATGAAGCAGATGGTGACTAAGAAAGACACTCGTCTAATTGACATTTCGTACCGGCGGGCATAAATGAGCCGCCATCTTGATTGTCTACTGAGTTCCGAAAGAGTGAGAAGTCCGGGTCAAGCCGACAGAATTTTGCTATGCGTGTAATTTTATTCGCGATTTCTCAATAATTATACGGTGAATCCAATTCAATTTCTCCTAGAAGATGCTTCACATATCATAGATTAGAGCAATAAGTTTTTTTTTCGTGGGTTGCACGACAAATTTTTGAGTATTCTCGAACTGAAAGTTCTACAGTTCGAAACTCCCAATATTCTAACTTATGCTATCGTCTGCGTTCTCATTTGGTCACAATGTATTTTTAAAATATCTCAAGATCTCAAAATCAATAATTAATATCTCAAGATCAATCCGGTAATCAATCGGTAATAAATCAATACGGTAAAAAGAGTTTAAATTTTACCAACACGTAAAAAAAATTATCTTCTTTCGATTCCATGCAAAAAAATATATGGTCACACGTGGACCCCAACTCTACCGAACTTTACATTAATATTTTAAAAAAATCAACTCTAATTGTTAAAACCATAAGTAAAATGAATAACCACTAGGGTGATGCAAATAAAATCAATTTTTTTTTCATGGGCCCAAGATACATGTGAAGCCTCTCACAGAGGATGCTATATTTCGTGCTACATAGCATATGTGTGATGTACTTTGGTAAAGCACACGTATAGCGGCATCGTGTGCAAGGGGCTTTAGTATTTAATGAAAAGAACTATCGTAGTGAACAAAATTTGATAATAGAAAGGTACAGAAAAATCTTGAACATATAAACCTGCAGCGAAAGAACTTGTATACAAAAAGAAAACATGGGATTCATTTAGATGCCGTGTGACCAGGGAGGGTTATAAAAATTCAGAGGCAGCTCAAACAACTTTTCGATATCTTTTTACAACTCTGGCTGCAAATTATGATATAAATCTGTCGATTTTTCGGTCTTGCCACAAAATATATGACTACTTGATGATAAAGTAATTCTCCCTTGAACCTTCTAAAGTTTTGAACCTTCTAAAAAATATTTTAGATGTCGCCTCAGGGACTTTATCGATATTATTTTTTCTAATTTCGGCTGAAATTCATGATATTGAAATGAGGTTTTTTCTTAGTGTCGTAACAAAAGAAGTTAGTACTCAATGAAAAAGTAATTCTCCCAAAATTGGGGCCTTCAAAAAATTTTTTTACAGGCTGCTCAAGCGACATGTAACGAAAGTTGATTGAGTGGCCACCAAACATTTTTTTTAAGGTCCCCAATTTTGGAAGAATTACTTTCTAATTAAGTACTAACATATCTCTGGGGCCGAGAAAAAACAATTATCGATTTTATTCGCATCACTTTGATAATCACACGACAAAACCGAGAGCAATCTTCATGCGCATATTCAGAGATGTTAAGGTTACAGACATACGTCTGGATGTTGTAGCAGTGGTACGGAATTCGTAATGCAAGCCTTAGTAGGGTTTTATAGGGCAACCCTCAGTGGGACGTTCCTAGAGTAAGCCTCACTAAGGACGTATAATAAACTCCACACTGAGAAAAATTTATGGTTCACAGTACCATATTTGCATATTTCCCTGAGAGGATAGAAATACTTTTAAGGTAACGCTAACTCAAAAAAATATGGTTGCATTTACTGTATTTTATAAGTCGTTTATATTACGCGCATATATTAACAGCAACAATGATCTTGCCAAACATATGTTGCGTATTTGTTACCAAATAATAGTGATATTTTTCCTATAATAAATATTACCCTTAACGATCAGGAATAGTACTCTCGACTATACTCACGGTACGCTTGGCAAAAATTTAAAGTAGACCATACTAGATATTTCCTTGGTGCCATAAACATATTATATTGCTACTATAAGATGAAAATGTTTAGTCAGATTTATCACATTTTAATAAGAAAACCTGATGTGCACATACGTTAATAGTAACATTCATTTTTGCGGATACAAAATAGTGTGATCCGTAATGTTTATTGTAAGGACCATTGATATTTTTTGAGGATACCATTTTTGGATTTTTTAATAAATTTACTTTGCTCGTGTTCTTAATTATCACACATCAAAAGTGCGTTTTACTTTCTGGAAAGATGTGTTTAATTAATACTTCGTTTTTGCAGAAAAACCATTGTCGCGTCGTACTTTTACTCAGGTGAACGGCATAAATATCCCTTGCGGTATGGTTGATATAACGATAACAAATAGTCATTGATAGTTAGAAAGACAAGTCTCCGCGACATTACATAAATTGTTACTATTATGAGATATTTTAATAATGCCTATCCATTAAAAGATATTAATTACCATATAAATGGTAAAATTCAGTGCAGGTCAATCCAAAAATGAATATGCTACAGTATACCATATTTTTCATATCCATAGTAACTTACTTATAATGTTACTTGGATTATTTGATCATTATAAGGGTTTTTACTATGATTTTTAGTCCTTTTTAAATAATACATGGTTATCCACACCATTGGGATTATATGTTTGGATGAACACTACAGATATAGTCCAATTAACTATAACATAATTGTCCTAACAATATTTTTTGGTACATTTTACCATAGAGCGGACAACTATACGTGTATAGTTGCGAGAACTAGTGTCTTTTTTCTCAGTGCAGTGAGTCGTAATTAGAGGATGCCATACTAAGGCCTGATTGGTGTATGTCTCAGTAGGGCCTTACTATGGAATGCCTGATTAAGACCATTCCAGGCTAGCCTGGTTTTTCAGGTATCGTGGAAGGTTTGATTACGACCGGATCAGGCCTTCCATAATAGCGTTGCCCGTACTGCAACCTGATCAGGGAATGATCCCGAACGGGCAAACTCTAACGAATTTCTAGGCGGGGAGCCAAAGCTTGTAAGATTTCATTGCCAAAGTTACGTCTTGAACGAGGATGTACACAATTATTTCATATATAGGTTCCGGCCAAACTCGATTTCAAGGTGAACTGGTTTTTCTTAGGCTAGGCTAGTTTATTCGGGGAAGACTTAACTACTTTGTCCGGTGACATATACACGATGTTCCAAGCCAACCGAATTTCATTCGCGAACATTGAACTTAAAAAATGGAAATTCAATAAATGTGCAGTAATTGCTAGAAGTTTTCAAAATAACTAAAAAATTATTCTCACTCTATATGAGCAATGAAAATATGATTCCCGAACGAACTGATATGTGCTAAAAATATTAATCTCTGAGATAGATGCTTAATATCGATAGAGCCAGATTTTCATTCGCCAAAGTTTAGTAAGTTTTTTTAACCAAGAAGTAGTAAGGAAGGCTTTTTCGTTACCCAGAGCTATAACAAATAAAATGTTTAAATCCACAAATCTTCGAGTTATTTGTGATTTCGCATAAAATGCTCCACCAAATACGTATTAACCACGACTTGCCGCATCGGTCAAATGATCCTCATCCGTTCTGTTTGAGTATATAGTGGACTTTCTAATTGTTTATACATACACATGTATAAACATGTATATATAACGATGCAGTTATGGTTCTTGATAACGATCGACTCTGTGAAAATATAAACTCGAGGCCAAGGGATGATGTAAAACTACAAGATGCTTCGAACTGGTTCGGACTTGCAAAGCACAACGTGAGGTTGGAAAGTTTGATTTGCCTCCGGCGAGAGATCGCTGATAAACTTTCCTATATCCACGAAACCCCCCATCTGCATTAATAGGAATATCGAAATATCATGTAGAATAAATTCTATAAGTATTTTATTTATGACTACCATATATGTATGTTTGCATAAAGATCGATACATAAAAAAGTTTCTATGTAGAAAAGCATGTGCGTAAAAATACATGTTTTATATTATTTTAAGTATTTTGCTAAACTTTTTAACAAAAATTGACTTTCTCAATTATTTATTTATGCATAGTCGTTGTCAATAGCAACTCAGTACTCCAATTAGTAAAAGTACCCCTGTAGTAACCATTATAACTCCGACATGTTAAACCTGAAAAAGAAACAGAAGAAAATCTGTTGAAAGTGCATGAAAAAAGGAGGATTTTTTTTCCTTTTTCAGATAATAAATGTCGGAGCTACGATGATTTCCGGCGAAGCACTTTTATCAACGGGCTTTCACGAAATCACGCTTGTACACGGTGCATAGTTCAGTTTTTATTTGTCAAAATTTGATTGAATAAACTTGAAACTATTAACTTCGAAAGACATTTATTGATGTTTGAATAAAAAAATTGTCAAACTTTACTCTACTTTCACTAGCCCTAGGTGTGTATAGCTTCTTGAAAAAAAAAAATAGTAATCATTCAATTATCATTTGTATTGCTTATGAAACCACTGCATATCGCATAACGTAGTACATTCAGAGAGTCTATAAAAAATTATTATTAGATGGTTTCATGTCGAACATTTGGGTGGGAGTAAGATTTTCGAATGATTAAAACTTCGAACGGCTAAAACTGCGAATTTTTAAATTGAAGAATAGTAGTATGTAGACAGATTAATTCTACTATAGCCTTTATGCTGGAAATAAAAAAAAATGAGAAATTAAATAGTTCGAAGTACATTGACGTCAAAAACAAAATATAACAGTAGCCCAAATGACGAAGGCTGGAATAGCAATTTTGCAAAAGTTCGACTATTACGCATTCGAGTCGTCAAATACTGAAATCGGCAATATTATAAATATTCACAATTTCAAATATATTTTAACGAAAGACAAAATATTAATGTGGCCAAAATAGAGAAACACCAGAAAGTCGAACAATCAAAATAGCGAGAGCCTCTGGGCAGTAAAGTATTGCTTGTCATTCCGCGTGCTCCACAACGTTCGCTATTCTATACTTCTAATTTTTAGTCATTCGAAAAATTCACTTTCGAATTATTCATACTATATATTTTGGTCTCTCAATAAAAGAATTGCTCTCCATTTCGAATTTAGAAAATATAAACTTTTTACATTAGGACAATCTATATTATCTGTAATTGAAGTATAGACAGTCTGAATATATATTTTCGAATAAATGCGCGATCAAAGAAAAAATATTACATCAAATACGCATTCAACTTAATATACTATCGAAAATATAAACTTTTAATTTTTTATTTTTCGTTAATCGACTACTAAAATTTCGAAATATTAACCGTTCTACAATTTGGTTATTCTACATATTAACCCCCACCCGAACATTCTGAACCAATGTGAATATAATGTCGTTAATTATCAATGATTTCTTATTTCTTTTTTTCAGATTGAATTCATTTGACGTGAAATTTTTTCTCAACGATAATAAAGAACCGGTAGTTTACTTTGCTTGATGATGTTCAAAAAATATATATCCTGCAAGATAAACATAATATGAGTTTTGCTTAAATTGTTATTTTATCGTTATCGAAGCTGTAATTCTATTATGAAAAAAATATTGAACTCACCGTTACGATTTTCGCTATCCGCTGGTTTCATCTGTATTGGATGGTGCATCTGCAATCAGAAAACCAGATCGTTGAGTCTCTTCGTATTTGCCCCATATTTAAAAATACGATCAAGCCGTATCTCAACTAGTAATAATATGTGCAAAAAACTATATGCGACTGGTACGCCTTTTGCTAAATTAAACTCCCATGTGAAATAAACGATCTGCTCACGGAAAAGATGAACTGTAATTTTTACTGGAATGCCCATCAAACTTTACAGTTTTCCACATTAGTGGCGCCTTCCGGACGCGTAAACATTAATTTATTGTGAAACTTTAAACAAAATTTGTAAGTCCCTGTGGTGGAAAATACTAATACTGTAAATCACATATCGCATGTTCATCAAACGAATTTTTACAGTGTCGAACAGTAAAAAGTACACGCTACACTCACCCCGTTTTTACAGTGTGAAACCATAAAAAGGACTCGAATTAATAAACTAAACTTATCCTCATCAGATTTACCTAAACATAATCATAAAATTGTTTAAAACAAATAAAATTTTAAAAAGTTCTTCAATTATAAATGCATTTTCAATCATACTTTCTTACATTCATCACTTCCCACATAAATTTATGTCGAAAAATTTTCCTACCTATACTGGGATTCGATCTGACCTACCTACCTATCTACGACCTAACGCGCACAGACGTTGTCTATTACACCACTATCTACTGGGTAATTATTGGTAAAAAAAAGTGATACATACATATCCAATCCGGAATATAATCGGTAACGTCAATGAATAATCTATGAGACATGTCTTTTGAAAGCAAGAAAAATTTGAAATATAAAAAATATCGAATTGTCATATATTACAATGTATCATGTCCGTAACGCTTCCGTATAGTTAAAAATTCGCCCTCCCCCCCCCCCCCCCCCACTATCCATTATTTGAGCTATAATAATCAAATACAGCAACAGTCTTCAATAAGTATTTCACCTCGAAATTTCCAGGCTCACTTGTTTGGAGAAATTACAGTGTACACTGTAAAAATTGCAAGTAACATAGCAAATTTTGGAGTATGTTTTCGAATTTTTATTGGGCACACTGCAATTTCTAATTTATGTCGACAGTAATTTACTCAATAGGAAATATACAATTTTTATATTTTCTAATTACAATTTTTCATGAATATCGTTTAATATTTTTTACAATTTTCAATATCAGTAAATAGTATTGGTTTACAGTTTATTTTCCTATCGGCACTGAATATTTTATTAGGGACACTGTAAGTTTCAAGTTTCATACACAGTGGGATTCCTTGTTTTTATTTGTAATTTCTGCAATGTCATTTTTTTGCTGTGGACATTGAGTTTTTGACAGATTAAATCAGCATTAATAACTGATCAGAGAGTAAAAAATACATTAAATCCATTATTTTGTAATGGAACACATTATAAAACGAGTAATTTACAATTTTTTACTGTACATTTTGTTTTAGTTTCAGTAATTTTTAAATATCAACCATTCGTTTTTACAGATTATTTTTTTCCGTGCAGGAATATCACGTTCGAAATTTTAAATCTCGAAAATTCTCATTTCATGCTAATTTCTCAGAGAATATAGCGCTGCATTTTCATTCTTGGTTAATCGAAATACACGCAGTTACCGGTAAAAAAAATATAGTTGAAAATTTTGCTGTTAGTACTCGAGCAAATTTTTTTTTCTCGACCATCTGTGATTTACAATATGATTACATGAACGGAATTTATAACGGATAAGTATTATGTGTAGGCTGCTCTGCACCCAGTAAAATGATATTTCAAACGATTTTCATCATCTTTTTAGCGGAACGATCGACAGACTCATCGGAGCATATAAATATAGGAGTGACGTTAACAGGTAAGTGTAATTATACATGCGAATGACGTAGACGATTCAGCAACAATTGCTGATTTATTTACGTCTATCCTTCTACGCAACAAATGTATACACACATATGTTCGATATGTATTGAGTATGTCGTATGATCCGTGAGAGTTGCAATGTATAGTTACAGCTGTGCGATTACGAGGTCAATTGATTCAAGATTGATCCTGATGTTCGGGTGCATGCGAGCTATGAAGAGTACCTTTGCGATCCAAGTCTCTCTCGAAATATGAACTACTATATATCAATTTCAATTCTTCACATTCTCAATCAAATACCAATCTTGATCCACTAGAGCATGACTCAAAGGTGTTCTGTAATTTCATCATTTTTGATGATTGATAATACTCAATTGCTCGAGAATTCAATTTAAAGTGGATTTTATCAATCAAATTTAAATGTAGAAATTTGTTATGTGTGCAAGTAGAAACTCGGCTTTTTTTGGTCAAATTCAACTTTATCGAAAAGATACTTGTTACAAAGATTAATAATCGAAAATTTGCCATTACTATCTATGGTCTTTTGCCATTTATCGGGTAGATGATGAATGCCTTCGCGATAGAAACTTGGTGGTTTCAAAACAAAATAGTTATCGAGCCATTTTCGCATATCTTCAACTTTCGTGAACCGCTGGTCTTTCAAATATAACGACATCGATCTGAATAAGTGGTAATGAGAAGATGCCAAGTCTGGAAAATACGCCGCATGCTGGACAGCTTCCCAACCTAAGGAGAAGATGAGTTCCTGGGTTGGATTTGCTGTATGTGGACGAGCGTTGTCATGCAGTGATATCACTTCCCGCCTTCCTTGGCCCGTAAATCGTCTTTTTTCCTCCAGAGCATCACTTAATTTGATCAATTGGGCCTGGTAACGTTCAGCTGTAACGGTTTGACCAGGTTCCAGAAGCTCGTAGTAAATAACTCCTTTCCAATCCCACCAGACACGCAGTAACACTTTCTTGATATGAATATTCGGTTTTGCAACTAATGTTGATGGCTGGCCTGTATCAACCCATGCTTTTCTGCATTTAGGATTGTCGTACAAAATCCACTTTTTATCACCCGTAATGATTTTGTGCAAAACATTCTTTCTTTTGTACCGAGAAAGCAAATTCATGCAGATGTCAACTCTTCGGTTTTTGTTTTCTTCCGTCAGTTTATGAGGAATCCATTTTCCTTCCTTCTGTATCTTTCCCATTGCATGCAATCGAAGTGATATTGCTTCATGAGTAACTCCTAACTGTTCTGCAAGCTCTTCTTGAACTTGTCATCGATTTTCATTAAGTAAAACTTGAAGTTCTTCATCTTCAATTTTTTTTACTGCACCTGGATGTGGATCGTCCTCAAGACTAAAATTTCCATCACGAAATCTTGCAACCCACTTTTTTACTGTTGAATGACTCACATAATATTCACGCAAAGTCGAATTAAAGAGTTCCATAGCTTGAGCAGTATTTTTTTCATTTGAAAACAGAATAGAATGCAGTGGCGTAAATGTTGCTTATCGACATCCATCTCTTATAAAATTGATACACACGGAATGACAGCTTGTAAATGACTGAAACTTGTCATAAAAATAGCAATGACTAAGCTACATATATTCAAAATGCCGGGCGAATTGGATGCGTTCAAGTATATCTTTTAATGCAATCAACTTCAGTGTCGAGTTTCTACTTTCGCACCTATTATAAATTCTATGAATTATAGTATCTATTGAGGGATCATTTTCCTACGGCATTTGAAAGAGGAGGTCTCGAACCATCGGAAATGCTATATATCTCATATCATTTTGAGCATTTTTACATAAAAAGTAACAGGGTTAAACGTTTAAGGGAAATTCATGTCATTTGGTAGAACAAGGGTTAATCGACTCTCAAAATGTATAAATGATTGAATATTCCATGGGAATTTTTATGTTACGTGCACGTTTCAAAAAATGTGAATTTCTTAAATTAACATCTTGTTCCCAATTCACGGCACTGGTACCTGATGTTTGCTGAGTACATATGGCAAATGTTTCGATTATGATAACGTTGATAACGTCCTACATATAATCCTATAAACTGCGTTTGGACAAGTGGCAAGTCTGCCGTACCGAATCTGTCAGCAGACGCATGATTTATTTTTTATTTCTGTTCAATGAAGATAGCATGTATTATTATCATTTTTTCAAAATTATTTTTGCTGTGCGCCGATGATTTTCGTACGCAAAGTAAAAAAGTTTGAGGGGCGCAGTAGTAAAACTCGTGCTTGTGTCAGGCACTGTTAGAAGATTCTTCTCGAATGACGTTTTAGGCTTTTTATCGAACATAAATTGAGGAAATCTGAATCACGCAAAAACTCAATGAAACACTAACTATATAATAATGCCCATTTCTCGTCCATGATTAAAAATTTTATAGTGAAAAAAATCATTTTTTAATAAAATTTTATTTTAATCAGTCATTTGCTTTTGGAGCGAAAAAATATCGACATTGGTAGTTTAAGATTTGTCGAAGTAATGATTTTTAGCGGAATTTAGGGAAAGAATTTCGAAAAACGGTTTGCACGATCTGGTAAACTTATTTAATATTATGTTATATGTATGAATATATACTGTACAAATTTTGACTTGCATAATTTCCGAGATGTACGTGATAAAAGATTAAATGGAGATTAATACGATAGTACTGAATAATTCAATTCCAAACTTTACAATATATAATAGGGGTACACAAATGGCACGGATAATCACTAAAATTTCATTCGATTTTCGGTTAATAATTAGAAATTGTCAGAAAGATAAAAATGCTGGGAAGCAAATCAGTCGCGAAGTCAAACAAATGGTTGAGCATTTGATTATATAATGTTTCAGAGAGCATATAACTCGTGGAAAATATGCGTGTGTGGTGCTTGACGTTACCCTGCTACAGGTAATCCAAACTTGGCGTTAATTACTTCATGCGGCACCTAGTTGCGGTTATTGGCAACGTCACGCCATCCAGAAGATATCAAGGTGCACTGTTCACGCGCTTAATGTCCATACTATTGCGTACACGAAACATTTAACAGTTGTTTACGTCTGTGCATGGAATCGTCTCGTGTATAAGTGTATTCAACACTTTTAGAGAATGGCTTAAAACTCGATATCAGTGATCAGATTTTTTTGCTATTCATATCAAGTCAAAGCATGAATATTATAATTGTAATTGAAACCATTCCATTGTGTCCATATCCAATATTTTTTGTTTAATACCTCATAGATACACTGAGAAAAGAAATTTGTTGATTCGATAAATTTCATTTTATTCGCTACCATTTTGTTGAATCAACAAAAACAATGTCATAGTAAGCGCATACGTAGTTCAATCAACAAATTAAGTGGTTGAAACAATCAAAATATTTTGTTGCATCCGTATAGTTGCGTCAACACGCTACGACATTGTCTTAACTAAATAAAGCTGTCGGAACAATTAAATCTGGAATTTGGTTGACTAAATATATGATTGAGTCAACAGACTTAAAAAAAAATCAGTACGTCCCGTTCCACTAAATTTTTAGTTGTGTGAACTGAATTATATGGTCTCATGGACAGAATAATTGGTTGAAGATACTAAACTATTTCAACAAATTAGGTTTTGTTGTGTGAACACTAGGGTGTATCATTTTTGGGCAACTTTTTTTTAAGGTCCTCCCTCGGAAATCTTCAGTTTATACCTAAAAACGAATACTCGCAAAAGAGGACCGCTGTCAAAAAATATTTAGAGGTTTCTCATCGGCTTTGAAGTTTTCTCATTTAATTAACATTGGAAATACGTTTCTCTTTATTGTTAATAATATTTCTCAGCTAAATTTTATGTAGCGGCATTCTATATAAAGGTTTTTATAGCAAATTTGATTCTCTATAAAAAAAGTCTCTTGAGTAAAGTCTGTAAAATTAACTGTGTTCCAATTATTATCGTTTATATCGAATTTTAAATGAAAATATCTGTTTAATTGTATGTCCTAGCTAATTTTTTGAAGATATCCGAAAAATTCAAATGACAATTTTGTGCGCAATTGAATTTACTACAAATAACGTCATTTAAGTCGGATCGGCAGGTTCGACCGTTTACAACTTATGTGTGCTAAAATAGATTTTATACAAAAATTTCTCCTGAATTTTCAAAACAAATGGTTTTTACATTTATATAATTGAAACCTAGGGTGGTTATGACCTAAAAACCAGCAAAAGTGCGCGAAGCGCCCTATTGCCTAAACCATCAAACTTAAATATTTAAACCTGAATTTTATACTATTTACACGTGGGCATATAGTATTTTAAATCTAGGATGGTTATGAATTATGAGAAAAGATCTGTGGAACAAAAAAAATTTCATTAAAAAAAAAAAATCAACGCAGTACTTGGCAAGTTCGTTTTTATTAATAAATTCCAGTGAACTCGCAAGTACTGCGTTGATTTTTTTTTTAATTCGATTTTGTTTGTTAAAAAAATCTTTTCTTTTTTTCATTTTTTCTGTTCATAATTTGTATGCTCATTTTCTGGTCGTAGTTTTAATTTTTTACTGTCACCAATCTATTCAACGTCTTTTGAGCTATAATAATGGGTTCTATGGATTTGATAACTTTTCGTATTAAATTACTTTTGTGTTATAGGGGACACACACCTATAACTTGGGACACGGCTTTTTTATGCTTGGCGGTCTTTTTTTACGTTTGAAAAATAATTTAATTTACTACAGAATTGTCTGTGATTTTTTTTTATACACCCGATAGTTCAGTCAGTATAGATAATTATACCGAGTTTTTCATATTAAATTAAGTTTAACATCTATCTTATTAAACTCCACTCCTCGATTTTTTTTTAGAACTCGTTCATTTAAAAGAATAAGTGAAATTACTTTGTATTATCTACTGACAAAAAAAAATTAGGTATAGAAAGAACTTTTTATAGCATTGGTTGCATAAATTTTGGGGTCGCTGACTACGAATATAAGTACAGAATCCGAAATTTCAAAATGGCGGATCCAATATGGCAGACTCAAATGCAAAATGTTTCGTTGATTTCGATGGAACTCAGTCCTCCAAAGTTTTTAGGGTCCTTGATTACGGATCCAAGTTCAAAATTCCCAAATTCGATTTGACGGACTTAGTATGGTGGACCCAAAAATAAATGTTTTTTTTTTGATTTTGAAGAAACTTTGTAATTAAAAGTTTTTTAGGTCGTCAACTACGAATTTGAATCAGATATCAAGAATTTTGGTTGAAAAAAGTGTCAAGCCCGTAGATTCAATCACTACAGCGTTATGATAAATGGGTGATTCTACAAACGAGGGAATTTTCAGCGGCACAACATATTTTGCGCACTAGTTTTCAACAAATCGGATTAACATAAAGTCAAAACAGTTAATCACAACTGTTTCAACCTGAGCACTCAAAATGACTCGGGTCTGAAATGTTTTTCTTGTAGAAAATACTCTTTAAGGGGCCAGTCCACTTTAAAAATTTCAAAAAATCGATTTTTTTTACTGTTTTCGAAAGTACATACATTCAGAAATATTGTGTCAAAATTTTATAAAAATCCGAGCTCTCTAAGTATTTTTTTTTTTTTTACCTGAACGACAGGACGTCATTTCGTCTACTTGAGCGTATAAACTGCAAACGCGTTTTTCTCGAAACAACGTTTTCAAAATCTAGCTCCATCGTATCTCTAAAACTAATAAACCGATTCTCTTGAAATTTGAACCACATATTGTAAACATGATTCGCAACAAGATGACCCTCGATGGTTTTAAAATTTTGATTTTTACTCTTTTTTTTGTGAAAAAACTGCGAAAAACGCGTTTTTTCACTTTTTTTTTGTTTATCATCTCCCATTTTTTTATTTTTTGATAAAACTTCATATCCGAGGGTCATTTTGTAGCTGGTGTCATACTGAATCTAATGGACTTTGATTTTTTTGTTTCAGACAAGCTGTTGCCAAGTTGTGATGGAGCTACCTAGCCCACCTATTTTTGAGGCGTTACGTTAAACTATAGTTTTTGGACTTAAAAATGAATAAAAATGCATTAAATTTTTTTTTTTATGTATTTCAAGACTTTATTTATCAAGCCCAACAACTTTTATATTCATATCTTTTATAAAATCCTCAAAAAAAAATCGCGAAAATAACCTTTTTTCGTGGCTCCAATGTGGACAGGCCCCTTAAATATGTGAAAGCGGGTCGTACTAGTTAATAGACAGTCTTTCACTACAATTTTGGAAATAAGCTACCACTAGTAATCATATACAATACAATATTATTCCAAAATGTAATTATAATTTTTTAGATAAAATAATAAATAATAAAAATTAAAATTTTTTAAGTCAATTCGTTACGGAAGCTACAGTATTCTGAGTTATTAACGTGACTCGGTGGTACATAGCGAAAAGATTACTGTTGACAACGTCCCTCGCACATAGTAAATAGACTACTAGGTTTCGAGGTAAACATAACCCTCAAAAACATCAGCCTCCTTGACAGTAAGAATAAGTTATGTACATATGTATACATATATATGTTGTCTGTTACGATATGCGACGTTGCCACAATTCTACGGGGTTACAAAATCATGAAGTGTCGTGACAATTTGTGGTCTTTCTCGATATTTCTAATTCGGATGTTCGTTAACCCCCCTTTTTTAATGAACCATCAGAATCCACGGTATTTCATGAAAATGATTGAAGTTTTTTGTCTAGAGCATCAAATACCAAAATATATTAACTTTTTAGTAGTAGTGGCAAGAAAGTCAGGGTGTACTTCCGTTTAGCCCATACCACCGATTGATCTGAAATTTGGTATACATATGTATTTCGACGCGCTGATAACGAATATGACCTTCAAAATACCCGCAGATTATATTTTCAAGGTCAAATCGATGAAAAATCGATTTTTTCAGTGTTTTTCGCGTTTATTGCGATAAATATTGGCGTTAGAGAAAAATGTTGTAGACGAAATATGTAGGCCAAACAAAAATGAACATTTTTTGTTTAATAAATTTTTCGTGTAGAACCAATGGTTTCGGAGGTATGGGCTAAACGGAAGTTTATCCTTAAGATGCTTTTAAATTTGACAGATATTAAGTATCAAACTGGGACTAGAACATATAAAAAAATCAGAATTTTATCTAAAATCAAGCCTAGCGCTCATACATCCTTAAAGTGTGAAATGCTCAGTCCCCTGGCGTGTCCTTTTTTATAATCCAAGTAAAAAGTTGAAGTCATAACTTCATCATAGTATTGAAGACAAATTTCTCACCAAAATAAATAATTGTCTGTAATAATTTTACTTCGTTACATAATAAATAATTATTGCATCAATATAAATTTAATTCAAAAATTACTTCACTGAATTTTGTCCCTCGATTTATCTATCAGTCCCCCGCTAAATCGAAATATGTTGAAAATATTGAGGTTTACTATGCAAGCGATAGTGCTGCTTTAGCAACGTAAAGTATAGAGTAAAGTTAACGTAATAGTACACGTATTCCTTTCGGCCCTCGATTTTTTCTTTCGGCACAGGAGTGCGATTACGTGCACCGATCGAATTCGACAATCGACTTCTACGATTTTTCCTTCTCTAACTTTTATGGTTCACGGTCAGTCACTAGACATTTAGGCCGAGGGTTTTTCGTCGGCGCAGTTAACTGTTCTCGACATTACCCTAGACCATAGATAACCACCACATACGAAGATAGGACGCTTTGCATGTAACATCGTGTTGTCGCTTGTCGACATCGAATTCGATCGTGCACGTAATTGCACTCCAGAGACCTTTATGAGCGAGGCTGTAATACCATCAGTCAGCCTAACAGTCCTCTGGTCAGTATTTACGTAAAAAAATATTCTATAACTAGATTATTTTTTAGTGCTATTGTTACCGAATCCTTTGCATTAAGACGTAAAATTCATTAATTTCTCCAAAAAATGTTGTATTATTATGTTTTTTTAAGAAAAACTAAAAAAATCTTAGCTCCCTGGTCCCAGTCCCCTGACAACTTGAGGAACAGGGGGCTGAAAAACATTAACTCTAACGCTGTAAAAACTATTTATTTTTCGTTTGTTGTTGCAAAAGCTGTAACGGTTGTTTAGATAATACATACCTAATTAAAATATAGTTTTGTTTCTATCAGTTTTCGTTACTTTGTTCTATGAGAAAAAAAATGGCAAACCTGAAGAAAAAATTTAGTAGAGTATATAAATTCATATAAAAATTTGAATCCTGGGGTTTTCAGAGCCGCTGAATTCGAATATGGCATCGGATTTTCAAACTTCAAAATGATTGATCCAATATGGCCGATCGAGGTTTTGAAAAATTATTGGATTCATATAAACGTCAACAACCTGGGGTTTTCGGGGTCGCCAAATCCGAATATGACCTTGAATTTTCAAATTTCAATATGGCGATTTCAATATGGCCGATCAAAATTCAAGAAAATTATTGGATTCATATAAATAGTAGTCCTTGGGGTTTTCAAGGTCACTAAATGCGAATGTTGCATCAAATTTTTTAAACTCAAAAGCCGTTTAAAAGATTTTAAACGGATGCAATATCTCCGGTCGAAATCTAGAAAGATTCTTGAATTTATATAAATTTAGTACCTTGGGGTCTTCCAGGTAGCTGTATCCGAATATGCCATTAGATTATAAAAATTTTAAATGGCGGATTGATATTCGGGAAATAGTTCAATTTCAATAAAAATAAGTACCAATATATAATATTAAATATAATATTACCAAATATAATATTAAACTTTTTAAATTAGAAACAATAGCCAACACATTAACCAAATATGTAATTTAAAAATAATTTTCTATGTACACTGTTTGAAAAATTACTTTTGTTACTTTTTTGTTATCGGTTGCCTTCTCATGTTTATTAAAGACAGTACTGCTCATACGCAATCAACAAACTAAGCATTTCACTCCACTACATGAAAAGTTTCCGAATACATATTTCGATCAAAAATCAACAATTTTTCTAAATTTATATGCATCAATTTGAATTTTCAAAACCTGATGCCATATTCGGATTCAGTGGCCCCAATATCACCAGGATACTAATTTTTATATTAATCCAAATATTTTTTCCGAATTTTGATCAGCCATATCGGATCCGTAATTTTGAATTTTGAAAGTCTAATACCTCTGAAAATTTAATAAATCTGATATTTAGATTTAACAACCTAAGAAGGCTTCAAACTAAATTCAGCACGTTTTTAGCACGAAATTTTTGTTCACACACTGGTGGCACGAAAACCTGACTTGGGCCACACACCGAAGGGGTTAAGGCAACATTAACTAAAGATATGTCCTTGTATTGGTTTTGCATAGACAAAATGACGTCTATTTTAATATTTAATTTGTGATACATACTTTTGATTGTAATAAATTTTTTCTCCTTTTTTTCTGCTTTGATATCAGTCCCCTGGACATGGTCTCAGTTCCTTGTCCATTAAATTCTTAAAAACGGCCATAAAATGATTATTTTTTATTTTATTGACTGACCGGCTTGACATAGATAAAAAAACGTTCTATACGTGATCTATATACGTGACGCTAGTTTTCATCTTAATATGTGCTAAAAATATCGTGCCGAAATTGACCCCATTTTCTTCGCTCGTTTGTAGAATCATCCAAACGTTGAAAGAAAATGTGAAAAGAAAAGAAGAATAATGAATTATAAATATATAATATATATTATTATAAATATATAATATCTATATATAGTTCATTGATACTGCCTGTTTTATAGTGTATATTTTTTCAGGGGCTTGTTGTTTATAAAGTAACGGAAAATCGCCCAATCTCAATTATATATACGCAGTGCGATCTGTCGTCTAAATATGATATCCACTATGTTGGATTTG
Organism: Rhimphoctona megacephalus; assembly: GCA_963989365.1. Taxonomy (NCBI): domain Eukaryota; kingdom Metazoa; phylum Arthropoda; class Insecta; order Hymenoptera; family Ichneumonidae; genus Rhimphoctona; species Rhimphoctona megacephalus. Next base: position 6,698,479 of record OZ022420.1, on the reverse strand, counting down.
TCATTTTTAATTTTGAATATTTAAGTACAGATTTGGATCCAGTAACTAAAAAAACTGAAGAATAACGATTATGTCTCAAGGGACGCGAAATCGAAATTTTAATCTGTTATTTTGAATCCGCCATTTTGGAATTTGATAATGCAATGAATTTTTACCTTTCATTTAATAATTTTAATTTAATAATGAATGGGTTTTTACCTTGGAATTGCCTCTTGAATACAATAAAATACAGGTTTCTATTATAATTCAACTTTTTAAATTTTATTCATAGTAGTTTAGAGTATCATGCTGCCTATATAAATAATTACGATGCAAAGTTAGAAAGTAGTTGATGGTGTAGTGGTTAGCATCCCGGGTTAGTGAGGTAGGTATTAGATAGTAAAGTCGTAGGTAGGCAGTTCAAGTCCCCGCTCAAGCAGAAAATATGTAACTTTAAAAAATGGATGTGACTGTTTTCTTTTTTTCAGTTTTTGACAATGTACTACTTTTTTATGTTGATAAATAATCTTATACAGCCAAAAAATAAAAATTATGCAATAAAAATATTGTTAAATTGAATAAGAGCTCGATGAGCTCTGGAGTTAGCATTGAGCGAACATCGGCTCAGCGTTGGAGCGACGCTGGGAGTAACATTGGGCCTACATCGGCTGCCGATGTTGGACCAACGCTGGACATTCACCGTAGAACCGTAGCTATCACTCCGACCTTGGCTCAACGGTTACCCTAGTATTGACGTCAACGGTCGGGTATCCAGCAAATATGGTTGGCACAGTACTCCGCCGTGTTTGGGTCATTCCCACAATTTCTCACGGGAAAATCCTGATGGAATCTAAATATCCTTACATGAGATAACGCAATATTCACACACTCCTCAAGGGCATCATTTAAATAAATGAAATCGTAAATTCGATTTTCAAAAATATTTTCACATTTCTTGCGATACTTTTTCTCCAGTATGTTATAACTTTGCATACGTGGTGAGTTTTGACATTCCAGTTAGGGCCACCCTGTATTATATGTATTATATGGTGAAAGGGAAAATGCAATTATCTTATGAATGCATGGAGAAAATGGTTCGTCAACCTCGTTGTTCCACGAGTCGGTAGTTTGTTCACGGGAAGGAATGGAAGAATGGGGCTGGAGGAAATAGGTAGACGGTAAATGAGAATAGAGGGTCGGAGCGCATAGCTCGAGAATTCATGCAAGGTCGCGATCTCTCTTCCTCATTTTCACATATTTATAGGTATACCTTGAAACAAGTAAAGGTATGTATATATCCTATATGTATTGTCAATGTATATATTAGGGTGATTAAAAAAAAAATCGACTTTTTTCCCTTCAATTCGCAAGTGAATGTGTTAGTACTTTATGAAAAATTAATTCTCTCAAAATTTGGCTTTTTGAAAAAAAAAAAAAAAAAAAAAACAAAAAACTTAGAGGTCGCCTCAGAAATTTTTCAATATTTTTATTTACTGGTTTCCGGCAAAGATCGAGATATAAAAATGTGGTTTTCATTGTGTCGCGAGAAAATTTATTAGCAGTTCATGAAAAATTTGATCTCCCAGAACTTTATTCTTCTAAAAAAAATTTAAGAGGCGCCGTCAGCGACTTTTAGATATGTTTCCTAATTTCGGCGGAAAATCATGATATAAAAATGTGATTTCGTTTGTTTCACAACAAAATATATTAGTACGCAATAAAAAGTAATTTTCGCAAAATTTGGGTGTTTTGAAAAATATTCTAGAGATTATCCCGACGACTATTAGAATTTTTTTTTTAATTCAGTTGAAACCATGACATTAAGATATAAATTTTTCGGTTGCTCAACAAGCTATGTTAGTACTTAATGAAAAAGTAATTCTCCTAAAACTGGTTTTTTAAATTTAGAGGTCGCCACAGTGACTTTTCTATATTTTTATCCTAATTTCGGGTAAAAATCGTGACAAAAAAATGTGGTTTTCTATATGTCGCAAGTAAATATATTAGTATTTCATGAAAAACTTATCTTCCGAAAATTTAAGCCGTCTAAAAAAAATGTCAAATTAAAAAAAAAAATTACGTCGCTCGAATAATTTCGTAGAAGGCTCAAATTTTTGGAAAAATGCCGTTTTTTATGAAATGCTAACATATTTACTTGTAGCATAAAGAAAACCACATCTTTATTTCATGGTTAGTTCGAATTACTTCTCGATTAAGTACTAGTATGTTTCGTTACGTAACCGAAAAATCGACAGATTAATTTTCATGATTTTCAGCCGAAATTAGAAATAATATCTAAAAGTTGCTGAGGTGACCGCTAAGTTTTTTTTCGAAGACCCAAGTTTTGCCAAAATTACTTTTTCATTACGTACTTAAGATCTTTTGTCGCTATACAAAGAAAACCACATGTTTATATCATGATTTTCGGCCGAAATTAGGAAATAATTTTTAAAAGTTGCTCGTAGCGGGTTTAATTTTTTTTTAGAAGGCTCCAGTTTTGAGAAATCAAGTTTTTCATGAAAGACTATCATATTTACTGGTGACATGAAGAAAACCACATTTTTATATTACGATCTTCACCAAAAATAAAAAAATAACAATACAGAAGACTCACTGGGGCAACCTTTGAATTTCGTTAAAAAAAATTCGATTTTTGTGATAATTACTATTTCATTAAGTACTAAAATTTTTTGTTGCAACACAGAAAAATGGAAATTTTTACATCACGACTTTTTGCTCAAATTGAAAAAAAATAGAAAGGACGATTTGGTCACGATTAAACTAGGCTTAAAGTTCATGAAAAAAAAACAGTTTTTTATAAAACTTTATGAAGAAAATCGAAAGGGACGCAATGGGCGAAAACATATATTATTTACTTTGAGCTCAAAATTCTGGTTGTATTCATGTTTTTATAATATTTTACATATTTTCAAACGAAAGTACTTATCAAAACAAAAATTTTGATCCTTCATCTATTTGGTTTTCCCAATTTTTCAGGGAGTTATAGATATCTGGAAAAAAAGTTGCAGAATTCTTCAAAAATTCGTATCGAACAAACTCATTGAGCTAAAAATTTGAAAAAAATCAGATAAGCTGCTTCCATTGAGCACTAACAGAGGAAAAAAAATCAATGAAATTAAAAATGCAAAAAAAGAATGGTAAATTTGGCGTGGAATGCCCCATATATAAATGAACGAGAAAGAGAGAGCGCGCGGCTTCGCGTGCTGTCCCTCTCACTCAGCGACGCACGAAAACAGGGGGTAGTGACGCCGAGCAGAGGAATGCACATTATTATCAAAAGGGCTTATGCCCAAGTAAAGAAGCGCCACTTACGCTTCTCTGTTTCTGAGAAACAAATTGTCTCGAAACATTCGATTTTAATGCCCAAAATTTAGAGACGCGACAGCGTCTTGACGCCAAGTATTAAAAAGATAGTTTTAAACGGCGAAGGCAAGTCGCGCCGCGTAGCTTTACTTGAGATTTGACTGTTTTCCGTTGCGCTTAGAATTCAACTCGACGCCATTCTTATCATATATCGGGATTGGGTGGACGGATTAATTTGTAACAAAGACCAATGGAAAGAGAAAAATTAAAAAAAAGGTCCTTTACATACAGATTTTTTTACGCAACTCGTTCCTCCGTGAGAGCGGTTTGAAAAAAAAGTAAAGTTCGAAAACCATCATATCCGAGTATATGAAAATGCGGCAGGGTTCGCGCTGGCTTTTTTTTCTAATAGTTAGCATCGAACCGCTTCCGCGGCTCTTGATCCTTGGTATAGCCCAATCCACCATAGTTATAAGATATCTTGGAATAGCCAAATCTACTATAGTTGTAAGAATCCTTGGAGTAGTCCAATCTACTATATTTATGATATCTTGAAATAGTCCAATCCACCATGGTTGTAAGAAATCTTGGAAAAGCCCAATTCACTATAGTTTTAAGAAATCTCAGAACAGCCTACTTCAATCTAGTTATTTAAGAATTATCTATTAAAACACTGAAAAAAGGCATAGTATTAAGAACGGAGGCGTCGTTGGCTCAATTACGCCCTGAGGTTGGATACGGCGAAACCAATGGCGTAGTTGACGCAACCTCCGCGCGTAGTTGAAGTTATTTTGTTGAGCCAACTACGCCCGGAATTTGAGGTAAAACTTTAAATATTCAATAGAACCAAAATATTTTTTAGATAAAATTCAATAAATATTTGAAATAGTATCATCGCATTGTTCGGGAAATGGGGAGAAGTATTTCAGTCATTTGTATTAATCACGTTTGGATTAAATAAATTGCATTGTGTAATTAAAACGTACAGTGATTGTACCGAACAATTATGATTTTCAAATAACTAAGAAATATTTCAAATTTTTTTGATATATATATTTTTTGGAATATATTTTATTCGATATTTTTGATTTTATATTTTGCAACTCAATAGTAATAAGGATTAAGGAAGTACGATCGTAAATCGACGCGTCGACAGATTTTCTTGAAATTTTTATAACTCAAAACAGATTGCAGCACCTGTCCGCTACTGGAATTTGGAAATATTTGACCGTTTAGAACCGGAGATAATTAACATTAAAGTTGGCACGTTTAACACGTATCGCATATGTGAAGCATGCTGTAGACATAGTCTGTCGCCCTTCTCTCACTCGTAATAAATAAACGTCTCGACAGATTTCAATAAAAAAATAGCATGATCTCAATGAATATTTTTCGGACAAGTAAAAAAAAAAAATACTTCGATTGACCGTTTTGAAGTCGAGATATAACAGTAGGAAGATGTAAACTTTTATGGAGTTTTTACCCGGCTGTGAATGGGGGGAATACGATCCGGCAACGTTGTAACTGTCGCAGTGTGCGTGTAGCTATACAAACACACAGGTTTTCTTTACTTGAGTATGGTTGCGTTGTCATTGGTATAAAATTATAAATGATTAAATAAGCAATATAAATTTATGTATTGTGTAAAAACAACTTTTAATTCAAATAATAATTATTGCTGATTGTAGTTCAAGCATAACCTACATTTAAAATGTAGTTTTGAGTACAATGACAGACTTTCTTAATTTTCCTTCTCGCATTGTCCCGATAAATTTCAACTTTTTTGTCAAATTTTTATTCTTCATAATTTTGCCATTATACCTTTCTTGTTTCGACATTTTCGATACCTTTTGCTGTACTCATAGCAGTGATAGAGAAATACCAAAAGCATACTGTCATTTGCTCACTGCGACGTTGCACGATCGTGACGAGAAACGAAATTTCATGGTGTGCGTGTGTTTGTATAGGCCGCTATTCTGTGTATTGTAGCAGTCTGAATACAGGCACGCCCAAAATTTTCTCACGTTTCGCTTAGTCTATCGCCATGTTTTATCCATACGTAATGAGCGTAACTTTTTGAAGTTACTACCGCGATCGTTCTTCCTTAATCGATTTTTTACTCTCTCGTAAGAGCGCCTACTATCCTGACATAATTAGGTGGCAAAACCTTTTTATATCAGCGTACTTTAATTGTACGATAAAGGCCTTACAATTAGACCTGTTTATCTCGTAAAACAAGGGTTCGGGTTTTCTCGACAGTCATCGGTCGGAGTGATCGTTATTTAATGTAATGATTCAATGTCGGAGCTTTATGGGCACACGGACGGTGCGATGCTTACGCGACAGCGCTCCGCCCGTGGCCCTGTAGCGCATTTCTGCCACACCAGGAATCCAGCCAGGGAATAAGGCTGTCCGGTTACAATATGTATAATTCGTGTTAAACAAAACTTATTTTATTTGTTAAAACTTTATTTGTGTTGTATATAAGAATGGAGATGTTCCTCCTTACGAATCTAATAAAAAAATTTCTTACATCTAAGAAGAGGGATATATACCCCTTCTCCTAAACAAAATGTACCCAATTTTCATTGGTAGTCGTAGGGACGTCACCCGACCCCCCTCCAAAAAAAAAAGAAGAAGCAAGAGAAAAATATGAAAAGGAAAAAAATAGCTAATGTACAAAAAGGGAGGGCTGAGGAGTTTGTAAAATGTGTTTTATATGGCGCTCACGTGGCCAGCATCCCTCATCCCACAAATGTAAGTTTCTTAGTCCCCTTTAATCATAAAAAAAAGGAGGCGAAATAAAAATGTACGCGAAGTCCTAAAATCTGCTTAAGAGAAATTTTCCATTTTTAGCCTTTAGACTCGTGCTACATGTTGGTAATAAAACAATTGAAAACTCTTCTTCTGCCGCGTAGGTAACTGGGCCGGACCCGAAATAACCCGGTGACCATCATAAAAAAAAAGGGGCAACACGCCCCTTTCGCGTTGCAATACTTATTGTTTGCGCATCGAAATTTTAGTAGCTTCAGCAAAACGTTCATTTGTTTGAATAGGAACACAATATTTCATCCAAATTACTACTAGGTAATTAGTTTAATTACAAATTATATTCCGTTAATCCATAGTGTCGTTGAATTCAATTCTCGCAGAGAAATTTATTCGATGCTATTATTTTATCAAGTCACGGACAAACCGTATGCAACTCAATCTCCGTGTGTTTATTTCAAATTCAATCGATTCTGTGCCTCAAGTATTGTTTTGTTTTCAATGTAACCATTTATTGCGGTTGTATCACATGAAATACACTCAACTCAAATAAATTAAAATTTAGCGGCAAAATCGTGGCGTAGTTGTCTCAACGACATGACTTTCAATAGATCAACCACCGGGTGATTAACTAAACGTAATATGTCTATTGGAGCAACGAAATTCGTCCAACCTCATCGCGTAGTTGGCAGTACTTTATTTTTTTTTTTTTTCAGTGAATGATATCACTTATTTTCTTTCAACAACACCATAATATCCTATACGTACATCTCTTCGCATAGCGTTGGACTATTGTACGTTCCTAAAATAAATTTACAATAGAGGAAACGCGTGTACATATCTCCACATAGCGTCGGATAATTATTGTACACGTACAGGACACCCTAAATATAAAAGGTCGATTTCAAACCTCGGGATTCCTCAAAACAACACCTATCCACCTAAACCGGTGATGAAAATATAGCATTCGCGCACTATGTGTAAACAAAACGTCGAATCATTCCTAAGGTCTTTCCTTATTTTCATCCTTGTCTTATCTATATGCCTGTCCAGTACCGAACTCTTTCATTCCCATAATAAACAGCTGAGCCGGTCATTTACCATTATATTTTAATATTTATATTGCAATGTGGGTGGAATATTTTTCCTCATTATCATCCTAATGTTTTACTTTACTCATCGCTTCCCCATATCTTTATGGTTCCTAATAACGCCTTGGCCATCGTTTCAAAAATCACGTAGGCAATCTTTCCCATACATTTTCCTTATTTTGATCCAGCACAGCTATCTTTCCTAGAAATCCTAGCCACAGTCATTGTTCCTGTTAAATCCTGGGCCTACGTCACACAAATCACGTAGGTCAGCCTTCCAACACCCATTATTCTCCTTGCTTCAACCTTATATAAGACCCACCCGCAACAACCACAGTAGTCAGTAAGCCATCGAAAAGTGTAACGTTTAATATGATAATAAAAGTCTGTAGTTCCAAAAGTCATGTTAGCTTTATTTTTCCGTCCTACAACCGCGTTCTGGAGCGAGTCGGCCGTTCGAGTTCGACCGTAAATAAAAATTAAAATACCTCGATCAGGATCTATTTCGTTTCAATACTTATGTATATAATGCATTCTACGCCATTATACTGCTAGCCCATGAATCCGATCATTTGTTATTTTGACCAAAACATTTGGTCAAATATTTTTAAAAATCAACAGATAACGATAGATGACAGATTAACAAAATACATGAAATTAACAGATTTACACACCCCATGAAATTAGCAGATTTATTCTTGCGTCCTAGAGTTAGATTCCTTTTTTTTATTTCGATTTTGAAAACTGAAAATATTCTAACTGCTACCATAACTCCTTCATCATTAATAAGTCTTACTTGCGGGTAATAATATTTATAAAAATCAATAAAACAAATAAGACTGTTACAAAATAAAGAAAATTTATTAGCAAAAAAATACAAGCAAATTGTTGGCCACGATAGGACGAGTCTTAAAAATTACGGAATTGGTCATAGGTTTTCAAAGATTTTTTTGGAATCAATGAAAAATGGTGATCATGTTTATTCATATCTCTTTTCATTACCGTATTTTTCTTTTGTTGATTTAGCGTTCGATAGAGTATTAAGAGTCGCGGTAGCGACTCGAGACAAATACATTTACAAGCGAGTGATACAAGACACTTTTACAGGAAGGACTACGATTCTACTTGTTTTCCAAAATTGTTTCTTTAATATTTATTAAATAACAACGTTTTGGAGGATTATTCAAGTTCACGTATTTTTTTTTTCTTTCGATCGCGACTAATTAGAACCTCGTAGCTTAAAGCGTATTGATTTTTTTTTATAATTGCTGGTCCGGGACATTCAGCATTTTTTCGCACACATTTTTGATGCTCAACTGTTTTTTTCGCAGTCGCGGTCTAGTGATACTAGTGATATTGGTGAAAATTCTGGTGACATTCGATCGATCGTGCATATGACAGCTGACCAATATTCTTTCTTAAGGAACAACACCACTGTGACGGCTTCAAAAAATCGATTTTTTGAAAACCATTTTAAAAAATCTAAAATACTTTTAAGATTGAAATGCCGTTGGACCCAGGTTGAAAAAATAATTATTTTCGTAGATATTGAATATTTTGTGGAGCGGTGCAGCGGTCCGCGACGCTCGGGGTCCCGCGCAGCTGGGCGCTGGTGACGGCGATTCTAAAACGTTTCTGGGCATATCGAATAGCGATCCATACGACGGTTTCGAGATAAAAAAAAAAGAGTGCATCGATCATGTCCAAAAACGTATGGGGACGCGCCTCCGCGAAATCGTGAAAAAAAAAGGATTGTCTGGCAGAGGAAAGCTCACCGGAAAATTGATTGACGAGTTGAGCACATATTACGGCTTGGCTATTCGGAGGAACAGCGATGATGTTGACAAAATGAGGAAGGCAATTTGGACAACTATCAAACATAAAATGCCCACAGACAGTGAGCCACAACATGACGATTGCCCGGAAGGAGCCGAGTCGTGGTGTTCGTGGCAGCGCGCGGTCGCAAATGGTGATATTTCTAAATATCGCCATAAACCGCCTCTTCCTCAGGAAATATTGGAGGCAATTCAGCCAATCTTCGAAAATTTGAGCAGGGACGATTTGCTGCAGCGTTGTTTGGGCGGCTATACGCAAAACAATAACGAAAGCTACAATAAATCAGTTTGGGCAATAGCCCCCAAGTGCCAGTCCGGAAGCAAAAAAATCATTGATATTGCAACTGATATCGTGGTATTAGTGTTCAATGATGGCCTGAGAAGTCTCATGAAAGTACTGGAGACATTGGGGATAACCATCGGCCCAAATTGTTTCAACTTTTCCGTTGAGACCGACGCAGCGCGGATCCAGCTCGCGGAGCGCTCGCTCACAGACGCTGCAAAAGAAGCGAGAAAAGCCTTAACAAGTTCGAGGAAAGAATCAGGAGACAACGATTTGCTTCTTGAAGGCCAGCTATATGCTGCCGGCATCGCTGATTGAAGGTAAATAATTTTTTTTTCAGTTTATAACATAAATTAACAAACCTAAAACTTTGAACGCGTTTTTCTCAAAACCACTTTTTTGAGTGCGGCACGCAGCAGAACTCGAGCAATTTTTATCCGATCGACTTCAAATTTGTACTGTATCAATAAAAGTAGATTATCTAGAGAAGTACATAGGATTTTTTCGATATCTCAATAATTATAAAAGTTATAGCCTATTTTCGACGAGAAATTTTGCTCAAAAATCATTCTTTAATTTCAAAGGCGTGCCTATTTTTAAAAAATCAATATTTTTCCAAATCCCTATGTACTTCTCTTCAAAATATCATATTATTAACGAAAATACTCAGTATTTTTTTTCAGATCGACGTTGAAGAGAGTTCTGCTGCGTGCCGCGAACCACTGCGGAGATGACGCGAGAGCTTCCCCAGCGCCACTATGCGGCGTGAAAAATGTGAAAAAAATGTTTTTTAATACATTAATAAACAAGGAACAAACCCCAAAAAAATTTTTTCGAATATCTCTTTTTCCCACAAAAAAAAATTCTTGAAAAATGTGAAAAAAATAGGAGGTCACAGTGGTGTTGTCCGTTAAGAGTATGGGTCAGTCGGTATCTCGCTACCGTGAGTGCGAGAGAGATAACTGCAAATTTCGAAAGTGAAATTCTTTGACATGGTTTGACCGATTACAAAAAGGCCCTGTCAGCGGATTTTTGCCATCGTCTCGCGTCCGCTGACAGAGCTTTTTTGTATTCAGTCAAACCGTGTCGAAGAATTTCAATTTCGAAAATTCGAGGTGAGGTTAGGTGACTGATCCATCCTCTTAACAGTCGTGAGGTTATAAAGATCGCGGTCAATTTGAACTTTTGGTTAGAGTGGCGTTTATAGATAGATAGATAGATGAGTAAAGAGTGACTTTTATTATTATTGATATAAGAGTGATAGTGGAAAAATAAAGTGTGATAATAAACTATTGAACAGTGTCTAAATAAATAATTTTATTAATTAAACCTAGCCCCTACAATTCTTTTTCCGAACGTAAATTCTACAACGGAATCGAAAATGATCCCTTTTCTCTTTTACCATAAAATGTTTCTCGAATGCAATAATAAGGTTTATTTAGAGACCATTCTCTTCATTTTTTTGATAACTAAGAGAATGGTGTATGATAAACTCGTATTCGGTGAATATTTAATATCTTTGTCGTGAGGTTATAAAGATCGCGGTCAGTTTTAACTTTTAATTAGTGACTTATATATATATATATATATATATATATATATATATATAGAAGAGTGATATGCAAAAATAAAGTTTAAATTAATAAATAAACTTTTGAACAGTGTCTAAATAAATAATTTTTTTTATTAACCCTAGCCCCAACAATCCATTTTTCCGAACATAAACTCTAGAGCGGAGTTGAAAACGGTGCCTCTTTTCTTTTACTATAAAATGTTCCTCGAATGCAATAATAAAGTTTATGTAGAAACCATTCTCTTTATTTTTTTTTTTTGATAACTAAGAGAATGGTGTATGATAAACTCGTATTCGGTGAATGTTTGATATCTTTGAACAGTCGTGAGGTTATATTATAAAGATCGCGGTCAGTTTCAGTTTTGGTTAAAGTAACTTTTTTATATATAGAAGAGTGATAGTGCAAAAATAAAGTGTAATTTAATAAATAAACTTTTGAACAGTGCCTTAATAAATAATTTTTTTTATTAACCCTAGCCCCAACAATTCATTTTTCCAAACGTAAACTCTAGATCGGAGTCGAAAACAGTACCTCTTCTCTTTTACCATAAAATGTCCCTTGCATGCAATAATAAAGATTATTTGGAAACCATTCTCTTCATTTTTTATATAACTGAGAGAATGATGTATGATACCACCCTATATTTGAACCACCCTAGGTTTGAATTATACATGGTTTTAAACCACCCTAGAGTGGTAGAGACCTTAAATACATGAAAATACTATTTGAACTTGCAACCCAAAATGAAATCAAGTGATGCGAAATAATTTTGAGCGAAAAGATATTTGATTTGAGAAACAAAAATTTCATAAGTACTTCACCATTTTTTTTTATTTATTGCTCATGAGATATAATTCGTAATCAATAAACATTATAAAAGAAAAACTCGCGTAGAACGTCGGCCAAAATTATTTTTTCCAATCAAACTTTAGCTCTCGAAATTTTGTGCGTATATTTTTTTGTTTCAAAATCTCGTTTCGTTATGATTACTTATATTTAAAAACTTTCGGTGCATTCTAATGCTATTGGAGTATTTCTTCGGCATCATTTTTTATGGAATATTTTCCGATCCGTTGATCTGTTGGCATGGATGTTTCGGTGTAATATTTTTTGAAATTTTTTTTTACAAAATAAAAATAAATTCAAGTTTTTACTTGTTCGTTGTTCTTTTATGCGTCGTATCTTCTCAGAACTACTATACGTTTTAAGTAATCTAATAATTTTATAAGTATTGATGGTTAATTACGAAGATTGAATTCATTTGAACACTTCTTAGATTAATATTTCACGTTGCATTTTTAGTCCAAATATAGTCGCGATACATCAGCTCGAAATTCGTTCATGTATCCATTTTTAGCCGAAATCATTAAACAATCGCTTGAGCGACCTCTAAAATTTTTATTCAGGATTCAATTCGTAAGCGAAACACTTTTTGATAAAATGTTACCATATTTTGCTGCAATGCCGAAAAAAATGTCAGTTCATTTGCATCACTCAGATACATACATAATATAGACATGTTTAATTGGCAAGCTATGAATTTCATACCCGAGTACGTACACAATATTGACATGTTTAATTAACAAGCTATGAATTCCATACAAAAAGTCGACAAATCCTAGCCAAAAACAGCATATATGCTGTGAAAAAAGCTGAGATAAGTACATTTACGCCTTCCAAATAGTTGTTCCAGTCAATCCCCCCCCCCCCCCCCCGCCCCCCTATCACCCAGCGCTAATATACCGATTCCCACAAAGATCTCTCCGCACAAAAATCCTTTCTAAAAACCAACTCATCATACAAAGTTTTATGGGTAATCGCTCTCATTATCTTATCAAATTAAGTCAAATTGTACAGAGGTGATAATTTTATTCTCGTAAATATTGTGAGTTCATAAAAACTTGATAAATAAATAGAGATCTACTAAAGTATATATGGCCAAGTACGTGGGATTTTATTATGTTTATAAAATCTCCAATTATGTTCATATGCCATTTCTCTAATTAATGCTTTATTACAATGAATTATTATCCAATGACTTGGAACTGCCACCCTCTCATTTGTAGTATTTGTAGTATAGTTTTGTTGGCAACAAATTGATAAAAGTTTACTATCGTACGTAGAGCGGATATGCACAGAGTACTTGTCCGGCCCGAAAATTTTTCATAAAATTTGTCACATAAGTCAACATTAATCTATTATATATTTCAGCCTTAACTAGTAAAGTAAGCACAGCTAATTTGGAATCACAATATGCGGATTGTTTTGTATCCCAAATTATCCTTCCTTCCTTTAACCAATTGTTATCGATGAATTGATGCTCGTGTGGAGCATATCTCACGTTATTACACGGCACGTTTTTTCCGGTTTTGTAACATCCGGGGGAAACTGGAGTTACAGAGTGTCTAAACGATACTGTACACCCGGCATAAGTAATCCGGTACCATTTACACGCACTTTTACACCGGTTTTTACTACAACAGGTTTTACAAAACGGAATAAGCCTGCCATGTAAGAATGGTCATCAATTGATTGCATGCCAAGGTGTATAAGATTCCAATCTGCATCAGAAGATCCGAATGTTCGAAGTGGTTGAAAAATTTGCCGTGAAAAAAAAGCATATTTTTAGCTGACTAGTCGAAAAACTTTCGGGCCGGACAAGTACTCTGTGCGTATCCGCTCTACGTATGATAGTAAACTTTTATCAGTTTGTTACCAATAAAACTATACTACAAATACTACAAATGAGAGTGTGGCAGCGTTTAAGCTCACGCAGGCTAATGCAATTTTGTATTTTTTTTTGAAAGCCCTTGTAGTTCCAAGTTATAGCATAATAATTCGTTGTAATAAAGCATTAATTAGAGAAATGGCATATGAACATAATTGGAAATTTTATAAACATAATAAAATCCCACGTACTTGGTCATACATACTTTAGTAGATCTCTATTTATTTATCAACTTTTTGTGATTTACGACAAAAACATTTACGAGAATGAAATTATCACCTCTGTACAATTTGATTTAATTTGATAAGATAATGAGAGTGGTTACCCATAAAACTTTGTATGATGAGTGGGTTTTTAGAAAGGATTTTTGTACGGAGAGATCTTTGTGGGAATCGGTATTTTAGCGCTGGGTGTTTTCGGCTAGGATTAAACATTTCTATTGTATACGTGCGTACTCGAGTGATGCAAAAAAATCAACCTCTTTTTCCCGTGTTGCCACAAAAAGTTGTTAAATAAATAAAAACCATGAAAGTATTAATACTCCCCTCAATAGTAACTCCACAAAAAGATGTTAAATAAATAAAAAACTATAAAAGTATTAATAGTCAAATACATTTAAACTTATTAACCGCGAATGAAATTTTTTTTATTAATTAAAAGTATAGCTGTTCTACACAACAAAAATAAGAATAAAAGAATAAATAAAAAAAACAAAGTAAGAAACGAAAAATAAAAATAAAAAAATAAAAAAAAGTTTGAAAAAAAATTCCAATACAAAAAAAAATTTCAAACGAAAAAAAAAATAAAAAAAAAATTCGGCTGAAGTACTTGGCGCATTTGTGACCATGAGTGATAGGTACATTATGTGGGTGAAGCAAAAAAACCCGCCAAGTACTTCAGCCGAATTTTTTTTTTCGTTTGGATTTTTTGTTGTATTGGATTTTTTCCAAACTTTTTTATTTTTATTTTTTTTCTTAATTTATTTTTTTTATTCTTATTTTTGTCGTGTAGAACAGCTATACTTTTAATTACTGAAAAAAAATTCCTTTGAGGTTAATAAGTTTAAATGTATTTGACTATTAATACTTTTATAGTTTTTTATTTATTTAACAACTTTTTGTGGAGTTACTATTGAGGGGAGTATTAATACTTTCATAGTTTTTATTTATTTAACAACTGTTTGTGGAGTTACTTTTGAGGGGAGTATTAATACTTTTATAGTTTTTATTTATTTAACAACTTTTTGTGGAGTTACTTTTGATGGGAGTAAATGTACTTGTCTCAACTTTTTTTACAGCAAATTTTTTCTGTTTTTTTGGGGTTTATACAATATTCTACAGGAACAGGCGATGACGAGGAGGTCGTGTCGACATCTATTATTCTTTTGTGAGTATGTGTTAGCATGTATGGAATTTGAAAAGGGATAGTTTGCCTCCATAGTGTGCACTCGTTTTCGTACGTGGAGAATCTTACCCTTATGCTGTCTCGGTACGATATTTCGAATGACACTGAAAAAAGGAGGAGACGGGGAAGGTTTTGAGGATGGATGAGGGAAAGGGAGTGTATGAGAAGAATGGAGAACGAGAAGGTGATGCTGAAGGTTGCCGTTAGCAAGGGACTGAGATGTTATGAAATTCATATCTATGCTAAGCGCGAGACTCTTGCGTGGTTATAGTGGCTCTCATCGTCTGTCCCTAACCGTATAACGTGCAGGCGGATTTGTTGCTTTTTATACGGAGTAACTTCAGCACAATACTTTCACGGTTACGTCACGCTGTAGGGAATAAAAAACAATCTGCCGAAAAAAAATACTTTTACGTAATCCACATTCTAAGTTATGGTAATATTACAATATGCAAAGAAGGCTGTAAATATTGATTTTTATTGAATAATTTGACAAAGATTTGGTCGATAGTGAAGACAATAAGAAACAAAATAAGAGAAATGGCAAATGAATCATTGGTCCGTGAAAAACACTGGAAATCTGGAAATGTTGTTTTTAGTTGAAAATCTAATTGCCTGCGAAACACACATACGAACACATAGAATGCGGAAAAATGTATACGAGGGCTGAGTGGAAAAAAAAAATTAGAAAATCAGGGGTCAGGGCCGAGCACGTCACGTTTAGCGGGAGCGCAGCGTCACAGTAACGGAAGTGCTATATTGGTGTATACCAATGGCCGCGACGGTGTATCGCCGATTACAGATTCGTTTCACGTACAGTCGTGTCGCGAGCAGCGACGACAGAATGACAAAAAGTAAGAGATGCCTTGAGAGGAAGGAAGAATGAATAAAGCGAGGCACACGTTGAAAATCAAGGGAGTGAAAGAGAGATGGTAATGTGCGGGAAAAAGGCGAGAGTGTGAGAATAACAGCCCGAGGGTCGAGTACGGGATTTTACCTATCTCTTTCTGATTCGCTCTTTCGGTATCGTCTTCTCTCACTCTAGAGTGAAAAATCTGCATGGATTTGTTGAGGGTTGGAAAAAAATTCGAGACGGTCACGTACTCTCGCGTGGATGTTGATGGTAATGGCGAGAGAAAACGCGTCGAGTTGTTCGAGAGTATCGAGCGAAACTTTTCCCGTTTTTCTTTTTCATCTCTCACCGATTTCGATTATCGCAAATACATTTTTATTGACGTTCATTCTGGTTGAACATATTTTAACAATATGTTCAAGCGCAATTTCTATTGGTCAAGTATGTTTGGCAATTTTTCCAAAAACAGCATAATTTTGAAAAATTTCGAATAATTTATTCTAACGGATTTTATTTTGTAATTCAATCGGAGCGGAATGAAACGTACGTAGATTAATTAATTGTAATATTTTCATACAAAATCAATTTGCTGAGCCGATACGGGGTCTTACATTTATAACAATCGTTTAAAGAATGACGTATAACGATATATATTCGATCTTGAAATATTGACACCAGAATTGTCACCTTTCACTGCAAATATTCGTTTAATGCTGAAGCACTAGAGTATCTGTGAATGCACTTAGAAATCGTTGCCGAGGTGCATTGTGGAGGGCAAAAAGAGGCTTCGAATACCAAAATCGAGGTTCCAACGACATCGTGCTTATAACAATATATACGTATAAAATATAAATTAAAGCTTTCTATGACTCAGTGTGATGGGATATGTTCCAGCTAGTCTTGGAAAAGCAACAAAAAATTTGCATTATTTTTTATCTATCCAAGGAAATGAATTGTAATGTTTTCAATTGTTATACTAGACTATTATAGCTGTGTATATGGCTTCAACTGCATTTGATTAAAGAAGAAAAATTTCGTCTACTCAGTGGGTGTGTGGGAACGGTGGTAACCAAAGTGTCGGACGTTCTATGCGTCCGAAAAAAAACCTTAATCGTATTCCTAATTAATCATACCAGAATCAGACAGAAAAATTGTTTCTTTTTTTCACACAACGGTAGCAGACTAAACTTCGATTATCGATTATTTCTACACTTTTTTCTCCTTCTACGTGTTATAAGGAAAATAATCGTTTTCACCACACCTCCATGGAAAGTTTGATTGGTCGCCTTTCGTAAGTCGAATTTTCTGCGAATATGTGGTGAAAAATGGTATATGCAACACGGGAAGGAAAGTAGGCTATCCCAAACCGCGTGCTTGCCACCCCTTTCCTTCTCTAATGACGTAATATACTATGTTTTGATATACAGTGGCGTGCAAAAGTTTCGGGCCACCCTATTTTTTATGCACATTGAACAGAAATATGGTGGTGGGAGGAAAAGAAACGAGTAATGATAACACGTAATCACTTATATTTAGAAACAATAGATTGTATACATTGATATCGATCTTAAATCATTAATTGTTCAACAATTTTTTATGACTGGCTGTGCAAAAGTATTGGGCCGCGTACTTGTGAGTATGAAAAAAATAACAAAAAACTTGAAAAATAAGGAAGCATGTCTTGGTCTTCTCCACTCGACTCAATACTTTGTTGCCATGCCCTTAGCAGCGATGATTGCAGCGCACCGACGAGGCACAGACCCAATTAGTTGTTTGATTCATTTTTGTGGCAATTTTTCCCATTCACTTCGCAAATGGTTCCACAATTCCGTTTTGTTGGAGTAATTCTTCGTTCCAACATGATGCTTGAGGTCTTGCCACAGGTGTTCAATAGGATTTAAATCCGGTGACTGCGATGGCCAGTCAAGAAGGCGGACTTTCCGGCTTTGAAGAAAATTTTTAACAAGACGCGAAGCGTGTTTCGGATCATTATCGTGTTGAAAAATCCAACCACGCGACAAATTTTTCGTTGCAAATGGGAGCATATGATCTTGTAGTATGTCTCTGTACATTGCAGCGTCCATATTGCCATGAATTTCCACCAGCGGACCAACGCCATCATCAGAAAATGCTCCCCAAACTTTAATGTTTCCGTCACCGTGTTTTACGATAGGAATTTGGTATCTTACGTTATATCTGGTACCTGCTGGACGTCTTACGTACTTCCAACCATCACTTCCGAATATTTGAAATTTCGATTCATTGGAAAAAACTACTTTCCGCCAATCTGATACCGTTCAGCGTTGATATTTTTTCGCAAAGTCTAATCTAGCCTTCTTATTCTTTTTGCTAATCAATGGTTTTTTTACACCAACACGTCCAATTAGCCCCGCAGCTTTGAGACGTCGAGATACCGTACTCCGACTAACATCAGCTAGATTATCACTTCGCAATTCCCGGCAAACATCTACAGCACTTTTCCGTGGATCTACAATGCACTTCCTTTTTATAATTTTGTCGACGCGATTCAAAGTTTTTCGCAGTCTACCGCTCTGATTTTTGTCACACAGTGAGTTTGTTTATTTATATTTTGTAATAATACGATTAACGATACTTTTGCCAATAGATAAAGTCTCCGCAACATCACGAGAACTTTTTCCTTCTGACGAAAGTTTTAACACGATTTCACGAAGCTGAATATTCGGGTGTTTCGGCATTGTAGCAGAAAGGAGACTGATTTTCCATTGTAGGATATATTTTGAAACTAATGAGGAAAAAAATGTAAACAAACTGTGCGTACGAAGCCGCGGCGATATAACGAATCTAGGAAGATTCGTCCCCGGAATATTCGTCTCGGAAAATTCATCCCCGGAAAATTCGTCCTCGGAAAATTCGCCCCCCGGAAAACTCGTCCTCCGGAAAATTCGTCCCTGGAAAATTCGACCCCGGAAAATTCGTCCCACGGAAAATTCGTCCCCCGAACACAACAAACCAACACAACTAAGCAAGCGTGTGTGGAATCGGTTCGCGCATGTAATCGGGGTGCGTATGGAATAGTGAGGCGGATGAAATCTTGGAATGAGTGCTGAGATTTGCGGAAAATTCGTCGAAAACAATTTGTCGATAACAATTCGTCGAAAAAACATTTCATCGAATAACAATTGGTCTTTTTTGTTATTGTTTGAATAGTTGGACATGTGGAAATAGTAGGGTGGATTCGGGTCATCTTTAGATTGTTGTTTGAATAGTTGGGCATGTGAAAATAGTAGGGTGGGTTTGTGTCATCTTTGGGTTGTTGTTTGAATAGTTGGACATGTGGAAATAGTAGGGTAGGTTCGGGTCATCTTTGGGTTGTTTGAATAGTTGGACATGTGGAAATAGTAGGGTGGGTTTGGGCCATCTTTGGGTTGTTGTTTGAATAGTTGGACATGTGGAAATAGTAGGGTGGGTTCGGATCATCTTTGGGTTGTTGTTTGAATAGTTGGACATGTGAAAATAGTAGGGTGGGTTCGGGTCATCTTTGGGTTGTTGTTTGAATAGTTGGACATGTGAAAATAGTAGGGTGGGTTCGGGTCATCTTTGGGTTGTTGTTTGAATAGTTGGACATGTAGAAATAGTAGGGTGTGTTTGGGTCATCTTTGGGTTGTTGTTTGAATAGTTGGACATGTGGCAATAGTAGGGTGGGTTCGGGTCATCTTTGAAGTGTTGTTTGAATAGTTGGACATGTGGAAATAGTGGGGTGGGTTCAGGTTATTTTTGGGTTGTTGTTTGAATAGTTGGACATATTGAAATAGTAGGGTGGGTTCGGGTCATCTTTGGGTTGTTGTTTGAATAGTTGGACATGTGGAAATAGTAGGGTAGGTTCGAGTCATCTTCAACCAATCGCTTACATTGTATATGTGCTTGAAAGAATAAAGGTCGCGTTTGTTTACATGCAACAATCTGCGTGATCACGCGTTACTGTACAATGCTTTGAAATATTATCTATGTAGCGTATAACAAAAAAATTACGGAAATATCCAACTGAATTGTAGAAATATCCAATGGGGACGGATTTTCCGGGGGACGAATTTTCCGGGGGCGAATTTTCCGGGACGAATTTTCCTAGGGACGAATTTTCCGAGGGACGAATTTTCCGGGGACGAATTTTCCGGGACGAATTTTCTGGGGACGAATCTTTCTGTTACCCGATATAACGGCCCGATACTTTTGCACACCGACCAAAGTCATTCCACATAGTACACGAAAAATACGCCATAATTAAATATAATATACGACGTTGTTACCTTCATTCTAACTCTCTTGAATGTTTTGAACAATGAACGAGTGGAGAAATAAAATATTTTATTAATTAACTGGAAAAAATAGGGTGGCCCGAAACTTTTGCACGCCACTGTATGTTTGATACCATTGTTGAAAAACAGTCTAATGAAGATTTGTATCAAATTTCAATTCAGTCGACTGGTTATTGAGATATGGTGGTCGCCAGTTAAAAAGCAGATTTACGAGAAAACCTTTTTAACGTTGTTTGTCATTTTTTTCATTTTTTCGAGAAAACTTGTTCGTCTTTTTATAGGTTCAATAAATATGTGTATAAAATTTCAGAAAGAAAACTCAAACAGTTTCAAATTTATTCTATCCTGAAAATCACCTCCGAAGACAGAATCCTAAATAACAATACGGCCCTAATAAAACCCTGCAGAAAAACAGCATAAATACTGTAAAAAAAAGTTGAGACAAGTACATTTACTCCCCTAAAGAAGTCGTTTCTATAAAAAATCCCTTCCCACAAAAACCCCCTCTACAGACCAACTCACCACGAAAAGTTATGAAAAATCACCCTCAAAAAAATTACGAAATAAAGTAAAAATCCACAAAAATTTTGTCAATAAATTAGAACCTCACAAGAAATTATAAAAGGGTCTCACAGAAAATTACCAAATAAATCATAATTTCACAAAAGTCGCCAGTTCAAACCTGACCGAAAAAAAGGTTGAAACTTCAAAAAGTAATTGAATAAATTAGAACTATAAATACACTAATTGTCAAATACATTGACACCTATTATTCTCTAATAAAAAATTATTCCTATTATTCTCCAATAAAAAGTTATTCTACACAGCAAGAACAAGAATTAGAAATTAGTATGAAAAAAAAATCAGACGCAAAAAGAATGTTTTAGCGACAAAAATTAGATTGAAAAACAATTTTCGGCCGAAGTGCTTAGCGAGGTTGTTGCTTAATTCACGTAATGTATTACTCATGATCATCAACTTGCCAAATACTTCGGCCGAACATTTTTTTTGCATGTAATCTTTTTCGTTTCAATTTTTTTTCTATCGGAATCCCTTTTTCATAATGATTTTGTATTCTTGTTGTGTAGAACAACTGATTTATTGTCAATTGACTGAATAATTTTTTATTAGAGATTATGAAACCTCTTTTCAACTATTTTATGAGGATTTGGTTGTTTAGATGAAGTTTTTTGTTAAGAGATATTTTTACAGGGGACAACTGTTTGTGTGTTTTTCCGAGGATTTGGTTTTGTGGATTTTTTTTATAGAAACGACTTTTTTGGGGGAGTAAATGTATTTGTCCTAACTTTTTTAACAGTATAAAAAAATACACCAAAAAATACTCCAACAGAATCAAAATGCACTGAAAGCTTTTCAATTAAAAAAAAATCAAAATGAAAGGATATTTCGAAAGAAAAATAAGTATGTACAGAATTTCGAACTGAAAAAAAGTTTGATTAGAAAAAAAATTCGGTCGAAGTACGATGTGAGGTATTTTGATTTATCGTTTATTCATCATCAGTATATTATGAGTAATTGGTAAAAATAATTAGTGAACTACTTACGAAATTCTTTTTCTCCAAATCAAATATTTTCCAGCTGAAAATTGTTTCGCATCATTTGATGTTCTTTCGTAGGATTATTTCATTCTGATTGTTTATTAATTTCCGAACTTCTTACGCTTTTCAATTCTATTGGAATTTCTTGTTCATATATTTTTTTTTCTAATTTCAAAATTTACAAATTTATTCTAAGATAGTTTCCGGTTAAAAAAATTTCGATGGAAACTTTTTGTCGACCGAAGTACTTAGCGAGGTTATGATAATGCTTATTGATCACGAATAGTACATTCTGTTCATTCAGCAGCAAAAAATGGGCGAACTACTTTGTGCAGACGTTTATTTTTCCAATAAAAATTCTTCTGGCTTACGGTCATGTAAAATATCAATTGTGCCGCCATAAGTGCAAGAGATTAACGAAGTACGATCATAAGGTCAAATCCAAGATTCGAACTTGAAATTTTTATATGATTTTGACGGATACTTTATGCGCCTATTGCCAAAATTTGGGCTATATTGACCATCTGGTTTTTTCGTAATAAAATTGCAAAGTCGAGTATTTTGAGCCACTGCAACACGTCGTCTTATGGAGACGGTCGACCGGAAGTGCCGTAAACACGGTTTTTCTGCTTCAAAATCTAAGATTAGCCGTTGAAAAACTGGATCCTAATAGATTGAACATTAGAAATATTGTAAAAAATCAAAAAATCATACCTCACCACGTAGTTTAAAACACGATATTACAAAAAAGTTTCAATTTCCGTTCAAAAAGGGGATAGCGCCGATAGATTTGGCATAGTCGCGCGTAACAGCTGATGCAATCGACAAACCTAACCTAACTTTTCTTTGACTCAACAACTTAGACAAAACAAAAATGAAAAATATGAATATTCGACACAAATCAGAATGGCTATGGGTGAAATAAATTTAGGCTCTTTTTGGACCCCGAGGAACTAGTCGTACTTCCTTAAGTGTTTTCGCGTTTCCAAATTTTCTCGTAAACAATAACAGATGTTTAAAAATATAAAGAGAACCATAGAGTGGTTCTTGATATTTGCTAGAAACATGGACACCGTCAGGATTATTTATAAGGGGGTGCAGCCAGAATAGATCATTGGACAAAGTTTTCTCCCAGTATATATAATAACATTTTTGTTCATATTTACCATGTTGCTTATTCAAATTGCATCATGGTTTATTCATATTTTTAAAATTTCAATGTTAATATTGCTGATTTAACTACTCGCGCAGAAAAAATTATTCTCAGCAAAACTTCCACCGAGATTCGCAGATCAGTTTTCGATAGTCTCACCGAGACTCTTTCCGATATTTTGCGGAACGGTGAAGAGTTAAAAATGAAAAAAGCTATAATATAGCTGTTTAAAATATTAATGCATTGATATTTATTACGTAATTTTTTCATTTATTAATGTTTATTACATTGTATGATTGAATATAAAAAAACTAAATAAGTATCATTAAAAGTCATGTGAATTATAAGTGTTTATTCAATGGGCAGGGAGTGTTCTTTCAATGGGTAAAGTGTTCGGTCATTGGGATTTCGGGTATGACGCTTACTTTTGCTAATTTTCAAAAAATCATTAATATAAGGCAAAAAAAAATCCTATGCAATATTTGATTCATTTTTGAACAAATAATACGTTTTTTTGATATGTACTCATAAATATCTCCCACTCTAATCGCAAAACGATTTGCACATGCCTTACGTGTTCCTTTAATGGGTAATTCACCCTACTTTGTTTTTCAAATTCGGGCCGGAGTGATCTGTGAACATCTTTATCCTTCCTGTGTCTTGGACTTAGGGTTTCAAGCTTAAAATAAATCGAGAGCCCGCCCGGGAAAAAATTAACACCAAAATATAAATATGAATCGTGAATTTATTTCTATGTATCTGTTGAAATCTCTTCTGCTGTATGTATATGTAATATATGCAGAATATCTCTGCGGCGTTTGAGAGAAATATGATAAAAACATAAAAAATGCGTAAGGGCATTATATCTACTTGTGCTCGGGAAAATTAACGGATTTTCATGATTTTTTTAGCCATGTTAACATTATTTTATTAAAATATATTTACTATACAGTATCAATTATTACATATTTTCAGGTACTTATATAATTTTTTTTATTAAAAAATTTTCACTACTGGGGGAAATATGGCCGTTGTCCTAAAACACCTTTTTTTTTAACATCACTTCCGGTGAGCATGATATCTCTGGAACCGCTCATTTGAAATCACAAAACTAAAAAGAATTCGTTAGTATAATACTATACGCTCTTCGTGAATGAAGGGTTTAGCAAAATATTGATTTGTAAAAAAATGTCGATTTTTCTGAAAAGTTCGATTTTTTAGGTTCCAAAAATTAGGTTTTTTGACTCAAAAATATATAAATTCTGGTCCAAATGAAAATTCCTTCGTTCACAAACAAGCCATTATAATTAGAAACAAGCTCGTGAAAGATTCAAATTGATCGGTTAAATTGCTTTGGAGAAATCGTGCTCACCGCAGCAGCACTTTAAAAAAAAATGATTCCGAGATAATCCCGTTTGAAGTCGTCGATCGCTGCGCTCAGAGACTAGCACTCTCAGGTAGCGCGTGTAAATATATTCGTTCTAGTGCTCACATCCTTATAATATTTTGGGAAAATATTCTTAACCCTTTGAGCGGCAAGAAAATTTTCACTGTTTGTGCCCCAAACATGATACTTCGATTTTAACGAAACATGGCACCTAAGGGTTTTTTGGTCACTGATTACGAATTTAAGGTCAAAATTCAGAAATTAAAAATGGAGGATCCAATATGGCGGATCAAAACTCAACATTTATTTAATTCGAATGAAAATCTGTCTTCAAAGTTCATAAATTTAAAATGGCGGATCTAATATGGCGGAACAAAATGCAAAAATGTACTTGATTCGCATGAAAATTGATATTAGAGGGTTTCCGACGTCGCTGGTTATGAATCTTCAGTCAAAATGTGAAAATCCAAATTGTTGGATAAAATACGGTGGACTAAAATGCAAAACTGATTAAATGTAGATGAGCAATGAGGGCTGTAAGTAACTATAAAACATTCGACTTTTCGAATGAGGACAGCTGAAGATATAACACGTAAATCCTCTGAAAACATTATCCAACTTTTGTTGCTAGTCGTCTTGGCCGAATCCTATCATCGTTCGTGGGATACACATATCTATCTTCAGATATTTATGTCGGTAGTCACAGAGGAATAAATTTTTGTTTCAAATGGATATGAGTGGTCCACTTTTGGTTTTATTTTATATTGTGAATTTATATATTGTGAGTTCAGATTTGTAATCAGCGGCCCCAAAAACCCCCGAGTACCGAATTTCATCCGATTCAAATCAATTTTGGCATTTTGGTCCTCCGTATTGAATCCGCAATTTTGAATTTCTGCATTATGAGGGCAGATTCGTAATCAGCGACCACGAAAACCCCCGAGTGCCAAATTTCGCGAAAATCGTTCGAACCAATTACAAAATAATCAATGTGCGCCATATGGCGTCAATGCCGCTTCGGGCACCACAAAAATGTGCGCCATATGGCGTCAATACCGCTCAAGGGGTTAAGATGATGTACTTTGAGAAAATGCAAAAAAAAATTTCCATTTTTTCAACCCAAGCAACTAGATATATAACTCCTTGAAATGTTGGTAACAATAGCTCAGAATACTACGGTAGAGAGCGACGAGGATAAAGGATTAATAGCGGCGATAGCCACGGTGATACGCGATAAGAGGGGCAAATGCTGCCATTAAAAACGTTGGCAGCATTTGTATTTTGAAACACCTGATCATAATAATACAGAAGACTTGTCAATCACACACGATGTTGTCCTATTAAAATCGTTAGCGTTTTGGAAATCACAGTGAAATATTGAAATATGCGTGATATAAACATCAGTTTGGGCAATATATGAGGAAAAAGATATCAGTATAGAAAAATTAACTAGTAATAAATAATCGCGGTGATTATAACCTGTACAAATTGTAGAAGTGCCAAAGATATTTTCGATTGGTTCAGTCACTTAATCCATCCGTCACTTAAGAATTAATAAAAATTCGCTAAATAATAGGAATGTAGAAAAATTAAGCATTTAACAATAATCGTGGTAATCATAATTTCCAAAAAGTGCCAGAGTCAGAATTTCCCAATTGTTCAATTCCATCTACTATTCAGGAATTAATAAAAACAAAAAGTGATAAAAAATGTATTTTGTTTTGATTTTAACCCATTCACTTCCGCAAATTATGTTACCCAAATTCAGCGATGGAAAATCGATTCTCTGTGAGACTTCAACCGCCAGAATCTTTATCTTCAAAGGATTCTGCAAAGTATATTTTTTCTACTTCGTGCAGAACGGTTTGATGTACTGATGTATTTTCCATTACAATTAGTGAAATCGCAGCAGTGATGATCTTTAAATATATATATATATATATATATATATATATATATATATATATATATAATGCATATTGCAACATTTAGCGGAAAAAAATACATTCTCTGTAAGACTTGATCCGGCAAAATTTTTTCGGATCAAGTGTTAATCTGTTTCATTCTATGCAAATCATTCTGTTGTACTTTTGTGAATATTCAATACTTTTGAATTTCGGCGCATATGAAGTTTTTGGTCGCTAACATATATTTGTTTCAAAGCTCTAAGGGTCCAGAAATAACGGTAGATATTTATTCAATATAGAAAAGCTTCTCTTTAAATAAATCAAACAATCAATTCAAACAACTCCGTTGATACATGTTCATACAATATAGAAAACTTCCTCTTTGAAAAATCCGAACAAAAACTTTCATCAATATATATGCAGGATATTTTATTCATTTACTTATGTATCTATGTTTATTTATTAACAATTCAGTCAATTTTTTTTACATTATTTGACAAATGACTTCCATGCGGCTATATCCTCCGGCTGAAAAGAATTCTTGGCGATTTGCTATAGTTATCGAGACATTAAATGGGCATAATTATTATTTTAGTACGCTCGGCTACATCTGGTATGTCTCACGTCGTGCGCTACTGCTATTCTTGCTGTTCACTTTCAGATCCTGTTCCTTCACTCACCTTTCCCAGCACCCGCTCTTGCTGTTAATTTACATTAGTCTCCCCACTTTTTTCAGTATATTTTGTTGTCTTTATTTTTAAGTTCTGTTTTTACCTCACCGTACTTGTTTGTTGGGTTTCTTTATTTTGATCTTTTCATTTGTATAATCTCTTTGTTTATTTGTTTTTCCGGTTTCTGCACAAACTTGAATGTAAACAAAGGAGAATGAACTCACAGATGTGATATCACGATTAACTTTTGCCGCTTGCGCGAGAGTCGAGTGGCTGGAATAACAGTAGAAAGGTGACCGGGATAGCTGGCGGCGAGTGGTCGGGGTAGCAGTAGCGTGCTGTGGAGATATATAGATATATCCCAAATTTCATATCTTGAAAATCATTATAAGCCGCCAAAAAGACTCTAGGGGGATATTGGTCCGCTCAAATGAAAGATGTGTGTTACATCGTGACCCAAAATTCGTCCTTGGCTTTGCAGAAGTTTATCATATAATAACAAGGTGTTCAACAACTGATGTCAATGGCGATGAATCGAAATTTCCAGAAGTTCACATTGTTCGGTGAGACGGTATTCTCGAATGTTCATGATTGAGATCGAAGCAGCTTTCATAAGGGTATTCTTAACCTTTCTGCACCTGTCATTTGATGACACAAATAATTCATTTGGGTAATTTTGTGTCCCTTTACTCCTTATTTTTTAACGTTTAAACATAGCTTTTCTCAGTTTGAAAAATTAAGCAATCGAGAAAATATACCATTTCTCGGACCTATTACTGCTTGCAACTGATTAACGTTTCAACACGTGACCTCAAAAACTATTTAACGCAAAAGAGCGTGAATCTCGGTGTTCTTGGAATGGTTCGATTGTTACTATTTTTCAAGCCATATTCCGCACATTGGCTATTAAACAGAAGCCATATAAAGAAGAATGGTTGGAATCAATAATTTTCTTCTCTTCAATCCCTTAATTTATTTTCATATTAGCATCTACATATATACAAAAACTTTTTCCCTTCGGATTTATCAATTCGAGGGGTGTGACAGAAGCTGTCAAAGGGAAGGACAAAATGAAAGTGCCCTCTGTACTCGATGAAATAGGGACGAGTTGCTAACAGGAATATTATAGCGTTACCCTGTTCGTGTCTCTTTTCTCTATCTCTCTTCCTGCACTTGCACTTGAACGTCTTTAACACTTTCATTTACAAAAACTAGTAGTAATCAAAAGGAGGGGGTACATCTGAGCTTTTTGCACTCCTGTTAAGGATTATTTCTATTTGACAATAAGAAAAATCGTAAAAATAGAATGAGAGTTCTTGCAAAAAAGCGAGAGTATGAATGAGTACATAAAGTTTCAACGAGAATAGAACACACAAAAGCCTCGAATATATTTGGCATAGAGCGAGTAAGGAATTACACCGAGACATCCTAGCACTCGTCCCAAGTTGACTCATTGACCCTGCTGTAACTTCATTCTTTCTTTTTTCCTTTAATTGTTCATCTTGGCAAGAATAACCGGAACATTTTCCGCAAAGTATAAAATACCTCAGCTCTACTTTATCTTTTATTTAATTTATTTTGTAAGTACATAGACATCGACAATGGTATAGCTGAAGAAACTTTCAATGGAATTTGCACTCACATCCACACCGCTGTGAAAAAAGTGTATGAATTCTGTTGTAAGAAAGCTGTTGAAGAAGAAAAGAAAGAAAACGAGAAACGCGAGAGACCTACTCTGTATCTGGTGATGAAATTTGGACAAAACGAGAATTCAAATTACTTTATGGTGTTACAACGCTCATCGGATATTACTCCGGAAAAGTCATCGATCTGGTTGTACGAAGCAGTTACTGCCAATCATGTATATATTGGAAGAACAAATCGAAAAATTCAGCAGAATATCTGGCATGGAAAGACGATCATGACGAAGAAAATTGCATGGAAACACATGAAGGCTCCGCGGGAAGCATGGAAATAGAATCTGTGAAAATGATGTTCTTGAGATCGGAGGAACTATATGGTGTAAAATACGGCAATTATATCGGTGATGAAGATTCGAAAACGTTTATAGCAGTTGTTAATTTAAATCCCTACGGTGATGAACTGACAGTTGTCAAAAGTGAACGAATAGACCATGTTCAGAAAAGGATGGGAACTCGGCTCGGAAACATCAGGAAAACTAAAAAACTGGGCGGAAAAAGAAAGTTGACAGAGGCTTTGGTGAAAAAGCTCAGCACGTATTACGGCTTAGCGATTCGAAGAAATGTAAACAGCATCGAAGATATGAAGAAGGCCATAATGGCACCTTTTCAGCACATGATATCCACAGACGACAATCCACAACACGACAACTGTCCAGAGGAAGAAGACGGCTGGTGCAAGTGGCAGCAAGCTAAAGCACTTGGAACGGAGCCTGAAGCGCACCCTGCCCCATTACACCCCGACATTCAAAAAGAAATTCTTCCAATGTACAAAGATTTATCGAGAGACGATTTGCTGACAAGATGTTTAGGCGGTTATACGCAGAACGCTAATGAAAGTTTCAATTCGACCGTTTGGCGATTGGCTCCAAAGCACCTACATGCTGACGTGAAAATAGTCGAGGTTGCAGCATTCTTGGCTACTGAGTTATTTAATGAAGGAAATTCAGCCCTTCTAATACTGATGAATGAATTAAAACTCGTAGTTGGCTCGCAGAGCTTCAATTTTGCCAGAAACACGGATGAGCAGCGCGTGAAAAGACAGAATAAGTGCAGCTCGTTGGAGACCAAGGAAGCTCGGAAAGCTCGTCAAGAGGAGATGCAAGCCCGAAATGATGCGAAGAAGAAGAGGGGTTGCTATATGGTGCTGGAATAGCTGATTAACCGGGGAGTAGTTTATATAATTAATTACTGCCTTGAATTTCTCGTTTTCGCTACATTTTTTTTCAAACGCGTTTTTCTCGAAACGACTTTTTTTTCAACTGGTGGGCATTCTAGCTCAAAAAGTTATTGACCAATTGTTCTGAAAATTTGTGTGAATATTCTTTATTCAATTACAATCTATATGAACCTAACTCTGGGATGATATTATTATTAAAAATATTTTTTTTAATGCAAAAAGTGAAAAAACATGGTATAAAAACATGACATTGTGTTCAAACACCTCAAAAACATGCAATTTTCAACTTTTTTTTATTACAATTAGGTTCATATTCTTAGGAAATACGTTGTTAACGGGGGAAAAAATTAAAATGATTACAGATAAAAATTGTGACTTCAGGAATGCCCACCAGCAAAAAACTCGGATGGCGATCGTCCATAAACAGCAGCTTCTAACTCCACTATTTCCAGCGGAAATGACTTGAAAAAATTACAACGTGTACTTCAAAACATGAATAAAATATTCTCCAAGTTTAAACAAATTCTGATTATTCCTTCCCTGTTAAATAAATTCACGAAAAATACCAAAATTTCGGGCTCCTAAACTGGTTTCTCACCTTAAGGAAGCTCCGTCACGTAGGGCCGAGTTGTGTATCAGCAGGGCCTTTTTTTTTAGTAATACGCATGCTTGTCATAATACAGTTGATAATAAACGAATTATTGGTAATTTTATACAAAAAAATATAGTTGTACATCGATAAATAAGTATTGTAAAATTGGTACAATTTTACGTAACGCCACTGTACAAAGACGTAAGACAACACGTCGCAATTCTCCATCTCACTCTCTCATTCGATGTCTCGGTCGTACTCATGACATCCATCTGATCGTGGGTCGTCGCCTGTTATTGTGCACAACATTTTCGTTTTTTAAAAGAGCTTACAGAATATTGTTTATTGAAAAAATGCATTAATAGTATAGTTCAATAACTCAGAAAGACTCGATTTGATACATGTATTTTCCTTTCATAATTTATTATGATTTTTATCATTTTTAATAAACGCTATGGGATATGAAATTTTTAAGATGTCTGTTTACTTTGTAATAAAAATTTATTTTTTATTACTGTTCAGAAATAAATGACTGGTTTCATTAATCGATTAAATTATGTATTTTAAAACCTGGCATATTCGAGTATATAAGAGTGCGGCAGGGCTCGCGCTGGATTTTTTTAAAAATACTTGACGTCGAACCGCTACCGCGGCTCTTGATTACGATGGAACCAACTGTTCTATATACGCGTCAATTACAAACGAGTTTAAGATTAGTTAACTGATGATTTTATTTTCGCACATGCGCATCAGCGTTATACAAAACACTTGATTTCTGCGACGCTGCCGGATCTTCACACGGTCGTTTCTTGCGATTAAATATCTTTTTACATAAGTTGTTGACCCAAAACTTTTTTATTGATTTTGGAATCCTTATAACCTAATCAACGTTACTGTAGTTTTTTTCAATATCTGTTGCATGAGTGCAAAGATATCACTTGATACAAGTCTTTTGAGGGTGACTCTTGCATAAGCCCTGAGTTAAAAAGCTCCATTTCAACAATTTTTATCTCCCTTGTTTAGTCGTTGACCTTACTTGAAACTTTGCATACGTGAATGTGGGTACTTTGTCTATGATACACTTGAAAATTATTTTTTTCTGTTGGCGAGACGTTCGTGATGGAGCCTCCTTAAGGGTACTCTCCAATAACATTTATTGAAAGAATCAATTTTGATTTTTTAATTATTTTCATTGTGTAACATTTCAGGAATGTTGTGTAAAACTTTGAAGCCGAAATGTCGAAAAGTATAGATTTTAGAGATACTACCTAAGTCTTTAGAGGCAGGCATCCGAGAAATTATTGCCGACGCTTTATACACGGCCGATGCTTGGCGCGATATTGGGTAAATGACCGTTGGGGCCCAGCGTTGGACCCGATCATGGGCCAATGCATTTTTTCACGCTTCATCTATGCTCAGGCTGAGTATCGGCATCCGATCTTCTGCCTGATTTGAGCCAGTATTGTTTTCTGTATGGCAAACAATCGTTGGTTACCAACGTTCGTTCTTACGATGGGCCGATGCTGCTTGTCGTTGTATAACCTGCGCTTGAAATGCATTACCGGTATGCAATAATTTAT
The DNA here is from genome assembly GCA_963989365.1 of Rhimphoctona megacephalus. Classification (NCBI taxonomy): domain Eukaryota; kingdom Metazoa; phylum Arthropoda; class Insecta; order Hymenoptera; family Ichneumonidae; genus Rhimphoctona; species Rhimphoctona megacephalus. The sequence goes on along the minus strand of OZ022420.1, from coordinate 6,666,615 downwards.
CAATTTTAGACAAGTGTTAGTTATTGAATGGCAAATGACCATTTGTGCCCAACGTTCGACTCTTCGTGTTATTAACGCTAATCGCCTCTACTTGGTTTACGTTCAGATTCAGTATCGGCATACAACGAATTGCGAGCGATAGCTTAGAACATGTTTTTCTTGAAACGGGTTTTTTGCAAGACCGCCACTCAAAAAAATTAAATTATAGACCGTTTTTAAACATTCTTTTGGCATTCTACTCTCCATTAGTCTCATTATCGTGCTATCCCTCGTTATCAATTTTTATTCATTCATTTCTTTTTTATGAACAAATTACCGTAAAGAAGAACCGTTTTTATAACTTAATTTTCAAACCATTATTAAAAATCATGAGAATTTTTTTTGCCTTTATTAGGAATAGCTCGATCAACATACTGATAAATTTTAATATCTTTCATAGTTTTTATTCACTTTAGATCATCTTGTAAATAGTTACAGTAGTGCCTCTCGAGGGTCGTTTTTTCGGTGTTGTATAAGTCATAGATTTATTTATAGAAATTGATTCATAACATTCGTTTTAAATGTTTAAAGCATGTACTAATAAAGATCGAAAGTTTTTTTTTAATGTCTTGCATGGGATTAGAGAAAGAATTCTTGAAAAACTTGTATTCTCTAACATTTTCGATGGAAAGGTACCCTAAAATTCTGGTTGTAGACACAAAAGGTTTGTACATACAATGGGATTGTATTACAAGAAAAGCAAAATCAGATAACGGTATTAATGATTGATCTTTATGTCTCAGAAGTTATATGGGATGGAATGAACTTTTTTTTATATCTTTCAAACCATGTTGATTGAAAAGAAAATAAACAAAACGAATTAATAGAAATTCAAAATGCCAACTTCCTAAGGATTCCGACAAAATATGAAATCATGAGTAGGTCTAATTTCATTTTTTTTTACTCCTATTGTTGTCGAGAATACCGTTTTTAGAGGTGATTTTCTGGATAGAATAAGATTGAAACTTTTCGAGTTTTTTTTTACATTTTGTTCACGTCTTTATTGTTTGTTTAAAAATACATACAAATTTTTGAAAAAACAGAATATCTCATATTTTTGTAAGATTTAGTAAAACTGTGCGCGCAAAATAACTTCCGATTGGCGACCTGAATTCCAGACGTGCTATACGTCCAAAAGAAAACCAAACATTTTCTTAATCTGTATCAGTGTTATGAGCAATGATACCAGAATCAGACAGAAAAATTATTTTTTCACAAAATGCCGACATGCTAAACTTTGATTATCGATTTTTCGCATACTTTTTTCCCGCTTCTATGGGTCATAATGATAACCATAGCAATTATTTCAATTCAATTTTGGTACCATTGCTGAAAAACAGTCTAATGATGATGTGCACCAAATTTGAATTCAATCGGCCGATTGGCTATCGAGATATGATGGTCGCCAATTTAAAAAGCATATTTTTGAGAAAATCTCTCTGAATTTATTTGTCATTTTTTTCTTTTCTTCGAAAAGAATGTACGTATTCTTAAAGGGATAATAAATAGGCGTACAAAGTTTTAGAAAAAAAAAATTCGAACAGTTTCAAATTTATTCTGTCCTGAAAATGTTCTTCGAAAACAGAATTCTAGGCAACAATACAGCCTTAATATTTATAATTCAATAAAGAAAGTGAACAATATTAATCAACTGCAGGATAAAAAGTTACTATTCTAGTGATAAAGACTGAAAGGGAATTATTGAATGTAAGATGACTAAAGTAAAAATTCATGTAATCAAAACAAATTAATAAATTCACATAAAATGGAAGAACATTATATTTATAATCGAAATTAGAGGATGTCGCGAGACGCCTCTTTCATCTTTTGTTCACGGTCTTGAGGATATCTCCCAATATTCTCTAAATTCGATAATGATTATAATGTCTCCCATTTTATGTGAATTTATTCGTTTGTTTTGATTACATGCATTTTTACTTTAGTCATCTTACATTTGATAATTCCCGTTCAATTTTTATCACTAGAATAGTAACTTTTTATCCTGCAGTTGATTAATATCTGTCATTGTTTTAATTAATTTATTAATATTAACTGTAATTATTTTTTAATTATTTGCCTGTAAATTTTACAGATCAGCAAAATAAAATCGTGAACGAGTTGCACTTACCAAGGTAACTATTTTTAATACTTCTTTATTGGTTGATTTTATTAACTTTTTTGTTTGTTTGTTGTTTTATTTATTTTATTTTATGGTTTTTCAGGATTCAATAAACAAAACTATTCGAAGAAATGAATTGTTAACGTGACTGGGTATAACTACTACAATGAAACTAAATCGGCTCACTTTGACGTTTAAAAATTTCAATAAAATACATTTCTTCTTTATTTCAAGTAAGAAAATTGTAGAGACAGTTTGACAACGGGAAGATTGATGCTGCAAACTCATGAACCAGACAGAAATATACACACACACCCAAATACACATAGGATATGCAGAAGAGTCGACATTGGCTCGATAGACTCGGAAATTGAGTTTTTCTCGTCGATTCGAAACGATTTGTCACCGGATCTCTATTCCGATGTGTTCAAGGCTATGATGGCACGGAGAGTCTAAACGTTTCGTGCTTCCTCTCGATTCTTTGCCGTCTTTTATCTCTTCTCACTACAGATTTTTACGTCCTTTTTGTTTCGTGTGTCGATGGGAGGAGTGAGAAAATCGCACTAGATATATTTCTTTATCAAGCTTTATTCTGCAGTGTAAGATGGCCACATATGTATACATATAGTAAATCGTACATTTTCCCTTTATTCCTTCGATTTCGAGACTTCAACGCTTTTTCTCTTTGCCTCTCCTCCTCAGTTCTCGTATCAATTTCTCTATTTTCGGCGGATATAAAAGCGACTCTCGGGGCTGTAAAATCTAAAGTTTATACATATACATCTATAGATTTTGAAAAGACGTGGAGCAGGGTGAGGGGAGGGGGAAGGCACGTAGTACGTTAATGCCTTCGGGGAACCATTCTACCCTTTTGTGAAAAGCGATGAGACACTCCCAAAGCTTTGCTCGTTGTGGCCCTCGCACGAGACCGAGATCTATACATGTCGTGAGACTGAGAGTGGTAACTCGAACGAAGCACGTTTCTACAATTCCCCGTTTTCTTTCTGTCTCTCTTGCTCTCCTTCGCTTTCGCTGTCTTACTCTCTTTCTACCCCCGCATCTCCGTTCTATTCCCTGTCGAAATCAATTTCGTTCGGCACGTCGCGAATTTCCGCTCGCCGCGAGAAACTGCACCAATCTTTCGCACACTTGTAGCACACACTCAGCTTACTCGAAGCACCATTTGTTTTACGGAATGTCGATTTTTTTCGTATCACGTTTTATAAAAATATTAAAATAAATTAGAGAATTGGAGTATATTCGTAAATCATTTAGGATTCATTATTGTGGCTTAGATTAAATAATCACTTTAACAAGTCTCAATAGAATTTTTTTATAATTTGTATAAAGTCACCTTTTGAATGCTATTTCCATTGTTAAACGTGCATCAATTTTTGAGTTTTGAACGCTATATCATTCAGATCGGTACTTGTTATAACAAACTTATAACCAATGGCCAGAGAAGAGGATTCGCATTCCTAAAACTTAAATACACAGATAAATGAACTTTACATTTCATCGCATTTAGAAAAATAATAAATAAAAGACAATAAACAGACTGTAGTTTTAATTACTTATTTCGCTTTAAGCACCTAATTACTGTTGTTGTCATTATTGTTGTATTATTTAAATGTCAATCACACGAGTCAATATGCTGGCCCAGGGGTCCTACGGCTCTGAAACTCATGGGTTCTCACTCACCAAATCACTCTGTGGTTCCCACTAGTATATGAGCTAGGCCGGTTCTAACTCAGGGATCTCAGGGGGTGCGGGGACGGGGGAGCGCGGGGTCCGGTGCGGGGAACGCTGCGGTGCGGGGAAGGGACTGTTGCGGGGGGAGGGGGTTTGTGGAGGGGATGGTTGAGTGAGGGCGGGAGAGAGAGATGAAAGAAGGGTGTGAGAGAGATAGAAAAGAAAAATAGAAGCGCTGCAGAGGGGGAAGGAAGGGCTCGCTTCTTTTGTCGGTCCCGCTGAGGACCTGCAACAACCTGCACGGTAGTAATAAACAAAGTTAACACAATGGGGTGAAAATTTTTGAGCCTGACACCCGTGACTGTACTAATTATATTTATGTTCTCTAGGAGACGTGGTTTTTTCCACGGTATAATCTATAGAATTGTGGCATTCTACCATGATTGAGACATTGTCTCTATAAAAATATGTCTCAGTGGAAATTTTGACTCAATTGGAGGGTGCACACCCACATTTTTCCCTTGACCTATAGCTGATGTATATCTGCGTAATGAAACGAAGAGAATGCCGACTGATAAATTTTTCATCATCAGTTTTCTATCTTAAACTCCCATCTTGTAACAAAAGAGTAAAAAAAAAAAAAAAAAAAAAGCCGACTTTGTGGGAAAAAGCAGCAACATTTTTTATTTTTCATACCACATTTTTCGCGGTAACATAAAAAGAAAGAATTCCAACAAATGAAACTTCCACCTTGCAACAAAAGAGTAAAATAGCCGACTTTGTGGGAAAAAGCAGCAACATTTTTTATTTTTTCATACCACATTTTATCGCGGTAACGGAAAAAGAGAAAATTCCAACCAATAGATTTACATCTTCATGTCTACATCTTTCCACATATACAACCCCCACCCCCTCACCTCAATAGCATTGCTTTTTGGAAAATCTATATAAGAGATGATGATTTTGTTAGAAACATTTTTTAAGGATGGAGGGGGTAGTGTGTGTGTGTGTGAGAGAGATGGAAGGAGTGTGAGGGAGAGGCTGAGGTTAAAAATGATGATGTTAAAAGGGGGGAGGGGGGAGGGGGGGCAGAACATCACATTAATGAGAGATTTATATATTCCGTGTTACATATTTTTACACTCTGGCCATGAGATTTCTTTTGAAAATGCACCTGCCCTTCCCCCAACTTTGAAAAAATTCCACATCGAACTAGAAATCTTTACAAAGATGCACTCGCTCAATGACAGAGTTATGTGTCCGGTGTTGCATATATTTTAACCTGTAGAGACATTTCTCACGAGGCGCAAGAAGGGATGGAGATTTTTAAAGTCGCCCATACTTCAAAACTTGCAGGTGACGATCACACCTGACCTCCATTGAGTCATTGTTTGCTTAAAACGGTGCATCAGTAGAATTTTAACAAAAGATAAATCTCCTACCTGCTAGTCCATATTTTTTTTTTTGCGTTATGTACAGTCTTGCGTTGATGCTGTATGGGTGGGGCGAGGGTAGGGGAAATGCGGGGTATAGTGAGTGTGAGAGATGTATGATTATTTTTAAATAATTTTAGTTTGAAAAAGTGGATAAACTTATAAGATTGAGAGTTAAATGTTTATTCTGAAAGTAGACGTCGACATGGATAGATGCGCAAGCTTGTATGCAATCCACCCGTCGAAAGACCCCTGGACATTGACGAAAAATGAACTCGAATCGATTCCCAAGGCTTTACTTTTAAAATATTTTAGCTACTGTATAACTTCATTGTGGGATCGTTTACCAGAGCATTTACAGTGTGACAGTGAGATACAATCATATCATGAGTGTGATGATCATTTTAATCCACCATGGGAACTGACTCATGTTGATGCTGTTGGACCCATCCGTTGAGATTGTGAAAAGTGTTTCATCATGGAACAACTGGTGAATATTTATGTGATTCAACGCATTAGGAATCCTCGAGAAATTACGCGAGAGGAGCTAGAAATTATATCACCAACGGCGTTTAAAAAATATTTCAGTGACTACACAGATATTTTGTGGGAGCGTTTACCAGAATATTACAAATCCGGCAGTGAAATTAAATCATTTTGTCGATGCAATGAACATTGGAATACACCATCGATGGAAGATCACATTGACGGTCCCACACCTCTACGTCGAAATTGTAGAAAATGTCGAGAGAGTGAAGAACGCGTTTGAGCTTGTTCCGGGGTGCACGTGTCCACAGACGGGGGAGGCTGACGACTTGTTTGAACAGGGTATCTTCTGCATGCTCGTGGGAGAAGGGATGGGTACTGAAATCGTGGAGAAGGAATCATCATTCGACTACAACATTAGCTCAAAGTCAGATATATACTTCTCGAAATCACTCTACAAAAATGGATTGTGTGTCATTAAACAAATTTTTCATGTCGACATATGGTCTTTCATTGAAAAAGGCGAGGGAACTTCAGGCTGGTGTGCGTTATCCGGTCATTGATATATCATACGTGGAAAAAACCATTTACGAGCCACAATACTTCGTTATAATCGCAGATTACATTGTGGTTATGCTACCACAGTCTGACTTCAGAGATTTCCATAGAGATGAAGATGAATACCTTGAGACGTTGGCTGAAGTTCACAAGAAGAATGTCTACGTGTGGACGGACATCTTCCTGAGCGATATAATCCATCTCGGTTATTATAAACTACCATGGTTCGTTTGAAAAGTTTCATCGTTGCGAAAAAATGGTGTAAAAATATGTATGTCGTGAAAAATTTCATCGTTTGTGGGAAAAAAAATGTAAAAATATGTATGATTCTCTTCGTTGTCAAAAATCATTTGTAATAATGTATGCTGAGTGGTGGAGAAGGAGGAGATGAGTGTTTATAATAAAAACGAATAAAGCCATATATAATCATAAAAAAATATTTTGTTTATTCAAAAATCCCTCGTTCACACAATGCATGATAGACATATAACCAACTTCTCAGAGATTTCACATTCTTATTCGCACAATTATATTTCGAATTGCGGTGGTGGTGGTGGTGGTGGGGGCAATTGGGTCGAATTTTCGGTAACTTCTGCAGCGATGGACAGTCCAGAGTCTCCAAATCGATAATTTCCGTTGATAGATCCAAGAAACTCATCAGCCACGAAGACTTTTCACATCCTTTCACGTATATTGCACGAGCTCGTTGTAAGATGGTTTGAATTATCACTTTTGCTGCATCGTATGGTATACTGCCATAATCCCATGGTAGTCCGTGACAATTACGTTCCAACCATTTGTATGTCATTTTGTATCTTCCTGGTAGAGTGTCCCAGGCGTATGGTGATTCGAAGATAAGCGTCAGAGGCTCAACATTTTTGTCATAAGCTTGATCGATTGATATTTCTTTGAGGATGAATTCATTGAGAGGCCCCTTGAAACCTTGTACATTGACGATGAACTCCATTTTGACTAATGTCCAGCAGCATCATCACCCCCGATTTTATACCAATTTTTGACTCCACCACTTATGGGATTATATTCGACTATACGATCGTATAGAATGAGGCAGTATGCGCATGTTTGTGCAGAGGAATGTTCGTTTTCTATTTCAAATTCGAGACAAACATCCACGGGGCCAGACTTGAGGGAATCATATTGTTTTGAGCAATCAATTACAACAAGTGGTGCATATTTTTAAAATTCCGTTTTGTTCAACCATGGCTCACTCTCCTTATTGTAATACATGGATTGGAAATTTGTATACATGTCGTAGAGTAATGCATACTGATTTTGTTGTATATTCAAATTCATGTTACCGTATGGATAACATTGTGAATTTAAGTAGAGTTTCACATCGGTTTGTCAACAAAAAAGGTCCCTGGTCTCATGAAGGATGAGAACAACGGGGCTATAATGACTGAATTCGTTTAAAATATTGAGAGTTTAAGACAGTTTGAGAATTTGAGAGTTTGAGATAGTTTGAGAGTTACAGAGATTGAGAGTTTAAAAGTTTGAAAGTTTGAGAGTTCGAGAGAGTTGAAAAGTTTGAGAGTTTGAGAGAGTTTAAGAGAGTATGGGAGTGTGAGAGTTTCAGAGAGGATGAGAGTTTAAAAGTTTGAGAGAGTTTAAATGTTTGAGGTTTTGAGAGAGAGTTAAAGAGTTTAAGAGTATGATAGTTTGAGAGAGTTCAAGAGTTTGAGAATTCGACAGTTCGAGAGAGTTTGAGAGGTTGAGAATTTGGGAGTGAGAGTTTAAGAGAGTATGAGAGTCTGAGAGTTTGAGAGAGTTTGGGAGTTTAAGAGAGTATAAGAGTCTGAGAGTTTAAGAGAGTATGAGAGTATGAGAGTTCGAGAGTTAGAGAGAGTTTGAATGTTTGAGAGCTTGAAACAGTTCAAGAATTTGAGGTTGAGAGAGTTTGAGAGCTTGAAAGTTTGAGACAGTTTGAGAATTTGAGAGTTTGCCAGATTGAGAGTGTGAGAGTTTGAGAGTGAAAGTTTGAGAGTTTGAGAGAGTTTGAGAGTTTGAAAGTGCAAAAAAATTAAGAGAGTTCGAGAGTTTGAGACCTTGAGAGTTTGAGAGTTTTAGAGTTTGAGAGTTTGAGAGAGTTTAAGAGTTTGAGAGGTTGAGATTTTGAGAGTTTAAGAGTTTGAAAGATTGAGAGTTTAAGAGTTTGAGAGTTTAAGAATTTGAGAGAGTTTGAGAGTTTGAGAGTTCGAGACAGTTTGAGAATTTGGGAATTTGAGAGTTTGAGAGTTCAAAACAGTTTGACAGTTTGAGAGTTTGAAAGTTTGAGAGTTTAAGAGAGTTTGAGAGTTTGAAAGTTTGAGAGTTTAAGAGAGTTTGAGAGTTCGAAAGTTTGAAAGTTTGAGAGTTTGAGAGTTTAGGAGTTTAAGAGGTTGAGAGTTCAAAAGTTTATGAGTTTGAGAGTTCGACAGAGTTTGAGAGTTTGAAAAGTTGAAAGTTTCAGAGTTTGAGAGTGAGAGTTCAAGAGTTTGGGTGGTTGAGAGTTTGAGAGAGTTTAAGAATTTAAGAGATTAATGAATAATGCAGTTTTTGGAAAAACCATACAAGGTGTTCGTAGTCACGTGCAAGTCAAACTGTTAACTGAATGGGTAGGCCGATATGGAGCAGAGGCTATGATTGCAAAACCTAATTTTCACAGTCGAAGTATCTTTGCGGAAAATTTAATCGCTGTAGAGTTGCGAAATCTACAGGTCAAGTTTAACAAACCAATATATGCGGGTATGCCCATTTTGGATATCTCAAAAACTTGTCGATATTCGATATGCGTTCCACCACGAGTTTATAACTCCATCGTATCAAAACAAATGTAAAGTTATGTATACGAATACTGATAGTCTGATTTATCATATTGAATGTGAAGATGTATACCAGGATATGAAACGTAATCTTGATAAATATGACACAAGCGACTACCCCCCTGACAATGTATATGGTACACCGCTTGTCAACAAAAAGGTCCCAGGCCTCATGAAGGATGAGAACAACGGGGCCCTCATGACTGAATTCGTTGGATTTAGATCGAAAATGTATGCGATGCGAGTTGAGGGGAAGAAAGATGTTAAAAAAGCGAAAGGTGTAAAGAGCAATGTTGTTGTGAGAACCATAAAATTTGAAGATTATGTGAAATGTCTCGATGAGCAGATTGAAATGAAGTGTTGCCAATCATCGATTCTATCGACATTACATAATGTCTATACCATAACAGAGACAAAAATCGTTCTAAGTCCACACGATGACAAGCGATATATTATACCTGGAACGGTAGACACGTTGCCATGGGATCATTACAGTATTCCCAAAGGTTCGGAAGCAATGAAAACGTAGAGAATTGTAAACCAAGAGCGCGTACGTATGTGTATGAGAGAGAGAGAGAGAGAGAGAGAGAGAGAGAGAGAGAGAGAACATTTTTCTTCAATATTTGTACATTTGATGTGAAATAAAAAGAATCTTTTTTGTGAAACTCAATGTGTCCATCCTTTTTTTTTCCTTCTGTCTGCTTTCCAGGGCTATGCAGAGACCTGCTTGGATGTGTCGGGAGGGTCATAAAGAATAAATCAGACTTTAAAAATTTGTTTGTCTTCTTTATTGTTCACAAATCATCCTTACTTATCCAACTATTATGTGTATTGTCGAAACCTAGCCATTTCACAAGCAACTGACTACCACGCCTCTTCCAGGCTTTTTCGATGAGATATATGTCGGGATATTTAACTCGAAGTAACTCTTGCTCATAGAAACCACCTGCAATGGGCTCATCTTGGTGATCTTTTATGTTATATGTAGCAGGGCTAGTTTTTCCTACTCGACATATTGTGAAAATTTCCGTTGGCCAGTTTGGCGTATAACCTTTCTCAAATACATTCTTAAATTTACTTTCGGAAAAAGTCAACAAACCGATAGAAATTTACCGAAGCATATAGCTTCACGTATGTGGGCTTTTATTATAGGCTTTATCATGTTTTATGAAATCTGCAAATAATGTTGAAATCGTTCCTCTCATTGAAGTTGTGTGATAACGAATCATTATTCCACGACTCAGATCTCCCAAATGTGTTTAAGCCTTCAACAGATATTCAAACATATTCAATACTCATATAAAAATTAAAACCCTGAAAAAAAAACTTTCAACCCTACCAAAAAGTGATCAAATTAATGAGTCATGACAAACTTTACAAATCCAATACTTGCAAAAAAAATATACATACATATATATATATATATATATATATTTCAAGACTTCACAAAAGTTACTGTTGCACATTACACGAAAGTTTAAGAAACCTTCCTTATTTCAGAGCATCTTTAAAAAGTGATGAAATACATTCCAATTATCTAATTATCGTCCTATAACGTGAAAAAAAAAATTATGTCATGATTCTAAAGTATATAGGCTCAAGTACGTGGGTTTCTATTATAGGCTTTATCATGTTTTATAAAATCTGCAAATAATGTTAAAATCGTTTCTCTCATTGAAGTTGTGTAATGACGAATCATTATTCCACGACTCAGATCTACCAAATGTGTTGAAGCCTTCCACAGATATTTAAACATATTCAATCCTTCCACAAAATTAAAACTCTGAAAAAAAAAAATTTCAACCCTACCAAAAAGAAAAAGTGATCAAATTAATGAGTCACGACAAAATTTACAAATCCAATCCTTGCAAATATATATATATATATATATTTCAAGACTTCACAAAGTTACTATTACATATTTCACGAAAGTTTTAGAAACCTTCCTTATTTCAGAGTATCTTTAAAAATGATGAAATACATTCCAATGATCTAATTAACGTCTTATAACGTGAAAAAATGTCATGCTTATAAAGTATAAGAATTTAAAAATTGGAAAACGTCGTTAGATTTACAAATGTTTGCTAAGCCAATTGAGATCATTATTCAGGCTCAAGTCGCGGCCAGGGGTATGTGGTGCGAGGGCGGAGCCCCCGCTGCATCATACCACTGGCCGCAACTTGAGCCTGAATAATGATCTCAATTGGCTTAGCAAACATTTGTAAATCTAACGACGTTTTCCAATTTTTAAATTCTTATACTTTATAAGCATGACATTTTTTCACGTTATAAGACGTTAATTAGATCATTGGAATGTATTTCATCATTTTTAAAGATACTCTGAAATAAGGAAGGTTTCTAAAACTTTCGTGAAATATGTAATAGTAACTTTGTGAAGTCTTGAAATATATATATATATATATATTTGCAAGGATTGGATTTGTAAATTTTGTCGTGACTCATTAATTTGATCACTTTTTCTTTTTGGTAGGGTTGAAATTTTTTTTTTTCAGAGTTTTAATTTTGTGGAAGGATTGAATATGTTTAAATATCTGTGGAAGGCTTCAACACATTTGGTAGATCTGAGTCGTGGAATAATGATTCGTCATTACACAACTTCAATGAGAGAAACGATTTTAACATTATTTGCAGATTTTATAAAACATGATAAAGCCTATAATAGAAACCCACGTACTTGAGCCTATATACTTTAGAATCATGACATAATTTTTTTTTTCACGTTATAGGACGATAATTAGATAATTGGAATGTATTTCATCACTTTTTAAAGATGCTCTGAAATAAGGAAGGTTTCTTAAACTTTCGTGTAATGTGCAACAGTAACTTTTGTGAAGTCTTGAAATATATATATATATATATATATATATGTATGTATATTTTTTTTGCAAGTATTGGATTTGTAAAGTTTGTCATGACTCATTAATTTGATCACTTTTTGGTAGGGTTGAAAGTTTTTTTTTCAGGGTTTTAATTTTTATATGAGTATTGAATATGTTTGAATATCTGTTGAAGGCTTAAACACATTTGGGAGATCTGAGTCGTGGAATAATGATTCGTTATCACACAACTTCAATGAGAGGAACGATTTCAACATTATTTGCAGATTTCATAAAACATGATAAAGCCTATAATAAAAGCCCACATACGTGAAGCTATATGCTTCGGTAAATTTCTATCGGTTTGTTGACTTTTTCCGAAAGTAAATTTAAGAATGTATTTGAGAAAGGTTATACGCCAAACTGGCCAACGGAAATTTTCACAATATGTCGAGTAGGAAAAACTAGCCCTGCTACATATAACATAAAAGATCACCAAGATGAGCCCATTGCAGGTGGTTTCTATGAGCAAGAGTTACTTCGAGTTAAATATCCCGACATATATCTCATCGAAAAAGCCTGGAAGAGGCGTGGTAGTCAGTTGCTTGTGAAATGGCTAGGTTTCGACAATACACATAATAGTTGGATAAGTAAGGATGATTTGTGAACAATAAAGAAGACAAACAAATTTTTAAAGTCTGATTTATTCTTTATGACCCTCCCGACACATCCAAGCAGGTCTCTGCATAGCCCTGGAAAGCAGACAGAAGGAAAAAAAAAGGATGGACACATTGAGTTTCACAAAAAAGATTCTTTTTATTTCACATCAAATGTACAAATATTGAAGAAAAATGTTCTCTCTCTCTCTCTCTCTCTCTCTCTCTCTCTCTCTCTCTCATACACATACGTACGCGCTCTTGGTTTACAATTCTCTACGTTTTCATTGCTTCCGAACCTTTGGGAATACTGTAATGATCCCATGGCAACGTGTCTACCGTTCCAGGTATAATATATCGCTTGTCATCGTGTGGACTTAGAACGATTTTTGTCTCTGTTATGGTATAGACATTATGTAATGTCGATAGAATCGATGATTGGCAACACTTCATTTCAATCTGCTCATCGAGACATTTCACATAATCTTCAAATTTTATGGTTCTCACAACAACATTGCTCTTTACACCTTTCGCTTTTTTAACATCTTTCTTCCCCTCAACTCGCATCGCATACATTTTCGATCTAAATCCAACGAATTCAGTCATGAGGGCCCCGTTGTTCTCATCCTTCATGAGGCCTGGGACCTTTTTGTTGACAAGCGGTGTACCATATACATTGTCAGGGGGGTAGTCGCTTGTGTCATATTTATCAAGATTACGTTTCATATCCTGGTATACATCTTCACATTCAATATGATAAATCAGACTATCAGTATTCGTATACATAACTTTACATTTGTTTTGATACGATGGAGTTATAAACTCGTGGTGGAACGCATATCGAATATCGACAAGTTTTTGAGATATCCAAAATGGGCATACCCGCATATATTGGTTTGTTAAACTTGACCTGTAGATTTCGCAACTCTACAGCGATTAAATTTTCCGCAAAGATACTTCGACTGTGAAAATTAGGTTTTGCAATCATAGCCTCTGCTCCATATCGGCCTACCCATTCAGTTAACAGTTTGACTTGCACGTGACTACGAACACCTTGTATGGTTTTTCCAAAAACTGCATTATTCATTAATCTCTTAAATTCTTAAACTCTCTCAAACTCTCAACCACCCAAACTCTTGAACTCTCACTCTCAAACTCTGAAACTTTCAACTTTTCAAACTCTCAAACTCTGTCGAACTCTCAAACTCATAAACTTTTGAACTCTCAACCTCTTAAACTCCTAAACTCTCAAACTCTCAAACTTTCAAACTTTCGAACTCTCAAACTCTCTTAAACTCTCAAACTTTCAAACTCTCAAACTCTCTTAAACTCTCAAACTTTCAAACTCTCAAACTGTCAAACTGTTTTGAACTCTCAAACTCTCAAATTCCCAAATTCTCAAACTGTCTCGAACTCTCAAACTCTCAAACTCTCTCAAATTCTTAAACTCTCAAACTCTTAAACTCTCAATCTTTCAAACTCTTAAACTCTCAAAATCTCAACCTCTCAAACTCTTAAACACTCTCAAACTCTCAAACTCTAAAACTCTCAAACTCTCAAGGTCTCAAACTCTCGAACTCTCTTAATTTTTTTTGCACTTTCAAACTCTCAAACTCTCTCAAACTCTCAAACTTTCACTCTCAAACTCTCACACTCTCAATCTGGCAAACTCTCAAATTCTCAAACTGTCTCAAACTTTCAAGCTCTCAAACTCTCTCAACCTCAAATTCTTGAACTGTTTCAAGCTCTCAAACATTCAAACTCTCTCTAACTCTCGAACTCTCATACTCTCATACTCTCTTAAACTCTCAGACTCTTATACTCTCTTAAACTCCCAAACTCTCTCAAACTCTCAGACTCTCATACTCTCTTAAACTCACACTCCCAAATTCTCAACCTCTCAAACTCTCTCGAACTGTCGAATTCTCAAACTCTTGAACTCTCTCAAACTATCATACTCTTAAACTCTTTAACTCTCTCTCAAAACCTCAAACATTTAAACTCTCTCAAACTTTTAAACTCTCATCCTCTCTGAAACTCTCACACTCCCATACTCTCTTAAACTCTCTCAAACTCTCAAACTTTTCAACTCTCTCGAACTCTCAAACTTTCAAACTTTTAAACTCTCAATCTCTGTAACTCTCAAACTGTCTCAAACTCTCAAATTCTCAAACTGTCTTAAACTCTCAATATTTTAAACGAATTCAGTCATTATAGCCCCGTTGTTCTCATCCTTCATGAGACCAGGGACCTTTTTTTGTTGACAAACCGATGTGAAACTCTACTTAAATTCACAATGTTATCCATACGGTAACATGAATTTGAATATACAACAAAATCAGTATGCATTACTCTACGACATGTATACAAATTTCCAATCCATGTATTACAATAAGGAGAGTGAGCCATGGTTGAACAAAACGGAATTTTAAAAATATGCACCACTTGTTGTAATTGATTGCTCAAAACAATATGATTCCCTCAAGTCTGGCCCCGTGGATGTTTGTCTCGAATTTGAAATAGAAAACGAACATTCCTCTGCACAAACATGCGCATACTGCCTCATTCTATACGATCGTATAGTCGAATATAATCCCATAAGTGGTGGAGTCAAAAATTGGTATAAAATCGGGGGTGATGATGCTGCTGGACATTAGTCAAAATGGAGTTCATCGTCAATGTACAAGGTTTCAAGGGGCCTCTCAATGAATTCATCCTCAAAGAAATATCAATCGATCAAGCTTATGACAAAAATGTTGAGCCTCTGACGCTTATCTTCGAATCACCATACGCCTGGGACACTCTACCAGGAAGATACAAAATGACATACAAATGGTTGGAACGTAATTGTCACGGACTACCATGGGATTATGGCAGTATACCATACGATGCAGCAAAAGTGATAATTCAAACCATCTTACAACGAGCTCGTGCAATATACGTGAAAGGATGTGAAAAGTCTTCGTGGCTGATGAGTTTCTTGGATCTATCAACGGAAATTATCGATTTGGAGACTCTGGACTGTCCATCGCTGCAGAAGTTACCGAAAATTCGACCCAATTGCCCCCACCACCACCACCACCACCACCGCAATTCGAAATATAATTGTGCGAATAAGAATGTGAAATCTCTGAGAAGTTGGTTATATGTCTATCATGCATTGTGTGAACGAGGGATTTTTGAATAAACAAAATATTTTTTTATGATTATATATGGCTTTATTCGTTTTTATTATAAACACTCATCTCCTCCTTCTCCACCACTCAGCATACATTATTACAAATGATTTTTGACAACGATGAGAATCATACATATTTTTACATTTTTTTTCCCACAAACGATGAAATTTTTCACGACATACATATTTTTACACCATTTTTTCGCAACGATGAAACTTTTCAAACGAACCATGGTAGTTTATAATAACCGAGATGGATTATATCGCTCAGGAAGATGTCCGTCCACACGTAGACATTCTTCTTGTGAACTTCAGCCAACGTCTCAAGGTATTCATCTTCATCTCTATGGAAATCTCTGAAGTCAGACTGTGGTAGCATAACCACAATGTAATCTGCGATTATAACGAAGTATTGTGGCTCGTAAATGGTTTTTTCCACGTATGATATATCAATGACCGGATAACGCACACCAGCCTGAAGTTCCCTCGCCTTTTTCAATGAAAGACCATATGTCGACATGAAAAATTTGTTTAATGACACACAATCCATTTTTGTAGAGTGATTTCGAGAAGTATATATCTGACTTTGAGCTAATGTTGTAGTCGAATGATGATTCCTTCTCCACGATTTCAGTACCCATCCCTTCTCCCACGAGCATGCAGAAGATACCCTGTTCAAACAAGTCGTCAGCCTCCCCCGTCTGTGGACACGTGCACCCCGGAACAAGCTCAAACGCGTTCTTCACTCTCTCGACATTTTCTACAATTTCGACGTAGAGGTGTGGGACCGTCAATGTGATCTTCCATCGATGGTGTATTCCAATGTTCATTGCATCGACGAAATGATTTAATTTCACTGCCGGATTTGTAATATTCTGGTAAACGCTCCCACAAAATATCTGTGTAGTCACTGAAATATTTTTTAAACGCCGTTGGTGATATAATTTCTAGCTCCTCTCGCGTAATTTCTCGAGGATTCCTAATGCGTTGAATCACATAAATATTCACCAGTTGTTCCATGATGAAACACTTTTCACAATCTCAACGCATGGGTCCAACAGCATCAACATGAGTCAGTTCCCATGGTGGATTAAAATGATCATCACACTCATGATATGATTGTATCTCACTGTCACACTGTAAATGCTCTGGTAAACGATCCCACAATGAAGTTATACAGTAGCTAAAATATTTTAAAAGTAAAGCCTTGGGAATCGATTCGAGTTCATTTTTCGTCAATGTCCAGGGGTCTTTCGACGGGTGGATTGCATACAAGATTGCGCATCTATCCATGTCGACGTCTACTTTCAGAATAAACATTTAACTCTCAATCTTATAAGTTTATCCACTTTTTCAAACTAAAATTATTTAAAAATAATCATACATCTCTCACACTCACTATACCCCGCATTTCCCCTACCCTCGCCCCACCCATACAGCATCAACGCAAGACTGTACATAACGCAAAAAAAATATGGACTAGCAGGTAGGAGATTTATCTTTTGTTAAAATTCTACTAATGCATCGTTTTAAGCAAACAATGACTCAATGGAGGTCAGGTGTGATCGTCACCTGCAAGTTTTGAAGTATGGGCGACTTTAAAAATCTCCATCCCTTCTTGCGCCTCGTGAGAAATGTCTCTACAGGTTAAAATATATGCAACACCGGACACATAACTCTGTCATTGAGCGAGTGCATCTTTGTAAAGATTTCTAGTTCGATGTGGAATTTTTTCAAAGTTGGGGGAAGGGCAGGTGCATTTTCAAAAGAAATCTCATGGCCAGAGTGTAAAAATATGTAACACGGAATATATAAATCTCTCATTAATGTGATGTTCTGCCCCCCCCCCCCCCCCCTTTTAACATCATCATTTTTAACCTCAGCCTCTCCCTCACACTCCTTCCATCTCTCTCACACACACACACACTACCCCCTCCATCCTTAAAAAATGTTTCTAACAAAATCATCATCTCTTATATAGATTTTCCAAAACGCAATGCTATTGAGGTGAGGGGGTGGGGGTTGTATATGTGGAAAGATGTAGACATGAAGATGTAAATCTATTGGTTGGAATTTTCTCTTTTTCCGTTACCGCGATAAAATGTGGTATGAAAAAATAAAAAATGTTGCTGCTTTTTCCCACAAAGTCGGCTATTTTACTCTTTTGTTGCAAGGTGGAAGTTTCATTTGTTGGAATTCTTTCTTTTTATGTTACCGCGAAAAATGTGGTATGAAAAATAAAAAATGTTGCTGCTTTTTCCCACAAAGTCGGCTTTTTTTTTTTTTTTTTTTTTTTTTTACTCTTTTGTTACAAGATGGGAGTTTAAGATAGAAAACTGATGATGAAAAATTTATCAGTCGGCATTCTCTTCGTTTCATTACGCAGATATACATCAGCTATAGGTCAAGGGAAAAATGTGGGTGTGCACCCTCCAATTGAGTCAAAATTTCCACTGAGACATATTTTTATAGAGACAATGTCTCAATCATGGTAGAATGCCACAATTCTATAGATTATACCGTGGAAAAAACCACGTCTCCTAGAGAACATAAATATAATTAGTACAGTCACGGGTGTCAGGCTCAAAAATTTTCACCCCATTGTGTTAACTTTGTTTATTACTACCGTGCAGGTTGTTGCAGGTCCTCAGCGGGACCGACAAAAGAAGCGAGCCCTTCCTTCCCCCTCTGCAGCGCTTCTATTTTTCTTTTCTATCTCTCTCACACCCTTCTTTCATCTCTCTCTCCCGCCCTCACTCAACCATCCCCTCCACAAACCCCCTCCCCCCGCAACAGTCCCTTCCCCGCACCGCAGCGTTCCCCGCACCGGACCCCGCGCTCCCCCGTCCCCGCACCCCCTGAGATCCCTGAGTTTGAACCGGCCTAGCTCATATACTCCCACTCCCTTAACTTTATCCTTACCCGAGGATTCTATTACAAAAATCTTTTTCGCCTTTAGGTCAGGAAGAATGTCAGCTGGCCTGTTTTGGGCCAACTGCCGGGCAGTGCGTACCGGGAAGTTTCAGTAAATTTTGGCCGTCGCGTTCGCAACGAGAGAATCGATATTTCCTGACAGATTAGGATAGCCATATATAAGGATATTTGTTGTTATTGTTGTTGTTTTTGTCATTATTATTATTAGTTTAAAT
This sequence comes from Rhimphoctona megacephalus, assembly GCA_963989365.1. Lineage (NCBI taxonomy): Eukaryota > Metazoa > Arthropoda > Insecta > Hymenoptera > Ichneumonidae > Rhimphoctona > Rhimphoctona megacephalus. The sequence continues at coordinate 6,647,646 of OZ022420.1, read as the reverse complement.
ACTATACATCTTTGTGACAATATGTAATAAACCATCTGTGGTAAATGTATCATATTCCGGGCTACTTAAGAGTCCTTCAGTTTCAAAGCGAATTTATAATTGTTCTACTAAAAGAAGCTATACAAAAATTATTTTAGCAAAATAATACGTTAGTTTTTTTCACCGTTGTAAAATTTCCGACACATTCAATACCATTTTAATTATTTATTTTACTAATTTGGAAACCCTGTAAATGTATGTAATTCAGTGCTAAAAATATGCCACTATAACTAATTACATGCTATTATATCCATGAATCCGGCCTACTCGATTCCATAAGAATATATATGCACACGGTGGAAAGAAATGATTGGTCGTCCATAATTGGTTTGCCAGATCATTCTCTAGCTCACGTTCGGCAAAGATCACCTCCATGGTAACAGGAAAATTCACCTCCGGAAAATTCATATCGGAAAATTCGCCTCCGGAAAATTCGCCTCCCGGAAAATGGGTCTTCAGAAAATTTGCCCACACACAATCACCGAAATGCTTAGCACCCACCCTACGATTTCACACAGATAGCGATTTTACACACCCCAAGATTCCAGATACATTCGGATTTTCCGGGGGCGAATTTTCCGAGGAGTGAATTTTCCGGAGGTGCATTTTCCGGGGGCGAATTTTCCGGGGGTGGATTTTCCGGGTCAAATTTTCTTAGATTTCACCCCCATACACAGGGTCGCAAAATTTGTTTCGAGGTTCAACCTCAAGGACGGAATTTTTTATCGTCTTACAATATTCTACTCATTTAGAGGACAAAAACTCAGAAAGGAACCATATGTCTCCAACGAACGGTTACACTAGTGAAAAAATGTTGAAGTTGAAAAAAATTGAAAAATATAATTTGTTCATTTCTGTATCGTAAAAACCCTTTCATTTCTTCACCAATGAATAACTTTTATGCAAAACGAAGAAACTCGCGGTGAACCGCCCCTAAGTTTGACAATTGTTTCTTCGCATCTCCGCGATCAGAATGCAAAAGTCGAGAAATATAAAAGTCGCGGTGTGCTGCTCTTCCGGAAATAGAACTCATTCAAAAAAGTTGATGAAATAGATAGAAAAAAATAGAGATTCTACAACGAATAACTGTTTTTTTCTTTTTCCGCATTTGTAGTGATGTTCAAATTTGACTGCTTTTTCTCAACATATCGTCCAAAAAAATGAGAAATGATTTTAAGTCGGTCATCTTTTATACTAGTCAGGCCATTCGCGTTATGGAGAATACACCACGTTGAGGTTGTCTGCTTGGCACTGTTTATCCGTCCGTCCATCCATGTTAGCGTACTACGTGTGTGTTTGTTTCAGTGGGGATCTCGCGGCTCGTCACTTCTGCGGTATATTTTGGCTCGAAACAACGTGTGTGGGTTTTTTTTTTTAATTTTTCATTGTGGACCCCGTGACTCGTCACTTCCGCGATATGTGATTACTCTAAACCACGTGCCTTTACACACACTTTTCTTTAAACGCGTGTGTGTATATATGTGTCCGTCAGCTCATTTCACCGACGGCAGTGGCGATTTTGACGCGGAACCCCAGGAATTCCTTCGTCTGCCCGGATCGCTCGTAGCATATAAGTCTGCTCCCTGGCTTCCACCCGGTTTTGACCTGGTTCTGACCCGGGTCAGTAGATCTCGGTTTTGAACCAATCTGGCAACTCCTTCGTCTACGATAGGTCTATTTGACCTCAAAAAATTTTGATAATCCCCAACCAAAATTATCAAATGAATTCGAATCGATCAAAAAGACGGCAATTCAATCTCTATAAAAAATGAAGTTCGAACGTTATAAAACGTTACTAAATAAATAGAGATCTGCTAAAGCATATATGGCCAAGTATGCGGAGCTTATTAACATTTTATAAAAGCTTCAAAAAATGTTGAAATATATTCCAATCGTCTAGGCAACATAATAAATTTTTCCACGATTCTAAAGTATACTATAGGATAATTTGGTTGGTAACCATTTGATAAAAGTTTAGCATCGTACGTTGAGCGGATACGCACAGAGTACTTGTTCGGCCGTATTGGTTTTGTTATCATTGTTTTGTACCATTTGACTTTATTTAATAATTTTTTGAGAGGGAACTCTCTTATAATTTTTTGTGAGCATTTGATTTTCTGAGCGACTTTTGTGAGGGGGGATTTTTAGAGGGGCCAACTTTCTGTTGGGAGTAAATGAACTTGTCTCAACTTTTTGTACAGCATTTATGCTGTTTTTTATGCATGGACTTGTTGACTTTTTGCAAAGTTTATTAATTAACCAGTTAACTGGTAAGCGCCTGAGCCGCTTTCTGTGCCAAAAGTAGTACGATATAGTACACTCCAAAAATTGGTACAACCATTTTTCACGTTTCTGGTTTCGAATCAGGAACCAAATTTCCGATGTCACGCATCCAAACAAGTTTTAAAAAAGAAAGTAATATTTTTTTTTTATTTGAATAATTTTTTTTAAATTGTAAACATTTTCGAAAAATTAAAAAAGTGTATAAAGTCCTATCGCAGCATCTACGTGGCACACTCTGGGGTCGTGACTTTCAGTCATCAGCTAACGTGGGGGTGTATTTTTTTTTATTTTGAGACATACTTTGGCTCATCGTCTCGGAAACCATTGAAAAAGACACTTTCAGATTAGATAAACGATGATGAATTTATAATTTTTTAGATCAGATTTGAATTTTTTCACGATTCATTTTTTATATTACCAATTATCGTTATACTTATGGGTTTTGAGAAATAAAAATGTTTAAAAGTCACAATTACTGTAGTGAAATGATTTTCAAGTTCCTATTTCCCAAATTAAGCACTTGAAACTATAAATGTGATAAAATATCTCATCATGTGTCCAACGTTCAAAGTGTAAGTAGCGCCATCGCTGGCGGGTTGAAATCAAGTAAATTTGTACATTTTAGTCCGCCACATTGGATTCGCCATTTTCTATTCCAAAATTTTTAGTTCATAATCGGATTCAGCGACCCCAAAAACATAAGAATACCGAGTTTCATTAAAATCAAGTAATTTTTTACATTTTGGTCCGCCATATTGGATCCGCTATTTTGAATTTCCAAATTTCGAGTTTAGATTCGGATTCAGCGGCTCAAAAAACCTTCGAATACCAAGATTCATTGAAACACATCAAAATTTATGGGAATTATTCAATGTGCGTATATATGTGTCATTACCAGTTTTGGCACGGAAATTTTCCGCACACATATATGTCATTACCAGTTAACTAATTAAACGTGTATTTTGTGCATGTACTTGGGTCATGTCATAAAAATTATCATTTTTTTCGGTGTCTTCAGCGTTAACCAGTTTTTTTATACATAATGTAAAATTTTTATATAATATAAATAATAAATTTTACATAATGGTGGTCTTCAAACTTTGAAGACCACCATTATGTAAAATTGCACTTTCTCTCATAAGATTCAATTTCTGATGAACTGTAAAATTATTAACTTGATATTGAACAGATAATCATATTTCACAGCGGAGGGACTCTAAAAAGTTCATATTTTGCAATACGTTTACTTATTAACACGTTGTTAATTTTTTAAATTATTTTATTCTGTTGTTTTTTACATATACAATAATACAGATAAAAAAAATTATAATAATAACAGCCCGTGTTAAATTATTGAAGATGTCACATTTGCTTTTAAATACTCATTCAAAATTGTTAAAATGTGATCAGAACACGATGTGGCATGTGTAATTCGCTTTATTCGTCATGACTTCATTTTCTTCGAAAATACAAAATTGTGAAAACGTTAATAATTCAAGATGATAGACTTTCCGAGAAATCATGTACGTTTGAAAACGAAATCTAATCAATAATTATTTTTATAAAATATAAACTAAAACGATACATATATATTATATTGAAAGGTCATTCTAGGATCGCACTATAAAAAACTATGAAGAAAATCGAAAGATAGTACATGTGTGGTAAAAGAAATATCAGGTTTAAAATTGAAAAAAAAAAACTGGGAGAAGTTATGTTTTTAATTTAATGCATATTTTTGAATAAAATTACGTGCAAAAACGAAAAATTCTGGCCTCCTCATGCATTTGGTTTGCTCTATTTTTTAAGGAGTTATACATGTATTTGAAGAAAAAGATCGGGAAATTTTCCGAAAGTTCGTCTGCGATGAACGTGTTCAAATACATTTTTTTCCAACATCAAGTTGCTGTCCACGACCATTAAAGAGGAATCAATGAATAAAATTAAGAAATGCAAAAGTCAATTGGCTGTACGTTTAGCATGAAATGCCCCATATGTATACATGCAAAATCTACTGTCTGTAGAATTGTCGGTTACTGATTATATTCGTAATTGGTATGTTTGGAGTTGTTAAAACACACTGACAGCACTACCAACTTCATAGGTCGAAAAAAATGTCACACTTTCGTGAAAACGCCAAGTTCAAGGACCATGATTCTCCGCACTGCATATAGCTACAGTAATGATTTTTTTTTAAGAGAAAATAATAAAAACTGATTGCCAGCATCATATTTCTAAAGACGTAGCAATTTATGTAAAGCAGCAATTTCAGATTTCGGGTTAGAACTTGCTTGTACTTATTTCGATTCGCTGCCGCGAATCTTTATTTGATAAACAATCGCTTTTAGTATCCCCAAAAAGGAAAAAAAAACAAGCGAAGTGAGTTCGGGTGAGCGCGAGGGGGGGCTATGTGTGGCGCAGATCGACGTCTAATCCATCGAGTTCCGAACATTCCGTTTAAAAAACTACGAACCTCGAGCTCAATATGGGGTGGTGTGCCATCATGCATAAACTATATGCGATTGCGGTTTTGTCTCGGAATTATTTGACGGAAACGGTGGAACGTAATGTCTTGGAGAAATGTCAAATAATGCCGACTAGTCAATCGTAATGGGAGGTAAACTGGTCCAATTATCACATTGCCCAAATTGCAAATCGATCTTTATTGATTCGCTGAATCATGGCAAGGGGATTTTTCCTAGCCCAGATTCGAAGGTTCTGTCTGTTGATGATTCCGGCACTGGAATAGCTTGCTTCGTCTATAAAACTTACTCTAGAAATTGAGGATTCCTCGTCAATATGTTCAACATCTATCTATAAAATTCACAGCGAGTACGGTGGTCTCCTGGCTGTAGTGCTTGCACCTGGTGTACCCGGTAAGGTCGCAATACTTTTTCGCTATTAGATGTACCAACGCAAGTTGCTATTCGCTGAAGACCCATGAGCGGAAAAGTCCGTGCCAGAGCAATAACCTGCTCTTCGATCCTCCAGTGGATTCGTGGCTGTCCAGCTCTTCGATATTTAGCTCGTTGGACTTAAAACCGCTTCTGATTTGCGAAGCTTTCATTGAGACGTTGAAACACTCTTCTGTTCGGAATTTCTCCACAACGTAAACATCGCCCACCAGCGCGATTGATAATTTCCCTGGCGTAAATTTTGGGAGATCGTCCATAATTTCCCATGGCATCATCAATTATCCCCAGTGTCAAATGTTGATCCCAACCATCTCGCATACGGTCACGGCGCTCGATTATTATTCAAATCACTGTCCAATATTGATGTGGTTTCTATTTTTAAAGAAAACTTTCAATTCTGGCGATTGAGCAGCATAACCTTGGGTTTGAAAGTTCATCTTTCCGTATTTTATATGCGACGATTAAAATTTGTGATTTTAATTTTCTCATGTAGAGGGTTCAATTATATTTGTTGAAGAGATATTCTCTGCGGTGCGTATTACGATATAATGATTCGCACTACAGTCATAGGAAACGTAACCAGATATGCACTCGATGACCTATTAATTGTAATGATGAATGAGAGGATCCACCATTGAAGCATTCTGCATATTGTGAGAACCGTGGATCTGAGGGCGTGTTGCCAAGTGCAGTTTGGAGAACGATCCTTCAGGATCGATTTTTCAAAAGCACTCACCTGCCGAAATTCTACCAATGTTAATGAAGAAAAATATGCCCAGATGTACAAAACCTTGATAAAAGGTCTAATTTACAAAGATCCCATTTAACGCCAGCATCGAAGTTATTCCTTAAATCTATTCGATCACGTTGATGTAAAAGAAGTTCGTAACGAAACTTTGTTGGACGTGTTTATCTGACACGGATATTTACATTCGACAAAAAATACAATCACAGTTTTTTTATCTTAATGTTTACGCGGAATAACAGAATAAAATCCGCTATTTGAAAAAATACAAGGTGTATAATAGGAACATGTGAAAACTAATAAATTGGTATTTTGCATTAAACAAAGGAATTGGATCAACGGAATTTTTTTTAATAGAAGAAGGTTGTCATTTTTATTTTGTCTATTTATTACAAAAAAAACGATGTATACATAGAATAAATTATATGTTAAAACAAATACAAAATAATGACTATATCAATGATACATATTTTCAAAATGTGAGACATTTGAATTATCACAGTACTCTAATCGCTTTATAAAACTATTAAAAACGTGTTCTATAGTTTCATTTGAAATGCCATTGACAGTCTTTCTTATTTCTTTCATCAAACCGTCTACAGTTTTTGGGTTGTTTTCATAACAATGATCTTTAATATAACCCCACAAAAAATAATCACACGGATTAAGATCACGTGAATAAGGGGTCATTCCATCCCTGTTCCCTTAATAAATCGAGGATATCCAAAGCCGATCCTTCTTGAATAATAACATTCAATGTGAAAAAGATTTTCTTCAATAGTTAACTTACTCATTTTCAAGAAGGTTGTCTGCTTTTCTACTACAGCTATAATAAAACTGACAGGTCTGAAGTACACGTTTCGGAACTGTAGGGTTCCTTAAAATGTCATAGAGCGAGGGGGGATTCATTTAATTTTCACACGTTCCTATTGGACACCCTGTATATAGCGTGTCCCATGTCAATCACCCGACCTCTGAGATCTGTACCCATTCGGTCATTCTGAATTTGTTACACGACGCGTTGTAACGAATGAGAAGGGGGAAAAATAATTTAAGAATAAAATTTAAGAAGAATAAAACGAAAAATAAGCAGCTAAATTGGATCAGAAGATTAAAAAAACCAAAAGTCAAAAGACTTGAGAGATATTGAGAATTTAGCGAATCGAAATGACAAGCAACGATGGAGATACGAAATAAAAAAAAAACGAATGTTGAAAAGGATGCAAATTAGGACGAATGCTTCGAACATGTGAGCAGAGCGCGGTACGGTACGTTTGAGGTTAGGTTCCGCCGTATCGGGCATGGAGATTTTGAGTGAGCTTCTACAGCCACCAGACTCGAATCTCTGGGGTACTTCGATGTGTCGGATGGGGATCGGAATGGCAGGAGTACCAGGGAACAACGTTGTAAATCCTGAAAAGGATTGTTTTAAGTAGATATTTTGATTTATAGTTTCCTGGTTCGGTGATCCAGCGATGTACGAAAAGGATTTTTTTCGGTGATCCCTTGTCCGTGAATTCCGCAAGAAAAAATATTCGAGGTTGGGCCGTTGTTAGTCGAAAGTTTGCAAGATTATCCGGGAGTCGAAGAAAGAATACAGGATGAAGTAGAGAAATCGTAGTATTTATTAGAGATGACAGATTCATGACAGAGTCGGTGTTCTTGGGAGGGTACCTGCTCGGCACTCGCTCCACAGTAAAAGTGATCCTAAACACTGCGGAACGCCTCTACTTATACTAGGTCGGTCTCGCGTGATTGGTCGAGAGTCGCATGTTGGGGGAAGCGCGCGGCTGCTTCTCCCTGTTTGGTGCGCGGGCCCACATTCGGACTTTGTCGTAGAGGGGATATACTTTCTCATTATGTATGTTGTACAATTTCTGTTCGCGATTAAAAATACTATTAATACTAAGAATAATAATAATAATAATATTAAATCGTAGTACGGTTAAGTAATGGGGATTTTTGGGTTCAAATAAGTATTTTTATATTTCAGCAAAAAAAAAGCACGATGTTTCCAGAAAAAATATAATGCTTGAAGAGCGCGTATAACAAACTGAAAAGTCCTTAGCCATTTTGACGTCCGACGAACCGCTACGTAGTTACAACGCGCTCGTCTCGCGCTGACAGCAAGCATGCCATAACGAAGCAACGGTTCATCGGACGTCGAAGTGACTAGGGACTTTTTAGTTCTGAATGCCAAAATGTACGCAGACCACCATGTTCTCGCCGGCAAGCTTGTTAAGCCATTTATGGCTATTACCATGGATAGAGCGTATCTCAATACTACAGTTGAACTTATGAATTTTATGTACATCTCGGCTTCCCGAAATAAAAAGTCCTTAGCCATTTTGGTGTCCGATGAACCGTTACATAGTTACAACGGGCTCGTTTCGCGCGTAACAGTGAGTATGCCATAACGAAGCAACGGTTCGTCGGATGCCAAAATGGCTAAGGACTTTTTAGTTCAGGAAGCCGAGATGTACATAAAACTCATAGGTCCGGCTGTAGTATTGGAAAACGTTCTACCTATGGTGGTAGCCATAAATGGCTTAGCGAGCTTGCCGGTGAGAACATGGTGGTCTGTGTACATCTCGGCATTCTGAACTAAAAAGTCTTTAGTCACTTTAACGTCCGACGATTCGTTGCTTCATTATGTCACGCTCGCTGTCAGCGCGAGACGAGCGCGTTGTAACTAAGTAACGGTTTGTCGGACGCCAAAATGGCTGAGAACTTTTTAGTTCAGAATGATCGAGTGGGTACAGATCTCAAAGATCGGGCGGTTGATGTGGGACACCCTGTATATCGATAAAAAATTGACTTATATTAAATTTTTTTTTTAATCATTCACATTCACCGTCATTCTGTTATGCTTTAATTAAATTTGTTGCAACGATATTCAGTTTCGAAACAAGCAATGTTATGATGATACAAAACGGTAGCTGAATCGAACATATCATTTAATTACACTAAATTCATTGCTGACTGATGACAATGGAAAATGCACTGGAAATATGTAAAATGTATTCAAATGATTACACGCACGCGAAATTCGGTAATGGCAATTGGATTTAAAAAAATAACTAAATTAGGAATTTTCAATTTAAATAAAACCGATTCACCTACGCGTTAATACTAGTTTCTCTTTAAACTAGAATAACACTTGTCATTCTTGTTCTTTGAACATTATAAGCACCATGCGTATTTTTATGAGATATAACTAAGATTAAATTTACCCGAGAAACCAGACGCTTACTCAAAACTTCTTGCTTGTGTGTATATACGCATCAAACACTAAATTCTCGGGTACCGAGGATTTCACTGCACAATGTAACCCTTGTATAAGCCTTGGCAAACTCTAGCATCAGCTTCATCAAATGAAATTACAATTTGTTGAGACCAAATGAAATTCTGACTGAGCCGCAAAACATACTAGAGAAATAGCTGTTGACGCGTTTCCAAGTTTGCTGCTAAGCAACAAATATTTCAATAAAAAGAAAAGAACGACCCTACGCAGCTCTGTGTAAAAATAAACAAAGTATAGTTTTTGATATTTCCTTGAAATGTAAACTATGTAGAAGAAAACTCATTGGATTACAAACATCTTTCAAATCAACTTGGGGGTAAAATGAGTTAACGGACAACACCACTGTGACGGCTTCAAAAAATCGATTTTTTGAAAACCATTTTAAAAAATCTAAAATACTTTTAAGATTGAAATGCCGTTGGATCCAGGTCGAAAAAATAATTATTTTCGTAGATATTGAATATTTTGTGGAGCGGTGCAGCGGTCCGCGACGCTCGGGGTCCCAACTTTGAACGCGTTTTTCTCAAAACCACTTTTTTGAGTGCGGCCCGCAGCAGAACTCGAGCAATTTTTATCCGATCGACTTCAAATTTTTACTGTATCAATAAAAGTAGATTATCTAGAGAAGTACATAAGATTTTTTTCGATATATCAATAATTATAAAAGTTATAGCCTATTTTCGACGAGAAATTTTGCTCAAAAATCATTCTTTAATTTCAAAGGCGTGCCTATTTTTTAAAAATCAATATTTTTCCAAATCCCTATGTACTTCTCTTCAAAATATCATATTATTAACGAAAACACTCGGTATTTTTTTTCAGATTGACGTTGAAGAGAGTTCTGCTGCGTGCCGCGAACCACTGCGGAGATGACACGAGAGCTTCCCCAGCGCCATCATGCGGCGTGAAAAATGTGAAAAAAATGTTTTTTGATACATTAATAAACAAGGAACAAAACCCGAAAAAAATGTTTCGAATATCTCTTTTTTTCCCACAAAAAAAAATTCTTGAAAAATGTGAAAAAAATAGGGGGTCACAGTGGTGTTGTCCGTTAATGTAATGTGGAGAAAAAATATAATATAGTTTTGATGTATTACAGTCAATATAAGAAATTCATTTTATCCCACCCAATATTAATGGTTAATGAAAATAATTTCCATTAACCATTAAATGTGAATGACTAATGCGAATAATCTCCATTAAATGCTAATAAGGAGTGCGAGATCACTAATAGCGATTTTTGCCTCGGTCAAAATGACTCAAGATTTACATTAATTGGCTTCTGAAATATCTTGAAAGTGTAATATTTTTTGTTAAATAAATGTTTCGATTGTTGTACTTTCTTTTCTATTATTGTTTCAATCTTTCTTTGACTATTTTAATTTAACTGTGCCTACAGATTTTGATTTGAAAAAGGAAAGAAAATGAAAATTAAGTAATTTGATAATTGAAAAATAACCAACAAACTAAAAAATAACAATAGAAATAAAAGAGATGCTAAAGGTATCTCTTAATTGCTAGATGGGCAAAACTACGAGTACAGCTGTGCATAATATTTGAACAAAAAATAATGTGATACACACACAAAAATGCATTTACGCGTAATACTAACTATGAGTTTATAAATGTGTTAACTTGTACATAATAATAAAACATGTATATAATTTCGTTGCTTGAGAAATATTTACGTAGTACTGCAATCTGATGGTCAAATTATGTCGCATATTTTTGAGCATATTAATATTAGTGGGACATAACATGACACAAAATTGATGTGATAATGAATTCTCCATTCTATTATCATGGTTATTCTATTGTATGAAAAATATTCCAAATATTTTTATCATATTCGCCTTCAATTTCCAGGTGGACCGAACAATATAATTCTCATTAAAACTTTTTCTTTTTTTGTTAACTATACCGATACGTGGAATTTTTGTGGTACTATCGGTTACTATGTATTATAGTAACGAAAAGATGGTCAATAAGTTTGTTTAGAAAAAAATACGTTGTTTATTTATTTATTGCAATGTTAATATTTTTGGGTATTGACATTTTTCAAAGAATTCTTAAACAACATTTTTTTGAGCCATTGATAATTTTTTATACGTTAATTTATTAAGAAATTTTAGATAATTAAATTTCGATTATTTGTGAAGTAATATTTGTCAATTAATTTGCTGATAAATTACAATATGTTGTGCCCCGCATAGCAACTAAAAATTTAGTGAAATTACATTGCATGGCAACGTAAGCCAGTATAAAACAATTCGCGAATACATCAATCTTTTCATCGATATCCGCGCGTGGGTCCGTCGACTCCGAGCGAGCTCGCCCCTAAAAAGTTGACGGTGCATCACGCCACCGATCGCTCGAGAATATTCGAGAGCCAATTAAAATATAGTAGGGGTAAAATTAATACCATTTGGGGGAAATTATGCGAATCATTAAAAACAGCGACTCTGCCCAAATCAGGCAGTCTGCGACAATCTACGAAATAATCTAGAACGATTGGTCTCAAGGCAAATCACCTTGACTTTGTACACCTTTTTAACTTTACTTTTCTCAATAAACCTACGTTAACTTATTTTTAAATATCGAGTTGGAGGTTCGACTCATTCATTGGCAAATAATCCTAAAATACCATCCTCGATAACTTGTCCCCACGTGACAGTCTTCGCGGGCAAAACAAATATCATAATTTATATCTGATTTTTAGTGAATATTATCGGAACAAAAACTTTTTACATTTTGTTTATCACGATATTAGTGAATTTAGAAATAAATATTTATATCAATTTTTTAGAATGATTTCAAGTGAATATATTTAATCCGCCTTATCGTGCACAGAGGGTAAACACGACGTTTAGAACACAATTTTCTCTATGATGCAGCGTTTACAGAGGGTTGTGAAAAAAAAATAGATGAAGGGAGTGAGGTTTCATATTAGGCTTGGAACAACGAGAGGGTAGTTTCAATGTAAATTTTTTTAACGGTGTGAACGCTATATACATATACATATACATTTTTTACCGAATTCATATTGTTTATGTGTATTGTCCGGAGTTGGTTCAAACGTTTTCACGCGTGCTGCCGTCTCATTTGGCATGCAATTCATTGCAGGGGTTCATCCGTCGACTATATTTTAATGACTATTTTTATGATTGAGGTAGCATTGAATCAATGCTTTTCCGTCCAGCTGTTCTTCGAAGTTCAATTTAGTTGATATTTAAACTAGACTGGTGCCTCGAAAGATTGTTTATTATTCTATATTTTAAAGACATTCAATTTCAGAAAGTTTTTGTCTTATCCAAACTTTGAAGATAGACAAAAGAAAACAGATTACAACGATACAGCTTTCATCCAATTCTGTAATGGATCAACTCATTTTTTTGATTTTAAAACTTTTGGAAAAAAATTAAAATCTTCATTGGAGATGAAAAAAAAAAATATTTCACAGAATTCCGGCCGTGATTTTGGCAATGAAACAGCCGGAATTCTTCGGGCAGGATGCCAAATTAAAAATAATTGATTTTTTTCCAATTATCCTCCGCTATACGTATGCGCGTAAAATATTATATATTTTTAGATTCGAGGGAGGTATACATTCACCCTCGGCGATTATGTGCCCGACAAGAGAAACCCTTTTTCCACTTCATATGCAGACTCAGCGAAATTTCATCCTCTCTTCGCTGACCACTGTAGACTCAGCTCCAAACCAACCCTTACAAGCGTTCTGTTGAAAACACTGATTAATCGATATTAAGCAACGAAATTCCGCGACACACACAGGCATAATATTATATAGTAAGTACGAAAGCTTGTCGTAAAACGTGCGACACCGACTGATTAAAAAAACAAGTTGAACCTACTCTCAGACTTTTAATTAGCAATAATGTGGAAAAATCCTTGAACTTGCCTGTTCTCAAACTACATATATACAATATTTTATTGTCTAAAAGCTCAACCATGACATAGTAAATAAATGGACATTATTTTATAGAATATCCTTTTTATCTGTGGATTTGCCTTGTTTAGAAAGTTGATGGATAAAAAAGAATGTTTTTTTTTGCATATTAATCGTGAAATGCTTATTTATCAATGTAGGCATTTGTTGGATGAAGTAAATAATCAAAATTAACATTATTTACTTGTTACAAAGAAACGTTGAAATGTAATAATTGTTTAGAAAATTGCATGGAGCTCAACGTTTATCTGAAAAGACGTTGCCGTGTCTCTAGATGCTCGACGTTTTTCATCCGACCCCTGTTGTTTAACCCTTTGTACGACGGTGGATTGAAGAGTTCGTAGCCTCACCCAGAACCAGTGGAGTGTTTTATTTTTATTCACTTTCATTGCATAGCTATATCCCTTAGTTGTCATTGGAGAAAGTTTCATTTATCTATTGTCACCGGTTAATATTTTGTGCGTTCTCAAGTACAGTGAGTTATGAGAAAACTTCGAAATGGAAAAAATCGAACACCATGCGGTCATTGCAGTACCTGCGTAAAAAGGCTAAACCCCGCCACAGATCCACGATGACGATCCTCGCAGTGACTGACCTTTGAGTCAAACACTTTTAAAAACGTCGGAAAAATTGAGGTTTGGATTTTTTTTTCGATTTGACATCACTCAAAATTAAACCACAAATATTGTGGGATGTTTTCTGAAGTCATTAACGTTGAAAGCTAGTTACTGCAAGGGCAGTCTTCGATGCTCTCTCCACGACGCTGCAATCCGGCTTCGCATATTTTTACCGTAGCGTATGAAGACACAGATTCTTCCATTATCGCTGTCATTTATGGATCTGCTACGGGGTTGAGCCCATTTTATGCAGGTGATTAATAACAGCATGATGTTCGATGTTCTCCATTTCGTAGATTTCACAAAACTCACCTTACTTGAAAAAGTATAAAATTTAAACCAGTGACAATAGATAAATGAAACTTTCTCCAATGACAATAAAAGGATACAGCTATGTAATGAGAGTAAATAAAAATTAAACACTCCCCTGATTCTTGGTGAGACAACGAACTTTTCAATTCGCCCTCGTAGTATTGGCCTGACCACAGGGTCGTAGCTTCGAGGCCAGGGCCCGTTTCCACAATCAGCCTTTCTGTTGTATCTTCAGTCCTGCTCCCAACTGAATACGCTTGATAACCATTAGATCGCCTACTTGATACTCTGTAGCTGGTTTGCAATTTTAACCCTGATTTTTTGTTTTTTGTTGATGTTGCAGCAGGAACATTGATTTTGTTTTCTCATTTGACGTGACATCCCTATATATCAATATACCATTAAAACTAGTGATTCAAAGTCTTATTAAGCGGAAAATACACTTCGGGAATGACCGACTAGTTGAAGAACTTAAAAATGTCATAGAATATATAATGTCCTCAACCTTTTTCATTTTCAATGGAAATTACTGCCAACAAATTTCTGGTCTACCAATGGGTTCCCCATTGGCTCTGATTCTCACAGACATTGTCATGTGTGATTTGGAGGAAAGTGTGCTATCGAAGTTGAATTTTTACATTCCCCTTTACAAACGATATGTAGACGGCTGCATTTTGTTATTACCAAAAGATAGAATCAACACAACATAAGAAAGTTTTAACAATTACAACGAAAATCTTAAATTCACAGTCGAATACGAAACCAACAATAGCATCCCATTTCTTGACCTCCGTTTAATTAGAGAAGGTAATAAGATCATCACAGATTGGTACAGGAAGCCAACATGGTCTAGAAGATTGATCAATTACTTCTCAGACCACGCACCGAAATTAAAGTCTAATATCATGACAAACTTAATCAATAGATGCATGCATCAATAGATGCTTATCCGATCCAAAATTTTGGAAACGAAACTTGGAGCTAATAAGCGAAACGCTAATTCTCAACTGCTACTCCGGCCCCCTTATCATATACTACACCAATTAAATTATCAGATCAAAAGGAAAATAACCAACAATTAACCGCAGAATCCTCATTCGACATAAACAGAATTTTAGTTGTTCCGTATATCTCAAAAATTCAATACCCGTTACTTCGCTTACTCAAAGATAATAACATTACTCCGATAAACAGCTACAAACACAATATAAAATCGATCACAGGAAACACAAAAGATAAAATTGATAAATTTTCCACAGCCAACGTGGTTTATTTCATATCATGCGATGATTGCAACAGCAACTATATAGGTCAAACTAAAAAATTTCTAAACAAACGGATTTAAGAACATGAGTCTAGTTGCAGTCGCCCAGAATTAACAAAAACAACACTATCACAACATAGCTCTTCTAAAAATCATAAATTCGACTTCGATAACACTAGAATTCTAACTGTACAACCTAACCAAAGAAAATGACTAATTTTTGAAATGATTCACATAAAATCAGACAATCTAGCCATTAACTTAAAAAACGAAGTAGAAAACTTAAGTGTCATTTACAATTCATTAATAAAATAACAGGAAAAATCATAACAAACAAGAATACAAGTCTATACAATAAATGTCTATACAAGTCAAATCACTGGGTCACATAACCGGTCATGAGAAGAGAACATGACCGACGAGTTTTCTAAGTTGGCACCCACTGAAAAAAATCCGTTCGCACGATAAACAGAAAATCAATTTCAAAGTGTCGCACATGTTCTCAGTACCGAACAATACGATATATATATATATATAGACAAACTCAAATACAATAAAAAACGGAACCATGAATCATCAAAATATGCCAAACAAGGTATTTATAAGTATTTATAAGTTCAAAGCACCACAAAAAGAGACAAAAATGAGCGAGAAAAATGTAAACTGTTGATAACCTCACTTTATAGACAACCGATCGTCTCCGGAAATCAATAAAGGAGAAAACTTATAAAAAATTGACATATAATTGACAAAATCAACATGACAAGGTAAATTAAATTATCATAGTTCCATGACGTTTAGCTAAAGACAATAACACGTAACTCATACAACACTATACAAATGTATACAATGACATGTAACTATCCACAATTGGTATAATTTGTAATTTATGATATTATTATAGCAATAAACATCTCTATTCTGAAGAGGCTCAGACCAGAGCCGAAATGTAATTTTGGGAAAAATTCTTTGAACAAAAACATTAGGCCGATCCATAGCCGCAACCTCCTAAAACAACTTTAACCCTGATTGTTTTTATTCCTTCGTTGAACTTTCGTAAGATTTTCTTTCGCAATAACACGTAATGCTACACTTCCATTATCGAACAAGGTTACCATCTCCTGTTCAATGAGAAACAACAACTCGACATTTTTTTTGGCGCATTTTGACTCCGACGAGTATCTGAAATAAAGTAGTGCCCACACGTCTTTGGTAGGTACTATTCATTGAGTTTCGTACCTTATCAACATGTCGATGCCACCTTTCAATACCATCATCGGACAGCTTCGTCAGAATAATTATACGATTCACTCTTTCGACTTGCCCGTTTCCCCGTGGAGCCCCTGTTCTAATGAGGACATGCTCGATACTCTCTTCAGAACAGTAGTCCTTGAATTCAGTCGAGGTAAATGCTGAACAGGGTTTCCAAAAGTCTTTTGCTGACCTCTCAGTCGACTCAAAACTTCGTTGGTATTTGTCGTCGTTGTACGATATATAAAGACGAATTTCGAGAAACCGTCCACAACCACAAACAAATGTATGTTAATCTTCGTCATTGTTGTCATTGGCCCAAGATGATTCACGTGGTAGATCGCGAATGGGATGTCACCCTTCGAAATGGGCATAAGAATTCCGTCCTGTTACTCTCGATTTCCCGTGGCGAGAGTACACGGAACGTCATAATTTACGTATTTCTCCAATTTCTCCGGGTCATGATTTGTGTGTGTATCCGCTCAACATACGTTGGTAAACTTTTATCAAATAATTACCAGTAATGAATCTATTTACTATGTTTATTGTAAAATTACAGGGTGATTTACTATGTTTATTGTCGAATTCAACTAAATTATATCACTTCTTCACATTGTTTACATCGATTACTCCTATTATGCCAATATAGTCCGACGCTACAGTAAAAACATAGTAATTTTTCGAATAAAAATCTCTCCGTGTATACTCTACAAATTTTATACTTCAAGATTGTGGAATAATTCGTTATCTTATAAGACGTTAAGTAGAATATTAAAATGTGTATATGAAAACTTTGTGGAGTCAAATTATACTTCAATATACTTAAAAATTTCTTTATTTTAGACTCGTGAAATAATGTATTGTGATATAAGAAGTTAATCATAGAAGTTTCGAAGGTATTTCAATATTTTTTGGGAATTCTATAAAACGACACAACCATATAACACACGCCATAGATGACGTCTTCCACAGTGGCAGTACACCACAAAATTTACGATCTTCCTAGTTTGTCGTTGGATACAACGATGAAGAGAAACGTACACCATGTGAACACTATGAGGATCTTTTTTGTGAGATGGCGGGCGTGATGGTGCAGGTGGGTGTGAGCCATAATTTTCTTGCGAAAATTCTAAACCTCGTCAACAATGACAATCCCTGTCTTCTTTCTCTTCCTTTTCATGTTTCTTTCGCTTTCACTTTGTCTCCATCTCTAACTTTTATGATATATCACCAAAATAACCCGTAATGTATGGACATATGTATTTGGGAACTAATAAGACATGAGGATTCACGTGTTGTTGTTGTAATGTTCTACATAATTCTTTTAAGCCACAAAAGAAACGTGTCTTGATTCAATAAATATTAGATCATGTTTTATGTAAGCCTTTTTAGTAGCGGAATGAATAGGGCAAAAGACTTTTTGATTAAAAAAAATGAATTTATTGTGTGTACAAATAGTTTCGTTGATTGGAATCAATTAATGTCACCAGGACGACGTATGCGTCAATTTAGGAGTAAAAATATTCGTTTGAAGGTGAATCGTTGAGTTTTGTTTCTACGTTACTGTTTAGTATTATATTTATAATCACCATTATGATCATTATTATCTTTGTCCTGATTATTATTGTTACCATTGTTGTTATTGTTTTTGTTTCTATTGTTCTAATAATAATAATAATAATAATAATAATAATAATAACAACAACAACAACAACAACAACAACAACAACAACAACAACAACAACAACAACAACAACAACAACAACAACAATAATAACAACAACAATAACAACAACAACAACAATAACAATAACAATAACAATAACAATAACAATAGCAATAACAATAACAATAACAATAACAATAACAATGACAATAACAATAACAACAACAACAACAACAACAACAACAACAACAACAATAACAATAATAATAATAACAACAACAACAATAACAACAACAACGGCGCGGAAATATGGGCAGACTCCCTGAAGACAAAGAAGTACTGTAAGACGATGACGATGGTACAGAGACAAGGCGCGCTGCGAATCGCTTGCTCCTACCGAACAGTCTCTGCACAAGCTGTTCTGGTGGTGGCGGGCGTAATACCCGTGGATCTCCTTGCCTTCGAGCGCAAGAGGATCTACGGGAGCAGCGCGGACATAGGACGAAAGAACGCGGCAATCGCCGAGCGCGAAAGGACGATGGAAGTATGGCAAAGACGGTGGACAGAAGAACAAGGTGGAAACTGGACGAGACGACTCATACGGGACCTGAGGCCGTGGCTCGAAAGGAAGTTTGGCGACGTGAATTTTTACGTCACCCAGCTCTTGACAGGGCACGGTTACTTCCGACGGTACCTATGTAACATGAACCGAGTACGGACATCGGACTGTAAATACTGTGGACACGAACGAGACGACGCGGAACACACGTTATTCGTATGTGACCGCTGGACAGGACTCAGACGAGAACTGGAGACAACGGTCGGCAGCATCACTCCTGATAACATCGTGGAGGTGATGCTGCACGAACCGGAATGGTGGCGCTTAGTCGCCGCCTACACGGAAAACATACTGAGACGTAAGAACGCGGACGGCTGCTTAACAGACGACTAAGCAGACGGAGCGACGTGACGTAACGAAATACGGAGGAACGGCACGAACGGACGTACACGGACAGAACCCCCAGTCAGAAGTAATATCAACATAGTCCCTGGCTGGGGGAGGACATCAAGGAGGTGGCGGTTTAGTGGGTAGGCCTGTTTTTTTGGGAGTCCCACATACCCCCTTAGACTAAGGGGAATCCGTAAAAAGGATTCCGCAACTCCTTGTAAAAAAAAAAAAAAAAAAAAAAAAAAAAAAAAAAAAAAAAAAACAACAACAACAATAATAATAATAATAATAATAGGAATGATAAAGATACATTAAGTTTTTCTTTTGGCAAACTTTCGTCCTAGCATAAAAAATTATTTTAAGTGACTTGTAATCTCAAATTTTAATCTCATTCCGATTTGATATGTAATCATTTTCATTAGAAATCTATATTTTTCTCAAATTGTATATTAGATGTTTGTGTATAAAAATTCAAAGCTATATAATTTGATGTCAGAAAATTGTCACATGAATTCGACTAAGCTGATTGTTTATTGCTAGATAGTTCAACAATAAGAATAAGGAATAAAAAAATAAATAAATAACGCGACCATCGGGGACGCGCTCGATCTCATATTCTAGCAGCTCATCTCTATTATTCCACCATTTTTATCGAGTTTTTGCAAAAGAGGATAAAAAGTTGTGCATGTAGCAGATAGAGAACAACTTTCAGGGAGGGTTGCACGTGACATTTTTTCCTCTTTTTTTTTCAACTGATACCGAAGCGAGAGGAAATATTTTCCGTTAAAAGACCACTGAGAATATAGGATGGTAGCTGCAATGGAGACTCAATGGCTTCAAAAAGTATCAAGCTGAAGGCCACCACCTCGCTTTCGCTATTCAATCCTCTCGCGTGTCGTTGACGCACATTTACGCCTTTTTTTTCTTTTCTCTTTGCCCAATTTTTTGCGCTTAATCCAATTGTCAGAGTTTTTAAATATCTCAACTATGCTTGACGCCCCCTCACATCATGGACGCACACACACACACACACGCACAGACACACGCGCGCGCGCGCGCGCGCACGCGCGCGCACACACACACACACACACACACACACACACACACACACACGCACGCACGCACGCACGCACGCACGCACGCGCACACACACACACACACACACACACACACACACACACACACACACACAACACACACACGCACACACAAGCGTGCGCGCGCGCAAGTAAAATTCTCAATAAAAGTGCGTTGCTTTTTTCCGTTTAAAATATGATTGTGCGGCCAACACAGCCAACAATGGAGGGCTGTAGACCTGTCGTTGAAGCAAAAAAAGGCACAGAGTATCCTGTTAGGTTCTGTTAGGTCCGTTCACAAAGGGTTTAGAGTATACATCGTATAGATACGGTATTGTCACCGTGTTTCGAAGTGTCACATGTTGAATAGTTATTTAAAAAAAAAAGTGTGCTGGTGCTGTTTGCACCGGCGCGGAAAAAACACTCTGAGAAATTGGCACTCGCCGTTGTAAAGACTTGGCGTCATACAGCGAAGAATTCTATTTCGTGTGTATACAGGGTGTCCCGTTATACCCTTTGCATGGAAATATTTTATCGAATATATGTTAGTCTAAAGAATATTTCTATCAAATGTTGTGCTATTTTTAGGGACACATAATATTATTCACGCGAGCATTAACTGATGGTACTCTTGACTTTGAAAGTACCTGGTGGTTTTTTAAAAGGGAATATCTCTTTTTTGACTATAGTACGCATTCATAGATCAAGAATATGTGTCTGTGTAGAGGTGGAAGTGAAGTTTTTTCCAAGAGCTTCGAGGCCACGAAATGTTGAGAGAAGAGTTGAGAGAACACTGAGTGATGCGTTGCGGCCTTTAGGAGCGGGGTAGCAAGCACGGTAAAAGTCATTTCGTTGTAATTAGCCCAACGCGCACGAGTCTCGATAAATTGAAAAAGTTGGTGAGAAATGGGACGCAATTTACCGTACCAGCAGCGGGCTGCTCGCTTAGTCCGCTGAGAACCTGAAGCCACACTACATGCGCTGTTACAATCACTACTACAGTCTTAAAATATATATCTATATATTAATTTGCAGTAGACATATGTATATAAAACATTGAAAAGCCGCTCGACTAACCGTCCGATTACTGGTTCGAAGACGGAAACATATGTTTTCGTGATAATCAACTGCTGCCACGAGTAAATTGAATATATCTCTTGGATTTCATTCTTAGCCATATATATAAAGAGACTTATATTCTGAAATACATTATTTAAGGCGACAACAATAACATATGTGTATACAGAGATACTCATACTAACATGTATTGATGATAGGAGGTGGTACTGGTAGCGCTACGTTGTCCCCAACATAAAAATCCCATATTCTTGAATTCCCTATCTGATTGATTGTCAAAAAAGGCCCATCAGGTGGCCAGCTGGAATTTCAGATTTCTACGTATGTGGACTCATGAAGAAAACGGGAAAATAGATTGACAGTCTTTTGAGCAGTTCACGCTTTTTCATATTATGTTTTAAATTACGCTTATGTAAATTTTTTTTACATCCTATTCAAGCATTACTATATTAGAAACAAAAGTTTTACCTTTTATTTTTAGCACATACCTGTACGGTAAACGTAAAAAGTTCTCTCCGGGAATCAAAATTGTTTCCCCTATATTCGTATGGTTAACTGCAATAAAAATAGTTCAGTAGAAGTAGCACGCCTCACCACACATCGCACAGAGCTCAGTCCTTTTTTGTGAGGCAACATAGTTAGAAATCAGACAAATACATGTTGGGAGGTCGAAAACGTATAGAGAAGAAATAGCGTTAATATTGGTTGGAAATACAGATCTTCGTAGTATGTCTGCTCTTGAATACCAGTACTAACGGTCACAAGAAAAATATATTGCGAATAAAAACTGTTTCACTCCTTAGTCCAATTTGTGTCGCTCTATAATGATGTCTTTATTTTTTATAATTATCTACGGTGAAGCCCCCTACTTTTTAATAAAGCTTTCTTTCATTTATATATTGTAATATGCTTACAAAAGTCGCTCTGCCACCCCTCATATCGAATACGCACTTCGCGACTCAACCATACAACACATAACCCTCACACTTTCACGATGCTAGAGGGTGGTAAAGAGCTATTTGCCAGTTCGTTAGTATCGTAAAATATACACCCATCCTTTCGTAAAAAGGTTTTAGCGAAGGAACAAAGTAGGAGAAAGGTGGAATGGGGATCGGTACGTACTATTTTCTGTATATGAAGGACAGTGATGAAAACGGGTTGAAATTATAATAAGCGTGTATTTTAACTTGTGAATATTTATGCCCCAAAAAGTCGTCTCCTGTAAAAATGCCTCCCCATAAAAAACCCCTTACATAAAAAGAACAAATCTTCACAAAAAATCCAAAAAAGACCCCGCTCAAAAAAGTCACAAAAATTTCTCTGAAAAACCAAATTTTCACAAAAACTTATCAGAAGGCCGCCTCTCAAAAATCCAATTATAATAAGTGACGAAATCCTACAAAAAGGCTTCTCTTATAAAATTCTTCCTCACAAAAATTCCTCTAAAAACTAAATCCTCATAAATAGTTATATAATAAATAGAAAAGCATATTTCGCCGAGTATGTCGAGCTTTATTGTGTTTTATAAAATCTCCAAATAATCTTGAAAAACATATCGCTCTTCTATTTAACATTTTATAACAATAAATTTTTATTCTATGCTTCAGAAGTACAAGAATTCTCTAGTATAACCAACAGTCGCCGCAGCGACTCGATGCAAAGTATTGAAAAAATGAACCAATCGCAAATAGCCCGCGTTTATCAATAAATTGATAAAAGTACTTGTCCAGCCCAAATTTTTTTATCTCAGAAATTATCTTAAAACGGAAAGATACGGAAAAGGTCAGTATAAACATCTCGTCCAAATTCTCTGTCAAACCATTTACATTTTAGGCAAATGTAGAAACGGCATCATAACCTCACGCGCGATGTGAACGACTCGATGTCCGTCAACAAACTGGCCATCAACATACCAGATACCAGTGGCCATCTGGTGCGAAAAATAGACATTAATGTGCCGCTAGGGGGGGGGGGGGCGGGGGGAAACATGAATAATTGGACTTCCTTGTATATTAAGGTGATGGGTCAATCACCTAACCTCACCTCGAATTTTCGAAGTTGAAATTCTTCGATACGGTTTGACCGATTATAAAAAAGCTCTGTCAGCCTACACAGGACGATAGCGAAAATGGGCTGACAGGGCCTTTTTGTAATCGATCAAACCGTATCGAAGAATTTCACTTTCGAAATTTGCAGCTATCTCTCTCGCACTCATGGCGGCTCAGTCGGTATGACTCGTAGCCTTAATACAAGTACGAGAAAAAGTACTTTTGGAAAGGGAAAACAAGAACGAGCAGGCTTAAACGTGTTCGAACTTGCATAACCGTAATGCGCATGCACGTGCCGAACACGCTGCTGAGTAAACAACTTCTGCGTAGTCACGTAGTGATGACGCCAGCAGGCGTATGTAGTGGTGGAAACAAGAACGACTTATGCGCAGGCGCGCAGCGATCACGCCACCCGGTGCATGAAGTGGGGAAAGCAAAGTACCAATAAGATTATGAGAAAATAAGAGATTATGTTCGAAAATACAGTTGTTCTACCAGCCAGAACAAGAATAAAAACTCAGCATAAAAAAAGTTCGATTCAAAAAAAGATTGTAAACGAAAAAAACATCAGATTGAAAAAAAAAATTCGGCCAAAGTACTTGACGAGTTCGTGACCATGAGTGATATATTATGTGAATTAAGCAAAAAACTCGCCAAGTACTTCGGCCAAAATTTTTTCTTCAATATAAGAGTTTAACAATTTTTTTAGTTCATTTAGTTAGAATTTAGTTAGAATGGTTTGTCAATACTCTAAAGAATAAGTCGTTTTGTCTTGTTTTAAGTCGATAAGTCAAATAGTTTTTTTGCTATGAGTCTCGTCAAATTGGACAAATTACAAAAACGATATTTCGAGAAAACGGGGTTTAAAGTTTGTAGCATTTGTACATACCCGTGCGGCACCTACCTGTTCTCGATTCTGTAACTTCTAAAATACATTTCAATGGTCTGTAAAACTTTGGGAACATACAGTTCGATACTTGAAATATCGATTAAAGTAAAAAAAAATCGATTTTTTTACCTTCTAAACTAGACCACTGTCTTAATAGAAAAATCGGTTATTAATCATCATGAACATCGTTACTGTATCCTGTATCCTTGTACCCAAAAGACAGCGAGTATTATTGTTTTGAGATAATTATCCGCTTATAAATAAATCTAATTAAAATTGGACAAATTTAAACATGATCCCAATTGAACAAAATTTAGACAAATTTTCAAGATAATAATTGAATATTATCATTTAAGAATGAAGACATGAACATGACAACAAGAAAACCGTTCTTGTTGTCATGAATATTACGTTGATTATTCAAAAATAAATGATACAAACAAGAAATAAATAATAATATCACTTGTATTGTTCATAAAAATGTACAACCAAAAAACATCATATTTGTTTTATTGTAAAAAACCCAATTTATCTATTTCAAACATAAAATTCGCTTCATCTCCGTTTTCTTTCGTACCTGCTCCGAAAAATTCATAAAACTGAAACCGATGTATAATGACGAAATAGCGTGTTGGCTAAAGCGCTCCGTTACAGTATACACACCCAGAAAAAAGATCTCTTCACATCTCCTATGATCGTTTATTCGATTTCGTGAAAATTGAATCAACAAAATTTCTATTAGCTTCAAATAGAAAGTTATATTTGGATCAAATTGATAATACTATTTGAGTATGTTTATTTGAGTTCCCACGTAAAGATTTTTAGCTCCGACCGCCACGTGGCGTAGAGCGTTGAGGCGTTTCTCACATAGGAATCGCGTTGCCGATGTACATAAATGGTGGCGATTAAAGTAATTTCATTATTCTGACTGATTCTGTCTCAGAAGAAGGTCGTGCATTTTTATTCATACCCAACATTGCGGACCCAGGAAAATATATTTTTTATTTATTTTTTATTGTTCCTGCGTATATCCTTGCGGGTTTTTACGGCCCCATCCTATCATTTCAACCCTACTTTTCTCCCCACTTTACTAACTCTTTCGTTCCTTTGAGACCCCCCAGGAGTGTTGCCCATAGCCACTGTTTCCTAATGCACTACTGTATCGCATTTGCACGAGGGCCAAGGGAAACTCTGGAAAACTCGACCGATACAGGTGGCTATATTTTTACTGAGTTTCAGTTGGTTAGCACCATCAGGATTTAACGATTTTGGCTAGTTATCACGGGTCCACGATCGTTATAACCTCGCGACTGTTACTCTAACAAAAAGTCAAAACTGATTTCAAAATATTGGTCAGCTATCACAGGCACGACAGCTCTCAAATACCACCAGAATTTTACCAATATTACTATTAAAGTATATCACTAAACAGTGAGTACGAAAAACACAGTTAAGCATAAAAAATGTGTGCGAAAAAGTGGTGAATTTTTGGGTGCAACGAAATAATAAAAGATGAATGTTATCAATACGCTTCAAGCTGGAGAATTCTAATTAGTCATGATCGAAAGAAAAATAAATAAAAAATACGTGAACCTGTAATATCCTCTAAAATACTGTCATTAAAAAAATATTAAAGAAAAAATTTTCAAAAATAGGTGGAATCGCGGTGCATGCTGTGAAGTATCTTGTAGAGACTCGCTTGTAAATGGACTTGCCTTGACTCGCTACCGCTACTCTAGATCTACGAATAAAACATGTGAATGATTCGAATAATAGGACTTGTTTTATAAGTTTATCATGGAAAATACAGTATATTTCCCTGAATACAATATATTTTCTTAAATAAACCCTGCATACCAATTATCACAAAAAAGTACAGAATTTGGACATTTAGATCCGCCATTTTGCATCCGCCATCTCGAATTTGAGACATGTGATATTGGATTCATAATCAGCGGCCCCAAAAATCCTTATATATGGGTCCTCCTGCGATTTTCATCGAACAACATTGCTGTTCCTGGATGACTGAAAAATATAAGAAAATTTTCGGTTTGCGCCGAAGTATTCGATATTGCCATCTTGAATTTCAAAACGACTACTTATTGATTTTGAAGATTTGGGCCCACGGATGCAAAATCTTGTCTCCCCGGCAGAATTCTCATACAATTTCCATGAGAAAACATCAATTGAAAGAAGTATGCTAGCGATAAAATGTATTTTATTTAAAAATAAATAAATAAATATGACCTTTTCGGATCGCATTTTTCGGGAATTCTAAGTACGGATCCTAAAAGCCCAGAAAATTATACATTGGAAATTATTGTTTTAGAATTTTTGCTGGACGTATTTTACAGAAAGCTGCTGGAAAATGTCATGAAAACGTGTTTATTCGGGAATTAATGGGTTAAATGGTTACCGATATTTTTTTTTTTCAGAAAAAGTAAATCCTCATAAATTGATTCAAAACATCAAAGAACTTACGAATATCTTTGCGACAACTTTGTCAGGCATTGCTACAATTTTGTTATTGGCACTTACCCAGCAAACACCGCTGAGATGAATCTCGAAAATGTAACCATAATGAAAAATGTAACAGATATGTCATATAATTGTTATCACAGAGCCATAACTTTTCCAATTCAAACATAAATGTGATGAAGTTCATACGTCCCATTGATATATGTTTTAACTGGTGATACAACATAATATCACAGTCAAAATATCACACGACAAGAAATCACCGGGACAAGAGTATCACCATAACAAAATATCAAACGGAAAAAAATCATGGCGACAAAATATCATAGCCAGGCATGAATTTTTCAAATTATTCCAATTTATTGATGTACAATGTTGCGTGTATGTAATGTTGTGTATGAGAGAATGGATAACGGTTCAGCAGTTACGTCAGACTGGGGATGATTCCTGATGTACAGCATCTATCGTATGTAGATAATCGTAACGAGAGTTTAGCCATCCGTCACAAACGCCAAAACAACTGTAATTTTTTTAATCAATTTTAAGAGCTTTTATCACACCGCGAGTTAAATCATTGCAAGCGCATACGTTCTGCGAAACACCACAGAAATATCCATGAACATTCCAGAAATGTATCATTTACCATTTGTTGGTTATTAATAAGAAAAGAAAAAAGCGGCATTTCGCTTATAGCGCATGTAACGGAGGGTTAGTATCAATTCCGTATTGTGTATAACGTTATACCACTCAAATTTCTGAAATCTCAGAGAGGAAAGCCACGTCTTATACACGATGGCTAGGTTTGAATTGTGTATGGTTTAAAATTTAAACCATATATAATTCAAACTTAGGGTGGTTCAAACCTAGGGTGGTTAGACCTTAAATACTTGAAAACTACTATTTACACTCGGTCAAAATACTATTAACACAAATTTTTCTAAGGAAATTTACGCAATATATACCGTCTGACCTGCATATGTATATTAATTGAAAATAATTTGATTGTGATATTTTGTCGGGGTGATTTTTTGTCGTGTGATATTTTGTCGCACTGTATCACATTTGCGCGAGGGCCAAGGGAAACTGTGGACAACCCGGCCGATACAGGCAGCTATATTTTTACTGAGTTTCAATTGATTAGCACCATCAGAAACTCAGAAAAACTGTCTCCCGGTCAGCGATTGATCAGCGAGCCGGTGCATGGTTAAGGAGGGTGGGGACCCGTGGCAAAATGTAACCATTTACATCAATTTTACACAGTATATTCTTTGACGTGTACTGGATGTTCCATCCAAATTTTAAATCGATCGTCTACTCCGTTTTTGTGAAACTAAATATCAAAAAAACACTTTTTAACATGGCAAGATGCCTACGGTCATTGGTGAACAACGTATTACGCCTGAAATAGTGACAGAAAATTTAAAAAACTTGTTCAAAAACCAGCATACCACAAATTACATGATTGCAATTACGGTTCCTAAAAATTAAATAATTTGTCTGCATCGTTTATTAATTGTGAATAATTACTTATTTCACTTATTCATCAACGAAAACGGTGAGTTTTCGCCGATCAACCGAAAGAACAGGCTCTTTTTCGTTTGTATTCGACGAAATACTACTATGTGAAGTTGGCGGTTTGCTTGGAAACAATGGAAGTGTCCCTACCCTCCTTAAGCAGTTACCCAACAAAGTATTGGCCGCACCCGAGGCTGCTTAACTTTGGAGATCGTCGGAGCTATATACACCCACCGCGCACCCATCGCTGTCGAGTGAAATTACTAAATTCCTGAATTGTTACTGAGCTGACTCGTAATATTTTTACATATTTTAGTCATACATAATTGTTTGAATGGGATGAGGTAAACACTAATGAAGAACGCGATGCAATTGACTTAGTTGGTAGATAAAGATTTTGTAATGTTAATTGTCGTACACGGTAGATTGATTCGGAGGGTTTTCCGTGAACAATAATCGAAGTCGGTCGTCGTCTAGTTATGCGTGCTTCGTAGGTATCTGCATATGCATATCTGGTTGCATCGTTGGATACGAAGGATTGAATGTCCAATAATAATTAACTCGTGTATGTTTAACAAGATCTTTAAGTTATGTGGAGGTCATATTGAATTTTAATATTACAAGTGACCAATGAAGGTTTAAATTTAAAGAATAAATGAAATTCAGTCTTTCTTCAATAAAGTCCAGTCTATATCTCCATAGTAATATAGTGATATTGGAGTTTTTCAACCATATAACTATTTTAAATAAAATAAAGAAAATAAATATTTAATAAAGTTATAAAAGTATCCATTCATTCATGTGTTGTTAATGAATTCTTGATAAATCTAAATATTTATTGTGAAATAAATATGTATACTTGTATTTACAGTGGTATTCTCATTGAATATCTAAGAATTGCCAATAATTCAAGAGTGTAATAGGTAGCGTGCGTGTTCGTTAGGTTAGGCATAATCAGAAGATAGGTAGGTAGGACGGCTCAAATTCCTATGTACGTAACACTGAATTCAAAAAAAAATTATTTCAAATATGTATAGGCGTTTTTATGGATGCCGCAAAACAGGGGTTTCTAACGAAACCGTTGCTCTCAGATATGATTAGTTATAAACAATTTATATGAAAAATACGGAGTTATGTTTCCAGCGCATCGGTACGTAAAATACATGTAGCAATGAAATCGCATTAATTTCATTGTTATGTAAATTATACGTGAGCGTGACATGTTTCGTAGCAGTTATATCTTTGAGCTGGGTATGTTATATGATTATTACTCGTAGTTTTTTCATAACTGTGATTTGTTAAAAGGATGACACATTTAAAAACGAGCTCCTTATTCACGGAGCTGGTGATATCGATGTTATATCCAAAGTAACATAAAGTTACATAAAGTTACATAAAGTTAGAAAAGTTACATAAAGAAACAAAGTTACATATAGTTGCCGTAAATACGGGGGTGGATTAAAAGGTTCGTAGCCTCACTAAGGAGCATTGAAGTGTTCCATTTCTATTTAACCTCACTATATAGCTGTATCATTTAGTTGTCATTGGAGAAAGTTTCATTTATTTATTGCCACCGGTTTAGATTTTGTACGTTCTAAAGTAAAGTGAATTTTGACAAATTTTCGAAATGGAGAAAATCGAACATTATGCGGTTATTAAGTACCTGCCCAAACATGGCTCAACTCTGTAGCAGATCTACGATGGTTTCGCAGCGCACTAGGAGTACCTGTGCTACGGTGAAAAACTGAGCGACTTATTCAAAGCATCGTCGAGAGACCCAGGGTAAAATATCGCTTATGAAATTTGACGATGTCGCCTAAGATTTAGACGATCGTTTCTTGAATTTCATGACGTCGCCTAAAATTTTGACGATCGCTTAAACAATCAAGCGATTGTCTCGACGATCGTCTACAAAATCGAACGATCACTTATAAAACTAAGCGATCACTTTACAATCGCTTGAGATTTTGATGATCGCTTATCGAATTGAGCGATCGCCTTCTTAATCGTTTTGTCAATTAAAATATCATTTTGACGATCACTTATAAAATTAAGATATCGCTTTGCAATCGCTTAATGATTTATTGAGCGCAATGTCTATTTTTATTCATTGCAAGATAAGATTCATTTGCCTCCAGTATATAATTCAAGAAGTAAATTGGACTACTTGCATCAAATAATTTCTTTTACAGTGTATTCTTTAGGACAGCATATTTTGATTAAATATCAAGAGCTGCATTTAAAATAAACAAATGTTGAAAATTGTTGACAAGGTTTCTGATTAACAAAAAATGTATTCCTTTCTGAAAACGGTCACTGTTTATGCAACAAAATATTTTTTAATATAAATCAAAGAACCTTTTTGTTATTCTAACCGCACGAATAATTCAAATGGGTATATTTGATGCTACAAAAATCTCGATAAAATTAGTAAATATTCCGAAAAATCAACTAAATGATGATGGTATTATTAACAAATTGATGTTGTTGAGCAAAGTTATTCACAGAAGACAACAAAATATTTATACGCCTGAACTGTGGCACAAAAACTACACCTCATCAACTGTTGGGTTGACAAATCTAAGAGTGGTTATTCATAGTGGGTTGTCAAGTAATACTTGCGTGCTTTCGTAAACGCAAATTGGTGTCGTTCGATTTTTTAAGCGATCATCAAAATTTTAGGTTACATCATGAAATTCAAGAAGAGATAATCAACAAGGGTCGTCAAAGAAATTGACGATCGCCTTTTTTTAAAGCAATATTTTGACATGGAATACACTATAAAAAAATTATTTGATCAAAGTAATCCAATTTACTTGAGTCATCTTTACTGGAGGCATGTAAATTTTACCTTGCAATGAGTAAAAATGGACATTGCGCCTAATAAACCACTTTTTGCGGACTGACAATGTACGTATCATTTTTGAATATCAAGTTGTCAAGTAGAGGATGGTATGATAGGTAGCTTCCATACGCGTTAAGTCATAGATAGGTAGATAGGTCGGATCGAATCCCCTTAAATAATTTTGTATTTGGCTTTACTAACCATGATGTTTTGATCAAAGATATATTTACTTCATCTGAATACTGAATTACTGGATAATATACAAATAAATAATTTACTTCGATCAAATAAATTTTGTTTCGTTCAAACAAAAGCTTTTTACAGTGTATGTTGAAAATATTATTGAATATTTTCTGTCTTCCCTATTTATTTAATTCCGTTGGAAAACAAATCAATATTTAATCTCACACAATGCAGACAATTGCACACTAAAAAAAAAATTGAAGTATCGCCAACTACGCGATGAGGTTGGACGAATTTCATTGCGCCAATAGTTATATTACGTTTCGTTAATCACCCGGTGTTGATCTATTGAAAGTCATGTCGTTGAGACAACTACGCCACGATTTTGCCGCTAAATTTTAATTAATTTTAGTTGGGTGGATTTCATATGATACAACCGCAATGAATGAATCATTGAAAACAAATTAAACTTGAGACACAGAATCGATTGTATTTGAAATAATCACACGGAGGTTGAGTTGTATACGGTTTGTTCGTGACTTGATAAAATAATAGCATAGAATAAACTTCTCTGCGAGAATTGAATTTAATGACACCATAAATCAACGGAATATAATTTGTAATTAAGCTAATTACATAGTAATCATTTGGATGAAATCTTTTATTACTATTCAAACAAATAAACCTTTTGCTAAAGCTAATTATTCCCTGGCTGCATTTCTGGTGCGGCAGAAATCCACTAGAGGGCCACGGGCGGAGCGCTCTTGCGTAAGCGTTGCATAACGCTTACGCAAGAGCGCTCATAAGGCTCCAACATTGAATAATTAAATAACGATCACACCGACCGATGGATGGTCGTCGAGAAAACTCGAACCCTTGTTTTACGAGGTAAAAAGGCTAAGGCTTTATTATCGTACAATTAAAGTACGCTGATATAAAAAGCTCTTGCCACCTAATTATGTCAGGGTAGGCGCTCTTACGAGAGAGTAAAAAATCGATCAATCGTATTTACTATTGAAAGTCGCAAAATATAAAATCAAAAATATCAAATAAAAAATATTCCAAAAAATATATATATATATATAAATTCAAATATTTCTTACAGCCATTTTAAAATCATAATTATTAGGTACAATCACTATACGTTTTAATTACACAATTCAATCTATTCAATCCAAACATGATTGATACAATTGATTGAAATACTTTTCTCCATTTTCCGAGCAATGCGATGATACTATTTCAAATGTTTATTGAATTTCGTTGAAAAAATGTTTTGGTTCTATTGAATATTTAAAGTTTTACCTCAAATTTCGAGCATAGTTGGCTCAACAAAATACCTTCAACTACGCTTGGAGGTTGCGTCAACTACGCCATTGGTTTCACCGTATCCAACCTCAGGGTGCAGCTGAGCCAACTACGCCTCCAGTCTCAACACTATGCCTTTTTTTCAGTGCACACTTTCGAAGAGTCGTAAGAATTTCCAGTCATTAGTTGGGAAAATTATAATTTTCCAATAATTGAAATAATTTTCCTTTTTAAGCAATGTGGCACTAAAATCTGCATTTCTTTTGTTCATTTGTTTTTTGTTTCATTTCTTCCTCAAACACAACTTGGTATAAAAAAAAGTTCTTCATTAAAACTGTCCATTTCAGAA
Organism: Rhimphoctona megacephalus; assembly: GCA_963989365.1. Taxonomy (NCBI): domain Eukaryota; kingdom Metazoa; phylum Arthropoda; class Insecta; order Hymenoptera; family Ichneumonidae; genus Rhimphoctona; species Rhimphoctona megacephalus. The sequence continues at coordinate 6,614,566 of OZ022420.1, read as the reverse complement.
ATAGTCTACTCACAACCAATGCACAATGTTTATTGAAACAAAGCACCGCAACCCGGCCCGCTCATACTGTATACGCCCTCGCATTTGTTCAGTGCGATGAAATGCAACCCGTCCCGTCGGCAGTATACGCAGACCTTAAAGCTTTTTCACTATTTTTATTTAATTTAAAAAACTTGACGTTTAAAAAGTTAAGACCCGAATATGGCTTAACAGGCGAACTAAAAATATTAAATTGATAAAAAAATGATAATAATAATAAAAAGTGAAAGTTAAAAAAATTGAAAATAAAAAAGGGGAACTGACCTCATAAGTATACACATCTTTTTTAGCCCCTCCCGAAGGACACTGAAAATTGTTCTGCTTAGTTCGTCTTTTTCGTCAAATAACTCCGGTCTTAATTGACAGACTCAATTTTTCTTCTAATTGGAGCTCAAATCTTCCCGAACAAATTTCATTGCAGGTTTATTATGGTCAAACAATTAGCAACAACGATATTTCAAAATAAAGACCAAAAAAACGTGTTTTTTGCATTCTTCCCATAAAAATTGAAGATCTCGAGTTCTAATGGAGCGACAAAAAAAATTGAAAAATGCTTTTAAAACCCAGATTTTAAACTTTAAAGTAGCGTTGACCTTGCATCGCTTTAAAAAAAAATACTTATTTTGAACAGTGAATATGAACATATCATTTGTTTTACGTATACATCGTTTTTTTTGGAATAAATGGACATAAAATAAAAATGACAACTCTTTTCTATTAAAAAAAAATCCATTGAACCTATTCTTTTATTTATTACAAAATATCAATTAATTAGTTTTCACACCTTCCCATTAGACACCCTGTATTATGAGGCATACACAATTACTTAAACTTGTACATGTAACATGTATCTGTAGTTTATGTTTACATTTTTCTTGGCTAGGCATGACGTAAGCTCCAATATCGAGAAATATTCCCACGACCAACTGTAGTGGTAAGAATTTTTCACAATTTCCTTGGGCATATGGAATCGAGTGGCAAATGAGGTACAGAGGTCAGATGCAGTTGCATGGGGGTCTGCTTACTGATCGGGATCGGAGACTCAGGGGGACTGGCTACTGAGCTGGGCCGACCTGTAATAAGCACAAGCTCGTAGGCAGGACGAAATGGTAAAAAAAAACAAGCTTTATATGAAAATGTCAAGAGAATCATTTTTGTATACATTTCATTGCAAGCGATTGTTTTCATTTCAATCCATACCTATCTCGTATTCTCGTTCGTATTCGCGGTCTCGATCGTTTAATTTACGGTGCTTGCTTGCTTTTCCGGAAGAAAGCTGCAAATACAAAATAGAAAGAAGAAAAAACTACAAAATGTGATAAATTAAAAACACCACATAGCCACTCGTTGATGAGAGCCTTACGAGAACATATGTGAGAGTGAAATGTCGTCACATCCCTCCGACTCATCTCTCAGAATTCTCTCACTTATGTATTCTACATAGCTCACTAGTATATATTTACACTCGTAACGTCGTATACACGTACGTGTTATTTAAAACGAATATGTAGGTCAGGCATAGCAGGGAGGGCAAATACTCGAATGTGCTGGTGCCCGGCCGTCGGCACGAATGCCCGCGTTGACGACGACTACTCGGACGTGGACGACGACGTTTTTCGCTGTGATTTATTTTCGTCGGTATTACACTCTCTTTCATACAAACCTACATATGTATACATTCTCGTTGTCGACTTGGCTTTCATGTGGTTACACAGGTCTAGTGTATTTCGCTCTGTGTACCTTGCACTTTTTTGAATGCATGAAAATATATACGCCCTTGCGTCATCATGGCTATTGGTTCCTTACAACACATTGCATATTTCTTCGAGTGGAAGATTAATCGGGAGTTTTCGTAGCACTCGAATTCACTACGATTCGGAGGCTTCGGTATCTTTTTGCTTCTACATGGTCGTCCAACACTAGCTAGTGAACCTTCCTTATCAATAGTTACTTTTTTCATAACGTTGATTTTGAAAATAATTTCTGATATAACACCCGGAGATGTGTACTATAGCACAGAGTACCGCAAAGTGACCAGACGCTAAGACTACATTCAAAAATGTTCAGCTACTGTATACTTGAACTTGTGGACAATGATGGTATAAAGACAGGGGGGAGGGGGGCGTTTGGGAGTTCTGAAACCGTCTTCTATTGGATAGTACATCGAAGATAGGTACAAACATTTGAGCGATTCTTTCGAATGGAGCGTTGCTCAACCGCATAGCCGAGAATCATCCGCGCGTACCCGTACAGCACAACTATAACTACCATAACTTAAAAAATAATTTAAATATCGACATGAGACTTTCAGGAAATCAATCTTAAAGTTTCAAAGTGTATTCTAAAACAGTAAAAAAAATCTATTTTTTGAAATTTTTGCAGTAGCCTAACCCCTTAACCCTAGAACTCATGAGCTATTTTTTTTACCTTCTAACTCATTACTGGGATCACTAATGACCCCACAATTTCTTTTGATCATACAATCATTCTTCCAGAGGTAAATATGCTTAACACTAGATGGATCCTTTCGTTTTTCAATCAGGAAGAGAATTACATGTCCTCTTGTATAAAGTTCATGAGTAACGCATGAAATTGCAGTTTTGTCACCGTTTTTCCGCTAATCTGATTGGTTCACTATTACGTTGCACGTAGCTCGCCTCTCGTGCCAGAGTTCAAGTCAAATTATGACTCTGAAGTTATTCTGTTTACCCTAAAAGGTCACAATGATAGCTGGTCCTTCAAAATACTTATGACAACTCAAATTGGTTTTTGACAAGTCGCGAACCGGAAAGAAGAATAGCGAACGAGAATTATTCTCAATACATCTCGAAAAAGGACAGATTTTATTAAAATAATAAATAATCATCTTTTAATAATAAATAAGTAATAATAATAATAATAAGTAAGTAAATAATAAATAATCATCTTTTATGTATAAATCATATTTTTAAATTTATTCTGACGGTTTCATTAATGTTGAGGTTTATGTTGTTATTAAAAATAACGTTAGGCAAGAAGTTGACGCGCGCGTTTAAATCACTTATTCCTCTTATCAAGAGACTCGGTCGAGTCTCGGGACAAGTACATTGACAGCTCTGTCATCTGCTGGCCCGAGGCTCACCGAGACTATATTTTCTCTGAATAAAACGATTCGCGGTGGTGCGGGTAAAATTGGCATGCCATTTTGTCGAATTATAAAGTTCAGGAGCCGTTTGGTATTCTGAAAATTGAACTGGAGATTAATATACAAATTCTCCTTCGATTGAGCGTAAAATCAGCATGATCGGTGGCGTAATTGCTGAGAAAAAACTTTGCACAGGCTCAAGATTATGCTAAAACTTATAACACATCGAAGGATTCGTCGTGTCTGTACATGCGCGTGCACCAACACAAGCAAGGACGATTTGTTGTGTTCCAGCTCTATGATTGGTTGCTACCGAATCCACGTTATTTTATATATCTGTAGCGTGAGTCTGTCAGTTGTGATGGTCATGAAAAAACGGAGTTTTGACGTTACGAAGTGCGGGACAAAGACAAATAGTAAAAACGTTCATCGCATAGTTCAGTGTAAAATAATTAACTTTAGTTTATTAAAAGTGGTTGTGTGATCAAGTCTCTGATTTGATTTATCCATTCTGTACATCGGAACGTGCGAGCGAAGTTTTGAAATCCGATGTGTCGGACTTACGAGCCATTTAGATAAAGTTGTAAGATGTTAAATTTTATAATTCAGTGAATATACCATCCGATAATACCGGTGAAAGTGTTTTCGTTCGTTAAAAATAATTATTACTATAATAAAGCATGCTTTTATAGGATTAATGATAAAAAACATAACCTCAACCGCTAGTCTGTCTGAGTGTTAATAAATAACGAAATGAGTAATGACATCGATAAATTAAGAAAAAAAGTTATGTCGGAATTCAGCGAAAAAAGGGTTGAGCATTGAATTTATACGACAAAGTTATACGTCTACCAATAATATTTATAAGTGTTTTAATACCCAGCGACAAAAATAGGTCCGTTAATCTATATCTCCGATTATTTTTTTTCCAATCTTAAATTTTATTCCTCTATGAGGAAATAGCACGCAAATATTATGTTGATGAATTCAAATAAACCATCGAAATTTTAAGTCAAATAAAATGTGTACAAACTAAATTTGTTGTGGAATGGCAACATGAATTAAAAATTTTGTTACAGTCTGGCTGTTCATTATTGCATGGGATCAAAATTTCTGTCTCCGTGACATAATGGATACATTCGAACATTGAAAAATCTTGTTGGGCTCAATAAATGCTAAGTTTTTTCGATTTTCCGCTTTAGTTGTAGCGTTATGAATGCGAAAACTTGTTTCAAGAAGACTTTGGATATATTTTTTCTGATGGTATCAAAATTTGTATCACTTAAATGCAACTAATACCTATAAACTTTGAAAATTTAGTAAAGTTAAATGTGTGCCAAGTATTTCAACTTTTTGTCTCTAATTGTGGCCTTATGACTTGAAAAGTTTATTACAAAAAGTTTTTTGTCCTTTGATTTGGGACGGAATCAAAATTTCTGTCTTTGAATAGCAATAGATACATAAAAATGGGTTTTGTGATAATAAATTCCATAAGTTGTTTCAGAAAGTCTTCGGGTGCTTTCTTTTCAATAGTATCATAATTTGTGTCATTAATATGCAACGGATATCTACAAACTTCGAAAACTTTATGAAGCGACATGTGTGCTAAGTATTCCCTCTTTTTGTCTCTGACTGTGGTAATATGAATTGAAAAATTTGTGACAAAAATTTTCCATTCGCTTATTCCTGGATGGGATCAAAATTGCCATTTTCGGAACATTATGGATACAACCAAAATTTTTAAATTTTGATGGTTTGATAAATTTTGTCCACTAGATTCTTTCACTTTGTCGCTTTAGTTGTCACATAATAAATTTTGAAAAGTAGTTTCAGAAAGTCTTCCGATGTTCTTCTTCTGATTTTATTGAAATTTGTATCATTTGATTGCAACAGATACCTACAAGCTTTGAAAATTCTGTGAAGCGATGCGTGTGCCAAGCATCTTCACTTCTTGCTCCGAATGTGTCATTATGAATTGAAAAATTCGTTATAAAAATCTTCATTTGTTTATTCCTGGATGGGATAAAAATGCTGTCTTTGGAACACTATGGATATATGCAAAATTTTTTAATTTTGTTGAGCCCGCGGTCCGCTAGATTGTTTCACTTTGTCACTTTGATTGTGGCATAATAAATTTTGAAAAGCGGTCTTGGAAAATCTTCCGACCTTCTCTTTCTGATTTTATCAAAATTTGTATCATCAGATTGCAGTGGATACCTACAAGCTTTAAAAATTCTGTGAAGCGATGTGTGTGAAGAGCATCCCCACTCCTTGGCTCCGGATGTGGCATTATGAATTGAAAAATTCGTTACAAAAAGTCTTTGGTTGTTCATTTCTGGATGAAATGAAAATTCAGATCGCAATGGATACATTCAAAAATTTTGAATTTTGTTGAGCGCAATGTGCGGTATGTTTTTTTACTGTTCTGCTTGAATTGTGGCACAATAAATTTGAAAAGGTGTTTCATAATGTCTTCGGGTTCTCTTTTTCCTGAAGTATTAAAATTTTTAGCATTCGGAATGCATCGGATACTACAAAACTTTAGAAGCTTTGAGAAGCGACAGATGTGTTGTGTATTTCCAAATTTGGCTGCGATTGTGGCATTATAAATTGAAAAATCATGATTCAGAAAAATTTTCTCTACAGTCACTCTGGCTTTGATTTGATCAAAATTGACACGAATATAATGCAACTGATATAAGCAAACTCATTGGCATGATCCTGATCTAAGTTTGCTTGCTTTGTTGAATAATTTGTTTTAAGGTACCCATAACATACTATCTGAACCTGTCACTATATTCAATGAGAATATTAAAATAGCTGTAAGCTTTCATTATAAATGGTATTTATAAATATCATGATTTCACCTCGTCGTCAATAAAAATAAGACTACAGGAATGCATAAACTTTTTTCACAGTGGATTCGATATGTTCTCTATTTCTATACAATTACTTAAAATTGTATTTTTGATGTTTCATTTATTAAAAGTAAGAAATTTCGGAAAAAAATCTCTTTTCCATTTTTATCAACGACAAGTCGGATGGATTGGTAATATTTTTTACTACAAATATAACATAATGTACAGAACTTACTGTTATTCAAATGTGTTTATTCGATGAAAACGAATTTATAGCTATAAAATCTATAGAAAAATTCTGTCTGCCTTGAAATCGCGCTCAAAAAGTTTGTGAATTCAATTAGTTTTTTGAAAACCTAATTTGTTTTCAATAATTCATTTCTCAGGCGCCCAGGTTCTGACGTATTTGAGTCTGAATCCAGGAAGGCGAAGCTATATGCCAACAAAATTTAATTGGTTTGCTAATATATAAAATTTCCAAATTGGGAATTTCTCCCCCTTCCTGCCAAGTTATAATCGAATAATACCCTATTAACGAATAACTAACATTTCGACAATACCCTAAGCCTGTAGTTAACTCTTTCGAAAACATTATAACTTTGTTCGTTATCACAGGAACGAAACGTTCGTATATTCAAATAACCCCAACAACAATAAATTTATGGTGGGAAATCTGTCACATTCCCTTATGTCGAATTAGAAGAATGAACAGTACTAATTCCTGTGACTGAAATAAATCAATGACGTAACGATACGAACACGTTATAACTTTATTTGTTACGTACAGACTCTATTGGAGTCTATATGAAGTGGAATATTTGAAAATACCATAGAAAAAGAAGTTATATCAAAGAGCAAAAATCCTCTCCCGGGGGAAAAAACCCGGACAATACATTGGTGGTCCCTCGTTTCCCTATGATATCACGAAAAATCGTACAAAAGATCCAGAACAAAACTGAAAGCAATTTTAAAAAGTGTTTACCTATTTTTTCATTCCGAAATCACAGTAAATTTTACCTTAAATTTGTTTTCACAGAAAAAAACAGTAGTTGAATCATTAAAAAATTAGCGTAATGAAGATGAGCAAAATACTACTTATAATTGGTATGTAAGAAATATTAATAGTCTAGAAAAAAAGGTTACTGTCTAAGTTACGTGCAGCAGTAAAATTTATGATATAAATACTCGGACAAGTATGCCTTTGGTGATGCAGAATATATCAACATCGACGTACTAAGAATACTTAACAAAACTGTTAAATTATAAATATTATAAATTGTAAATGTTATAAAATTATGTTTACATACATGTTAAGAGTACTTGTCCGGCCCATAACTTTTTATTAAAATTGCTAATTCAAGTAAAAATCAAATTAGAGGTGGAGTCATGTGTTGCATTTCAGCGGCAGCGACTTACAAGAAAATCAATTCTTCTCCACATTTCAGGATACCCTTGTATCATGCACAACATTTAACGTCAATTCATTCAGAATGAAATCCTGTTCGTAGTCGTCATAAAATTACACTAAAATAAGACTCAGGCAGTTATGAAATTTCTCAAGATGCGACACATTGCCAGCAATGACGCGTGCCATATTATTGAAAACTTATATTGGCAGCAATGAAAGTGATCATACTTCGAAAATCTACTATTTATTGGTGGAAGATTTAAGTAACCACTGGTAAATGGTCAAACGATCAATACAGGCTATGAATGCATCGTCAAATTTGAATCCAAGGTTTTAACATCACGCAAATTCCATATAAAATAATCTAGGTTCGTTGATTTCATTTTAACGTTCTTGGCCGCTAACCATTAAGATAACCCTTCATGTTTTGAAATGGAGAATTAAAAACGTTATGCGGGAATTAATCATAAGAAAATTAAAATTAAACAAGAGGAAACCGCCAATGAATAAGTGCGTAATTATGACCCATCAATTTTGAGAGAGACCCCTGATTTTTACTTGAATTAGCAATTTTAATAAAAAGTTATGGGCCGGACAAGTACTCTTAACATGTATTTAAATATAATTTTATAACATTTACTATTTATAATATTTATAATTTAACAATTTTGTTAAGTAATCTTAGTACGTCGATGTTGATATCTTCTGCATCACCAAAGGAATACTTGTGCGAGTATTTATATCATAAATTTTACTGCTCCATGGAAATTCGACAGTAACCTTTTTTTCTAGACTATTAATTCTTCTTACATACCAATTATAAGTAGTATTTTTCTCATCTTCATTACGCTATTTTTTTAATGATTCAACTACTGTTTTTTTCTGTGGAAACGAATTCAAGGTAAAATTTATTGTGATTTTGGAATGAAAAAATAGGTAAACACTTTTTAAAATTGCTTTCTGTGGAGTTTTGGATCTTTTGTACGATTTTTCGTGATATCATAGGGAAACGAGGGACCACCAATGTATTTGTCCGGGTTTTTTTCCCCCGGGAGGGGACTTTTGCTATTTTATAACGTTCATGAATAACGCATGAAATTGCACTTTTGTCACCGCTTTTCCGCTATTCTGATTGGTTCGCTAGGACGTTGCACGTAGCTCGCATCCTGTGTTAGATTTCAAGTCAAATTTTGACTCTGAAGTTATTCTGTCCGCCCCAAAATATCACAATGACAGCAGGTCCTTCGAAATATCTATAACAACTCAAATTCGTTTTCGACAAGTGGTGGACTGGAAAGAACAATAGCGAATTATAATTATTCTAAATATATCTCGAAAAAGGCACATTTTATTAAAACTTAAGTAACTAAGTAAAAAGAAAAGTTCGAAAACCGTCATATTCAAGTGTATTGATGTGTGGCAGGGCTCTCGGCTAGCCTTTTTTTAATACTTGGCATCGAGCCGCTACCGCGGCTCTTGGTAGATAATAATCTTTTATGGATAAATCATATTTTTTAATTCATTCTAGCGGTTTCATTAATGGTAAGGTTTATTTTGTTATTTATTTTATTGTATTATCAAAAATAACGTTAGTCAAGAAGTTGATGCGCGCGAAGCGCACGTTTAAATCACCCAGTAAGAAATTAAATTTCATGCAAGTTTAGTTGATCAAAAAATCATTAAAAAAATTTTAAAAAATGGAAAAAATCGGCCAAAACCACATTTTTTGAAAAAAATGTGTATTTTTTTCTAATTAACTGATTTAAAAAAATCAAACACGGTTTCAAAGAAAACATATCTGTCTATTGGAAAAAAAATTTCCACCCCTTATCGTCCGAACAAAGTTCAGAAAAATTTGGTGCTATGAAAAGTGAAGTTTCGAAACCTCAAAAACTGCAAAAGTAAAAAAAAGTCATAAAAAAATTGTTTTCGATTAAGTTTTATTATTTTCGCTATGAAAAATGTCAAATAAATGAAAAACTAGAAAATGAAACTACAATGAGAAAATTATTATCTACTCGTGTATCGCACAATCGGTGCAGAATATCGCAAATTTTATTTTCGAGCGATTTTCTACTCTCTAAATAATGTAAAATGATTTACAAATATTTGAAAAAAAATCATAAATGAACAATGAATTATGTATATGATTATTTACATTCAGATTACGTAATATTGGAGTAATATATCCATTCAAGCAAGAAATAACAAACTAAAATATAAACCATAATTATATTTATCATTGTATTAATCATATAATAATAAATATTATTCTATGTATTTTTTATTAATAGTTCAACTCATTATCTTTTATACTTGATATTATTATTAATAATCATTTAGTTGTTGTTAATTTAAGTTTACTGTGACTATTTCTGTCTGACTTTGAGAACTCTGTCACTTATAGATTCATTAAAGATTCGCGGTAGCGAATCGAGACAAGTACATTTTCGAAATGCGAAAACAAAGACATGACAGATACCACAATCTCTATACAGCAAGCACCGTGAACCAATCGTACTTTTCAATCTTGAAATTAGTATTTTACATATAATTATTTCGTCTTGATGAATATAAAGCTGGCTGTTATTTTTTATATTTTTTTTCGCTAAAAAAAAATCAATGCCATATCTACATGCAGTTCAGAGATATCATTTATTAAATGACGTTCACGGCTTCTAGCAGCTTGTTGGTCGGAACCGAATTTTTGCGATTCCTGAACTTGGCGTTTTTACGAAAGACAAAATTTAATTACCAAATAAGGTGAAATGATACACCGACTGAGCCGTAATACGTGCGAGAGAGATAGCTGTTTTAGCGGTTCCAAACGTTTAAAAAAAAACAGATATTTGCAAGATTTTACCGAACCAATTGCGTGTCCTTTCATTTTATAAGATGATTTCTAAGATACAACTTTCTGCTATGTCAATTTTCACTGAAATTATCTATTTCGATGAAAAAATTTGGACCGGACAAGTAAACTTTTATCAAATTATACTATACTATACTTTACAATCGTGGGATAATTTCTCACATTATAATACGTTACTTAGACTAGTGGAATGTATTTCAACATTTTTTGGAACTTTCATAAAATATTACAAAGCTCTACATATTTGGCCATATATGCTGTAGTGGATCTACATTTATTTAGTAACTTTTTGTAAAGTTTGAACTTCATTTATTGCGAGGATTGAATCGTTGTTTCTTGCTCAATTCAAATTTACTTGATAATCTTGTTCGGTCATTCCGAAATTTTCTGAGGGCTTCATATTTTTTGAAAGGATTACATTTATTCAGATCTTTATGCAGACTTGAACACTTTGGATTGAATCAATTAAATGCGATTATCTTTTTCGAGGCCTAGGAAAATGTACTTGTGGTAATTTTTTTATAGCATTAAATATACTGTGCAATATGTACATGACGTATCTGCTGCATATATTACATTTTTGAACCAACATTTCTCAACTAGATAATAGTGTAATGGATAGCGTGCGTGCGCGTTGGGTCAAAGATCAATAGGTAGGTCGAATCGCATCCCGGTGTAGATGAGAACATTTTTTCGCACAAGTTAATATCCGGAGTAATGCAAAATATATTTATTAACATTTATTTTTTGCTAGGGCTCCAATAGGGCTTCCTTTAAAAGCTCCGATCTTTGCCCGGTTAGACCCTCGTTGACAACGTGTGACCGGCCCGCAAGGGATCTTTCGGGCTTCCATATTAGCGCTCTAACAGAATAAAGAAAAAATAATCAGGGTCTAACCAAGGCCCTAACCGAATTTTCTCACGGGCCGTCAACGGTCACGCTATGAGATTTTTTTTCATACTTATATTAAAAACGATGATTACTCCAAAATTTCAAATGGCATAAGAATTTGAAATATTTTCTATCTTCACCAAATTTATTCTTCTATATGATAGAAGAGTTAAAAAATATTTTTCTGAATTTTGGGTTTTGAATTTTTTTGATTATTATTTTTTGTTTTTCAGTGTCAATCATCATTGTATTTATAGTTTTTGAAAAATAAAAGTGTTTAATAGCCACAATCACTGTAGCAAAATTTTTTCAAGTCCCTATTTATCAAATTAAACACTTAAAACTATACATGTGAGAAAATTTCTCATCGCGCGACCAATGTTTATAGTGTACGTAGCGCGACCGCTGACGGGTTAAATGATGAAAGCTGATTTTTAACTCCCGACTGCCCGCAGGGCAAAAAGTCGGGAGTTATGCGTTTCACTGCGATCAGCTGATTGGGGCTATTTCTTTGTCACCACTTTTCTCCGAAACGGTGACAACTGTCTTGACCAATTTTCGCATGTACTTTCCATGTGTGACAGACAGTGTTCTTAGACATAGTTTGTTTAATTCTATTGCAAACTCGCTGAAATAATTAAGAATTATTAATATTCACATTCAAACGCATTTTGCCATATCGAAAGGGGACCTTTATTCGACTATCGCCAAATTCACACCCTTGTGCGTTGCTAATTTCAATCCGAACCGGCGCGCCTCTGTCTATAACCAACGAAGTCAGGTTCGTCTATATACATGTATATATTGTTTTTATGTGTTATAATTGCACGTATTTTCTGTGTGTGGCAGACAGTGTTCTTCGACATAGTTTGTTAAAATCTATTGTAAACTCGCTGAAATTATTAATATTCACATTCAAACTCATTTTGCCATATCGAAAGATAAGGTAGTCCTCGACTTTTTTTTAGGTTATGCGTTTCGCTGCGATCATTATTTTTATTTAATATAATAAAGTTTTGTGTTATAGTGATTTTCTTACTCTTATTTTTTTTTTATTTATTATTTTTTATTACTGCGTGACACACAAAGTGAATTTAAAAATAAGAGTAATAAAAAGCCGTGTAAAGTGCTACGAACTCAAAGCAACAACAATGAACGAAATCGACAACGGAAATATATAAACATGAAATTTTATTGCGTTATTGAAAGTTACAGTGATTTTTTTAATTTTTTTAAGTAGACTGATCAATATATAGATTTTAATAGTAAATTTGACAAACGAACAAATTGGGAAGAACAAAACTTTAAATTTTTTAATTTAGCAAATGTACAAGTGAACAACATTATATTTTTAATAAAAAGATTCCAATAACATTTTTTGTGAAATTTTATTAGTAACTTTATTTTTTAGTGCGTACACAGAATGAGCTTATAAATAAAACCGTGTTTAATTTTTTCATCACGCAAAGTGAATTTTAACAAAACTTTATAGCATTATAGAAAATTACATCATTTTTTTTTATGAGCGAACTTGTCAATATTTTATTAGTACAAATTTGAAAGAAAACAAGTTATTTGAGTGTCAGTTTGACAAAAAACAAGTTATTATTACTACGCACACAAACTGAATTAAAAAAGAAATACATAAACATGAAGTTTGAAAAATTATGGGTTACAATTTTTCAACTAATCGAACTTAGCAACAGTATTTCTTTTAAGTATGAATCTGACAAAGAAATGAATAAAGTTGGGAAAAACAAAACTTTAAATTTATAAATTCAACAAACGTAGAATGGAGAAAATGTGTAAAAAAAAGATAACTTTTTATGGAAGTACATATAAATCTGACAAAAAATCACAATAAAATCGGGAAAAACAAAACTTTGGATTTATATATTCGATGAACGTTTACTGAAGAAAAGCTGTATTTATAAAAATAAACATTTATAATAAAAAATATATTTTTTTAATTTAATTTTTTTTTAAATGCTTCAAAAAAGAATGAAGTAAATATTTAAAAAATGAATTAACTTAACACCCACCACCAAAAGTAGATACTAGTGAATTTTAAAAAGTGTGAAATAAAAATTGTTTTAAAAAACAAAAAACTTCCGACTGCTATAATATATATAACTTCATAAAAATATATTTCTATAAAATATTTATAAAAAAGAATGAAATAAATTTCCAAAAAAGCCAAAAATAGATACTAGTGAATTTTAAAAAGTGTGAAATAAAAATTGTTTTAAAAAACAAAAAACTCCCGACTGCTGTAATATATATAACTTCATAAAAATATATTTTTATAAAATATTTATAAAAAAGAATGAAAGAAATTTCCAAAAAAAGATTTATTTTGAACCCCCCCCCCCCCCCCGCGCCAAAAGTAGATAGTAGTGAACTTGAAAAAGTGTGAAATAAAAATTGATCAGAAATAATACATATAGATAAAAAATCATTCAATTGGTTAGTGTAACTCCATCGAAATTCAATTTTTATGGTTAATGGTAATTGACGGTAGGATAAGTTATTTACATGCGAAAAATAAAAATCAAAAAGTAATTATCAAAGTTAAATAATTATACGAAAAATGTAGATGATTAAAAAAATGTACAATTTACATAAAATTAACAAATGTTATAATTAAAATCGAATTTAATTGTGGTCGGGAGAAGTCTCTAAGTCATTAAATGAGAAATGGAGACGTCTCCCGACCACAATTAAATTCGATTATAATTATAACATTTGTTAACTTTATGTAAATTGTACTTTTTTTTAATCATCTACATTTTTCGTACAATTATTTGACTTTGATAATTACTTTTTGATTTTTGTTTTTCGCATGTAAATAACTTATCCTACCGTCAATTAACATTAACCATAAAAATTGAATTTCGATGGAGTTACACTAACCAATTGAATGATTTTTTATCTATATGTATTATTTCTGATCAATTTTTATTTCACACTTTTTCAAGTTCACTACTATCTACTTTTGGCGCGGGGGGGGGGGGGGGGGGTTCAAAATAAATCTTTTTTTGGAAATTTCTTTCATTCTTTTTTATAAATATTTTATAAAAATATATTTTTATGAAGTTATATATATTACAGCAGTCGGGAGTTTTTTGTTTTTTAAAACAATTTTATATAAAAAAATAAGTTTTAGTATCTGTCATGACTCAGCCATCAGATATACCGAAAAATCTTAACAAAAAATATTTTATAATATTAAATTTGTCCCCAAAAATAAATTCTGTCAGTGTTGTAAACGATACAAGTAAATTTTATGTACAAATTTTCATTTGATTCGAAATTTAACGAAAAATTTGATCATCTTTTTTGTTGGACATTCAAACTGAAAAAAGGCATAGTGTTGAGAACGGAGGCGTAGCTGGCTTAAGGCATCTTCTCACTTTAAGCGCCTCAAAAATAGGCTGTTTTTGCGATTTTTTTTCGAGGATTTTTGCTTAAAATTATGGGATAAAACGGATCCTATGTAATAAACACATCTTTCAAGTACATGAAAAAATTTTTATTTTATTTTTTTAAACAATTATTATAATACATCAGTAGCATTGAAAAACCCGTGTAAAAATGTTATGGTCGTGGCTTGTTGATGGTATCTCCGAGACGGGTCGTCTGAAACAAAAAAATAAAACTGTTTTAGATTCAGTATGTCAGTGGCTATAGCGCATATCATCAGATTTTTGATATTCGCGAAAATAACAAAATGGCGCACGTTTTTCGAAAAAGTAAAAAAAAACCACGATTTTTTTGCAGTTTTTTGTAAAAAAAAAATTCTTAAAATCAAAATTTAAAAAATCTGATGATATGCGCTATAGCCATAACTATGAAGCATATGTCATTCAAATTTCATGACAATCGGCCGGATAGTTTCCGAAATTTCATCAACAAAGCACCGAAAAACCTTGTTTTGAGATAACTGCGTTTAAAGTTTTGGAGGGATCGCCGGGTACTCTCAGGTAGTCACCTAACGGTCGCCAAAAAATGTAGTTAGACTCGTCCGATCTTTATGAAATTTCGAGATGACATTTTTGAAGATATGTACTTTCAAAATTAAAAAAAAAAAAAAAATCGATTTTTTTAAATTTCCAAAGTGAGAAAACGCCTTAACTACGCCTGAGGTTGGATACGGCGAAACCAATGGCGTAGTTGACGCAACCTCCGCGTGTAGTTGAAGGTATTTTGTTGAGCCAGCTATGCCCGCAATTTAAGGTAAAACTTTAAATATTCAATAGAATCAAAACATTTTTTGAATAAAATTCAATAAATATTTGAAATAGTATTATCGCATTGCTCGGGAAATGCGGAAAAGTATTTCAGTCAATTGTGTCATTCATGTTTGGATTGAATGAATTACGTTGTGTAATTAAAACGTATTGTGATTGTATCGAACAATTATGATTTTGAAATGACTGCAAGAAATATTTGACATTTTTTTTATATACATATTTTTTGGAATTTTTTTTATTTGATATTTTTGATTTTATATTTTGCGACTTTCAATAGGAAATACGATTGATCGATTTTTTACTTTAGCAAGAGCGCCGCCTATCTTGACATAATTAGGTGGCAAAACCTTTTTATATCAGCGTACTTCAATTGTACGATAAGGTCTTAGAGACCTTTTTACCTCGCAAAACAAGGATTCAGGTTTTCTCGACGACCATCGGTCGGAGTGATCGATGTTTAATGATTCAATGTCGGAACCTTATGGGTACATGGGCGGTGCGACGCTTAAGCGAAAGCGCTCCGCCCGTGGCCCTCTTAGCCCAGTCGGGTCAGTCAAAAAAAAGGCTTTACCTTGCAAAAATTCCTGTCAGCAATTTTATTGCTCTAACCTTTAGGGGGGGGGGGGGGGTCACTGGTAGTCTAAATTCAAAATGGCTACCAAATTTTGCCGATGCGTTAGCCGCCATCTTGAATTTGACGGGGAATTGTTTTTGCTCAATATCTCGGCCATTTTCAACTTTTCAATAAAAATGGTAAGAACTTAAGTTATTGTAAATTTAATTTTCTACAACTTTAGTCTTTACAATTTTTATCGTATATCGATATTTTTCGAATTAAGCGGGAAAAAATTGGTAATGTATAATTATCGAATTATCTCGTTTATTATTAACTTTATGACATAAATATATAGGAACAAAGTTGTATAGAATTACATTAATAAATAATTAAATATAATATCGTTCGACTCCTGCGGCTGGTATTTCAAACCTCCTTCTAATCCTAACTTTTCATAATTTAAAAGTTTTATTTAAACAAAAAACCGGAGAGTTGTTCTCGCTGTTTTCAATTCAAAAGTCGTCAAAAATTATTTTTATTATATCGAGTTATTGATAAGACGTTAATTAATATTTCGAAATTGTCAATTATTATTACCAAATTATTAAAGAGTCGCCAATTATTTTCGTTATTATTCAAATTACATCTGCTTTATCGAAACGGATAAGACTCCAACAAAATTAAATGATTTGCCTTTATTATCATTTATTGAATCATCGACAAACTAAAAATGAAAATTCAGCGAGAAATAAACAAAACTCAAATAAATAATGATTTCATCGTGTACATTTTGGATTATACAGAATAATAATCATCCAATCATATACAAATTGAAAATTTCAATACTTGTATTAATGAATAAATCAAAATGTATTGTTTAAACATAAATTCCACCTCAATCTCACTTTCTTTCTTTGCCTGTTCATAAATTTCAGGAAATTCGAACCGATGCGTAACGACATATTCGCGTTTCGGCAATAACGTTCCGTTACAATATTTTTAAATAAAATGTATGGAGCTTTCGTGGTTAACACATCACATGTATTTCTTTGGGGAGTTTTGCCAACGAAAATTGTAAAAGTGACTAAACGATGAGTCAAGGTATACGCTAAATTATTTTCGAAATTACGTTTTCGTTAGCGATAGCGAGCATTATCATAGAAACAATAGCTTCGTTATACTTCGTTTTTCGCTTATAATATATTCGTGGTAAATAATTATTGGTGGATTGTAATTTCCAGTGATATAATATCTCTACACTCACGGGATATCTCTTTCTATCCTTCGTACGTTACGTATTTATCGGTTGATGAATTGCATCTCTGCGAAATTTTACAAAACTGATCTGGAATTTACGTGAAAGAGGCAAGAGAACATGGTTATTTGTACTCTATTCATGTTCATCCGGAGTAAATATTGCTTGTATTATGTACGCTCTTAGTGTGGAGAGAAGGGGCGGTACGTGGGAGGTTATGGGAGCAAATTTAATTTATTTTCAGATTCCACTCCATGTGTGAGAGACCCCGCCGGATCGATAATGCCAGTGAATATCGCTCATCATTCCTTTATTCTCGATTTTGTATGCAGTATTTTTATATTACTTCTCATGGCTATACAGAATAATAAAAAGGTATTCAACCTGTTAGGAAACCCTATTCAAGTTTCTTTTTTACATTTTATTTCAACTGTACAGCATTATAAAAAGAGTTTATTCACATTGTCTTATCGAGCCCTTGCTGTTTCCTCCGGCAATCTCTCTTTTTCCTCTTTTGCAATCTCCCACTGTTTCTGTTTTGTGTACCCTTTCCATTGTTTCACGACTTATATTCTGTACATACTAGACTGATGCAGAAAAAGTTGAATTTTTTTTTCTTACGGATTCACGCGCTATCGTTAAACATTAATAAAACAAAATTTCTGTAAGAAACTGAGCGCAATCGTCCAATATTTAGAGGCCGCTATGTCAACTTTTATGTATTTTTAAGTGTTTATATTTTTTTAATTGATTTCGTTCCAAGCAAATATGATTATGACATCAAATTACGATGGAATTTCGTTCGACTACTGTTTTGCAACGAAGGAGGTTATGGACGAAGAGAAAAAAAGTTAAGTCGTAATATATATTGAATCCCGAGAAATACAAAATAGAAAAAATTGTCTAATCCAAAGAAAAATTTGACACCTGAAAAAGGTATATGCAGAAACACTAAAAATAAAAAATGAGAAAACTGATTGTAAAAAAACGGTGATGAACTTTAAATAGTTTGAAATTAAAAATTTTCTAAAATGGCTTGAAAATTGTTTTGGAAAAACAGAAATACTCCCGACTGCAAAAATTGTAGTGAACTTCACTGAGAAAAAAAATTGTTGGATCAACAATTTGTCTCGCTATGGGGGTTCCAAAAATATGATGATTACAATATTACAAACTATGAAACAATTATATTAGTTTTAGATCATACTGCATATTTATTCTAACCCAGAACACTGCGGTTAAATCAACGAAATATCATTGAACAATAACATCAATGCTATTGAATCAACATTTTTTTTCTAGTGTTTGTGTGGTACAAAATAAAAAATGCTTGAAAAGAAACTTGCCACTGTAAAAATAGTAGCGAATTAAAAAAAAATACAATATAATAATCGATCAAAAATAAAACAGATACATAAAAGTAGAGGAGGAATCATTCAATTGTTCTGGTCTATGTGAATTAGCATTCGGGAAAGTAGTTTGCATGCGAAAATTAAAAATCGAAAAGTAATAATGCAATATTGAATGTTATCGGTCGCGCTATGAAATTTTTTCTTACACTTCTATTAAAACGATAATTACTCGAAAACTTCAAATGGCATAAGCATTTGAATTTGTTTCTATCTACTTTAAATTGATTCTTCTGTATGATGAAAAAATTGAAAAAATGAAAAAAGAAATATTCAAAACTTTTAAAATTTCATTTTAGATTTTTTAGTATCAATTATCTTTGTGCTTTTTGATTTTCAGGAAATAAAAATGTTTAAAAGTCATAAATACTGCGGTAAAATAATTTTTAACGTCTTATTTACTGAATCAAATAGTTGAAATTGATGTACATGTAAGAAAATCTCGTATCGTGCGACCAATGGTTACGGTGTAAGTAGCGCGGCCGCTGACGGGTCAAGTCATTGAATAAAAGAGGGGGATGTTTTTAGACCACAGTTAAATTTTATTATAATTACAATATTTATTAACCTTATCTAAATTATGCATTTTTTCATCACCTATATTTTCCGTACGTCCATTTAACATTTCATTATTACTTTTCGATTTTTTATTTTCACATGCAAAGTAATTATTCTACCGTCAGTTAATATTGACCAGAAAAACTTAATGACTTACTAATTGAATCACTTTTCTCGTTTTTTATTTATCAATTTTTTATTTGATACTATTTAAGGTTCACTACTATTTTTGTACAATAACTTTTTTTATTTTTTATTTTTAGTGTTTCTGCATATACACTTTCCGGGTGTCAGTTTTTTTTAAGTCAAACATTTTTTCCATTTATTATTTCTTGTGATTCAATATATATTAAGACTTCTTTTTCATTAGCGATGACCTCCTTCGCTGCGAAACAACAGTCGAACGAAATTTATATCCTAAAATGGTGCGGTGATCATATTTACTTGGAATGAAATCAATTGAAAAATAAAAAAAAAAAAAATACATAAACGTCGATATAGCTACCTCTAAATATTGGGCGAATAAGCTCAGTTTTTCACAGAAAACTTGTTTTATTAATGTCTAACAATAGCACGTGAATCGGCAAGAAAAAAAATTGAATTTTTTTTTTTTCATCGGTCTAGTACATACGAATAATAGTAGGCAATTTTTATTCGCGGTTCACAGCCCCCAATGATAGAGTTCGGTCACGTATGTATACATATAAAGGTTTCTTTAGTTCTTCAAATTCTTGTTCACTTTTCTCACAATAGAACTCAGCCCTGAGAAAGGACTTTGAAATAGAGCTGTTGGTACTGGCGCTGCGCTCTCATAGCCCGAATGAAATTAACGGGGTCATATTTAAAGCTTCTCCTCGTAACGCTGCAACTGCAATATATGCAAATAAATGGACCGGTTCGAGTCAAAAGGATACATCCCGCATCGCTTTAACTCGTAAAAATAATGCAAATGGCCCTTTATGCTTGATGCCCTCTAAAATAAATGTATGTTGATACTTTAAAAAGATTTCCACGGTAACGAGTCACACCACACTCGCTCCGCATTCCTCTTAGTGCAAATGGATCGTGAGAAAAGAGCTCAGGTAAGTAATATAATTTGCCACGTGACTTAGACATTTTTATAACGAATGTTAATACTCGTTGGAATTTTTGTCTTTCTGTCTTAGGTTAAAAAAACATCAGCATTGTAAAAATTGTAGATAGTGTATGGAATTTTCGGTCTGTTGCTATCCAAATTTTAAATTTTACTATCAAATCATCTTCCTATTAAAAAAACAAACTAAAATCGTATCTTTGATTTTTGATTTTTAGAATTTTGAGTGTTTTTTTTTTGTCAACCTGTCTCACCCTCATTTTTATTCTGTATTTTCACCATGGTTTTTTTTTTTATATAAACGGGGAACACTGATTGTTTCATTTACCGGTGCAACATCCAAAAAACCTGTAAAATCCGATCTTCCTCGGCAAGCTGTGATTTTTTGGTTTCAACTTTTGAGAATGGGCATCATCTTGTCAAAGATATGGAGTAGCAATATTGCGAATTCAACCAAGTAGCTTTTGCTACCGTCGTACGTGTTTCACCTTTCTCACTCCGTTTTCTCTCCACCACGTTGAATTTCTCTCTTTCTCTTTTTCGCGCGGAAAAATCTACGATTTATCACGAAAAACATCCCACCGGTATGTTGCGTATCCAGTCGACCTCTTTAGCTTCGGAGCTAGACCGTAATAAATCGAGTATTTCGGTTGTACGGTAAATAGAAATATCTGCTGCACATGGCATCTCTGTAAGATTCTCTATATATATATTATATGTAATATATATTGTAGTTGTATCGGAATTCTCGTTGATATGTTTAAATGTAACGCAGTAGAAAAAACAGTTTTCTGTATACTCGTATATTTTGTGTCGGTGACAACCATTCTTTGCGGTGCATATCGTCGATAATATGTTCGTGTACATATATATATATATATATATATATATATGAGTGGAATATTTTTTCCATAGAGTAACCCATTCATGTATTTTTATCTTCTTCTTTATTTTTTTTTTCATCCCCACGATCTTGTTTCTAGTCGTTTGCAACGGAAATTGAAAATCAC
Source organism: Rhimphoctona megacephalus (assembly GCA_963989365.1). Taxonomy (NCBI): domain Eukaryota; kingdom Metazoa; phylum Arthropoda; class Insecta; order Hymenoptera; family Ichneumonidae; genus Rhimphoctona; species Rhimphoctona megacephalus. Next base: position 6,593,240 of record OZ022420.1, on the reverse strand, counting down.
GTTGTGAGATGGCGGAAGGTAATGACGTTTGCCTTGGAACGTGACGAAACGTTCAAATAATTTCGTCGTTTTCTTTCATTTTTATTCTTTCACTCTACTTTCAACTACAAGCCACAAAATTTATATAATACACACAGAATACAGACATATTGGCATTGTGTGTATGTATATCTGCGTGTATAACAAGGTGGAGATTCAATTTTCCCAATAAAATGTGTCAGGGTATTCGAATGAATATTCATGACTGTATAAATATAGATTTTATCGTGATTTAAAATTGGCGAGCTTTTTTTCCATTTTACAGTCAGTTTTTTTCTTAATTCGCTGAGATTTGATATCGGTACAAATGTGAATCTGGAAAATTTTGAGAAAGAAATTATTGATTTTCAATTTCTTCCAATCGAGGTATTTTTATTTTTGCGTCAATATACTTAAATATTTATATGATATAACTAATATAAATAAGTATTAAAAAAAAGCCAGCACGAGTCCTGCTGCACTTTTATATACTCGAATATAACGGTTTTCGGGTTTTTTTCAAACGATTTTATATGCTATGATTGTAATATCTTATTTTCTCTTTTTATTATTTTTTGAGAAATAATTTACGTGGATAAGGAACAATATATAGAGATAAGCAATATGAGTTTTAGGATTGACAATGAAGAGTGTACTACTCATCTGCTAATTCAGCAAAAGTTGCTAGACCCGGTCTTTCGATGGTAATTACGGCAAATTTCGTTGATGAGAAAATACCCTTTTATTACGTGAACTCTTTGGTGTTTACGGGTTGAAAATGCGAAGACAAGTGATCGATGAGCAGAAGGGGAGAGAATAGATCACCGCTACGATGATGAATTCTCTATCGATTCTCCACATCAATCTTTGAAAAATCACGCGGGTGAATTTGAAATCATTTCGAATATTACATGATCAAGTGATATTTTTATTTCACCTCCGTTTAACGATACGCATTTCGTATATTACATATGTTTTTGCACATATAGTACGGGATCCAGCTGCATAATTTGTACATTGACATTTGCAACTTCAATGCTATTTACCATCTAGTTTCGTAGTAATTAATTCGTAAACATCGACTGTTCCCAGGCACTTATCCCTGCGAGCATAGAAAAATCGTATGCACATCAAGGCAAATTATGATTCAATTATCTACAACTCTGAAAGGGTTGAATCTACGGGCACGGTTCACAGTAACTTTTTTTTACAGTTAACTCATTTTCGTACAAAGTTGCCATTTGATTTTTTTCAATAAATTCAATGGTCTAGGCACTACAGCCATGTGAACGAAAATATTCATCTAGAGTCGTGACTCTAAAATAGCGGTAGCGATTCTAAAATTAACGTCAACCAATAATACGTCGGAAAATATTACATTTAAAGACTTCGCACAATGGACTTTACTGTAGAGAATCCAATTTGCTACGAAAATCTACTTGGAAATTATTGCTAAATATTGTTTTTTACATTTTTTAACATTTTTAACATTTTTTAAACATTTTTTAGAGGCGCTTCCTTTTCGCAGGGTTTCTTATTTTTGGTGTCAACTGGAAATTTTTGGGAGCAACCGTAAAAAAAATGTTGCCTTGAAATAATACACCCTAATATATTAATTTTTAATTTGTTTAACTGACTCTGAAAAATTTGTATACAATAAACGTTCTGTATTGGTTTTTATTATATTTATTTTTTACTTTTCAGTGCTATGTGGAATCGGTATTTTTTATTTCAATTTTTTTAGTAATTTTTTTCTCTTTTCAGTTGTTTTTTCATTTTTACTTTAAGGTGGGAGATCCAATTAGAATTAAAAAAAAAAATAGATTTCAATTTTTTTTTTACGAAATATTAGTACAATATCTTAAGATAATTATCTCAGCGTTTTAAAACGAAACGAGCCGTTCGAATGTTATAGCCATGAACGTGACTGAACTCCCCTGGCGCCAAAGCGCGCAGTATGTATAGCCGGGCACTATTGACGCTATATTTTAGCTGGACTGTTCAATGAAGGATATGCATCTCTGTAGCAAACGATGGTCGCATTGAAGATTGTTATTGGCAGTCAGTGCAGAAATCATGCTAATAGATTTGCCGAGCGACGGGTGCTTTGACTGGAGCAGCGCATCTCTTTATGGTGACTTTTCACTAGCTACGCAAGGCGAGGCAGCACGAGGGAAATACATTGAACTATGTCTATTATATAATATTTATAGCGCTATATATATTTAGTCCAATATATTTTTCTCGCATTCTCTTGCGTTGCGTAGCTAGTAGACGGTTACCCTTATCGACCAAGGAGGCTCGCAAAGAACGGAGAGATCAGCTGACGGAGAAAAATCTTTTTATGAAAGATTAGGAGGCTTAGTATACAGCTCTGAAACCGCTGATTAGCCGGTAAGCTATTGTTATCATTGACTTTTCCCGCGATAAAATTTAAACGCATTTTTATCAAAATTAGATTTTTCAAATTGGCGGGTGTTCTCACGTAAAAACTATTAAATCGATCTTTACCAAATTTGGCACACAACTGAACAACATCATTACTTTTTAATTGAACCTAATTGTTTAAAGAAATCGGTCAAGAAAGGTATTTTTCCATAGCAGAATATTAAAAAAAAATCGTTGAAAATCGAATATTCTATTTTAAAGTGCATAATTCTTCCAATTTTGTAATGTTAAATAAAAAAATACGCTTTGACAGATTAAAGTATCCATAAATAAATGCCAAAGTTTCACAAATTTTGAAGTACTCGTCCCTTTCCAAAAAAAACCCAAAACACATTCACTTTCCAGCCTCCTAATTGGATCTCCCCCCTTAATATAATTGGTCTTGCAAGAATTGTGAAATATTCTTTGAGTATTTTTCGATATATGCAATGATTTGTGAAATAATGTATTATGGTTATACTTTTGAGGCTTCCACGGCCATCATTATAGTTACAAAAGTTTGGAACTCCCAGATGGATGCCGTGTCGAATTTCAACGTATTGCCGACGCTTCGTAAACGCTACAGCTTGCATCATTAAGGCTGAAGGATCGTGTACTGAAGTTCCCTTGTCTCCGGTGATCGTTTTAAACGCATCGCTATCGTTCCGGATAACTGCGCCAGACAATCAGGGGGTTTATTTAATGATCATCTAGTCAATTAAAAAAATATGACACACCATCCTCCCGGTTTTGTAATTGACTAGTTAATCAATTAGCAGCCCTAATTGGCTGATGCAGTCATCTGGAACGACCGCTGTACTGCCCAAACACTATAAAAAATCAATTTTTTAGGATTCTGACCGAAATTGATCCCTTAATAAGATCCATGAAGAAATAAACAATACGCTCAACATTAATTTGGCATCCTTCTCTCCGTGCTTGTCGCTTAGTCGATAATTGGCGCTCTTCACTGGGTGACAGTCGTACCAAAGCCAGAATGATAGGCTGGGTCCTACAGTGGATGATGAGTGTTGAGCCAACGTCAGCTATATATATTGGCCCAATTCAAATCTCTAGAACCGGCCCAGCGCCGCTTTTCGATTTTCAGCCATGGATGACTATTTTTAAATAATTTTAATTTAGTCTATTTCAAAATCTTTGCAGGGTGCTCCGGCACTAAGCACTTCACGTTTCTTGGCTACAATATATAGCAATCTGCAATCATATTTATATAGAGTAACGACGACATTACAGACGTTACGTGCTGAGGGATTTTCATTGATATTGTGCTTCTCAAGTGAAGTTAAGTTATATGTTATCGTTGGCGAATTAATAAAATAATTGTTGTAATCGCAATGCCCTTCAAATCTGTTCCATCTGAAAAAAGCGGCCGTAATCTTGTTGAAATTGGATTTATGTACATGCATCATCGAGTGAGTATAGCGAGAAAGAAATTTGGCGCTGCGTACATTACACTAAAGGGACATGCCGTAGTCATTGGTATACATCTAGTAATTTAAAAAATGCTAATTATATGTACTAAATTTTTTACTTTTATAATTTATACGTGTTATTTTCATATTTTAATATTATACATTATATAACAGCGTTACATGTTTCGTAGCAGTTATATTTTTGAACTGAGTATGTTACATGATTATTACTTGTAGTTTTTTCATAACTATTATTTGTTAAAAGGATGAAAAATTTGAAAACAAGCTCTCTCCATTCACTGAGCTGGTGATATCAATGTTATATGACCAATGTAACAACCGTTACATAAAATTGTCATAAATGTTTTCAAACTGTATATGTGTGTTTGTATGTATGTATGCATGTATGTATGTATTGTGACGTGGCAATTTTGCTCGTCACCAAAAATGGTTAAAAGTTAGCAAATGGCATGGGAAAATGCGTCTTTCGACGTTGTTTAGAATTTCTCTCGAGCAAATCAAAAGGACACTTGAGATAGCGTATTTACTTTTATTAATTACTTGTGTATTTTTTAAAATTATTTTGTACGAACGAGTGATGTGACTGAAGGAGATCGAGGAGATCGGAGTCAAGGAGGAGAATTGACGTCAAGGGGGAAATCTATAAATGGTCGGATTAGTCATTCTCATTGGTCAGAAGGAGAGCGCGGAAATTTCAAATCATCGAGCGGAGGTTGCTAGCTCAAATCTCTCACCCTGAGCCGTCGGACTCGCGATGCGTCAATCAGCATCGAGATCAACTGACGTTTTTCGTTGCTATCGTTTCAAGGAGAAGCGGAAAAATTCGAAATTATTCGGGAAGATCGATCATATTATTATTATCGAGCGAACATCATGCGAAGGTTCTCGAAGGAGTCGTTAAGATCTTGCGAGGAGGTAAAGGGTGGCGGGTTAGGACCCAAATCCACGAGAGCGCGTTTCTCGTCATTATCATAACTCGAGTTCCGGACCACAGCGAGGAAAGACGTATTTTTCCGTCTCCTAGCCGTTCTCGTCGAGAATCCGATGCCCCGAATTATCGAAGATCTTATCCGAGGTCAATTGCCGGATATCGATCTACAGAAACCTAAGCGGTGAGCCATCATCTCGTTCTCTATTTTTGAGAATTTTGTTTAGATTGCGCAAATGATTTGTTTTGAGAAAAATTGAGTAAAAGAAAGATATTGTTTGAGTACGCTATAGCCTGAGCAAATTAAATTATTAACGTTTTTCTATCCGAATTTGGACTAACTGTTACCGCGATATTACCGTTGTGTTATCAAAAGAATTGCCGAGAGGAATTCTAATAACTTAGTTATTTTATAGTTCGAACAAGAGTCATAGGTTAAGATATTTTGTAATGGATTATTTTGTTGTTATCTGTTTGCCGAGAACATTAATTTGTGATACATTTTGAAGGTCCACGCTCAAATGCTGTCATTATTCTCAGCCAGAAAATATGGTAAATTGTGTGGAATGTTGAATTGACAAAAGGGCAGACGAAATTGTATTGTAACCTTGACTCGAAAAACATTATATTTTCAGTTATTTTATTTTCTGAGAATTGTACAGAATTACCCATTGTTTGCTTTATTGACCATCCTAATTGATTTGTTTTATTTAATTAAGGGAAGGTTTTCATCAAGATCGACCAAAAAATCGATTTCTTTTTGCATTTTTTGATAGTTTATTATACGTAGAATATGTTCCCAAAACGGTTTGGCTGAAAACAATTTTGTAAAAAAGATATAGCATCAGAAGGAGACCCACCTTTTTACGCGAAAACGAAATACTTTGAAATTCTGTGAAATTCGCACCTGTATGACCATACTATGGCAAGTATAGCTACCAGATGTTGGAAGATATGTTATGACTGTGAAATATTGGGAGGCGTGCCTCTATATACTCTAATCTTTAAACTCGTTTCCTGAAAAATCATGTTTTTCAAATCGGTCTCCACAATATCTCAAAAACTACTTGATGGATCGACTTTTTTATATTTTAAAGTAGATTAAATTTATTGGAGCCTGATCCCAAATGCAATTGATATTTGTTGTTTTTTTTTTATAGTACCTTTAAGAGCGATAAAAACGTGAAAAAACGCTACCGACAATTCAAATGTCCGCCATTTTTCTAATTTTTGATTTTTTATTGATATTATAGGTTCAGGCTCCAGCAAATATTATATAATTAATAAAAAAATTTAGTTTTTTGATTTCAGATAATTTTTTAAAGTGCTACGATGGAGACCGATTAGCCACCTTTTTTCAGACGGTCATGTTACAGCACGTATAAACAATTTATGACTCTATTTTTTACTAAAAAAATTTTTTTTCTGTACCTTAAGACTTAATAAATAAGTGTCAAAAAACTTGAGTTGTTTATTTACTTTGGTCTATGGAAAAAAAATTCATGAAATTCACCTTATTTTTCGATCGCTTGATGAGAACCTTCCGTTAATAAATTATCATTTTTAATTCCAGAATACTAATTATTGTATTGGAAATTTTATTTAATTCAACGGATTCCTCACGCCCCTCTACCAACTTCGAAAGCTAGCCTAGCCAGGTAAAATTTTCGTATTTGATCTCGTTTATTTTGTAATAAATTTTATTGGAGAGAACTCTTCGGCTGGCGTCCTGAAATAATCGAGAGCATATATAATTTGGCGCGAATCACCGAAAAAAAGCGTTACAGTACGTATGTATGTATGTATATATATGTATGTATGTATGTATGTATGTATGTATGTATGTATGTATGTATGTATGTATGTATGTATGTATGTATGTATGTATGTATGTATGTATGTATGTATGTATGTATGTATGTATGTATGTATGTATGTATGTATGTATGTATGTATGTATGTATGTATGTATGTATGTATGTATGTATGTTTGTATGTATGTATGTATGTATGTATGTATGTATGTATGTATGTATGTATGTATGTATGTATGTATGTATATACATATGTATGCATGTATTGAATATTGTAATATATTTCCAATCATTTAAGGTCATATTTTGGAGGAATTTCAGCACACATATGCGCCGAATCCCGCGATAATCGGTACGACTCAGATCTTGGCAAAATAGCTCAAAAAGCGGACAAATGTAATGATACGAGCACAGCTCTTATGACTAAAGTTGTTGATAAGGTATCAGTGTCCAAGGCTGGTGCATTACCTACTCGAAGTAATCTGGCTACACTGAGAAAATAAATTTGTTGAACCAACTAATTTCATTTCATTGGTTGCCATTTTGTTGATTTACAAACATAATATCATGATAAGCGCATATGTAATTCAGCCAGTAAATTAAGTGATTGGAACAATCAAATCGTTTTGTTGCATCCGTTTAGTTGCGTCAACAGGTTTTGACATTGTTTTAACTATTTAAATAAGACTGTCGAAACAACTAAATCGAGATTTGGTCAACTAAATGTATGATTGAGATATGGAAGGTACTCGCTATTCCAACAAACTAGATTTTGTTGCGTGAACACGCTAACGGCGTTAACACACCATTAGCGCGTTTAACGTAATGTCATGACGGATTTTCGTGACTCAATAGGTTGTCGAAAGAATTAATGAACGTTCGAATAGCTTCTCGGTCTGGCCACCACGTGGCACAGAGTGCCGAGGCTCTTCTCACATACACACTGGCTTCTGGATGGGCATAAATTGCGGAAGTCGAGTAAGATGAGACGTTCCTACTGATTCTGATTCAGAATGAGGTAGCGAATATTGAAAATGGCCGCTGAATTACATTCTCGTGAAAAATCCATCGGAGTCTAATGACTCACATCCATGGTCAATTGATTTCTCATCATAATTAATGAGTAATTAGTATAATGCACAAATTCGGATCGTAAGTGGTTCGATTATACATATTTGGATATTAATCAAACAAATTGTATATCAATTTGTGCAACTAAATATATATATAAATAAATAATTATTTGATTAAAATAAATATTTAATCAGAAACAATGTCAGTTTCAGTCAGGGAAACAAAATATTTAGTTCGATTAACTTTTTTGTTTGCATTCGAAATAACTGAAATATGTTGTATCATGAACTAAATGTTTTGTTCGCCGCCCATGACCGCAGGATTTGTTGATTCAACAAATTTGTCTTCTCAGTGTAGAGTCGTTCGTCGTGTACGTGGCAATGCTCATGATCGACCAGTGAATCCCTCTACGCTAAGGAAATTTATTATTCCTGAAGATGCACGCATATAGGCTCCAATTTTTTTATGTGTGATTCAAGAGATTTGTCATCAAGAACTCGAGAACGCTTTTTTATTTTTTTCAACAGTTGAAAATTAAAATTTATTAACAATCACAGAATCGTGGTACGCTGATGGAACGTTTTGTACTTTACCAAATTTGTTTTATTAAATGTATTCAATACACGGTCTGGTTAATGGTGCTATAAATCCATTGGTGTATATACTGATTACTGATAAAAACGAAAATGTATACGTTGCTATATTGAATAAACTAAAAGTGTTGGAGCCTCGATTAAACCCAAACGTCATAATGACCAATTATGAGACTGGATTTTGAAAAGCGTCTCGTATATTTCCGCAGAAGCGAATGCTAAAGACTGTTTGTTCCATTTTTGCCAAGCTGTGTGGAAGCAAATTAAGAATGTTGACCTTCAAACTGCCTATGCCGCTGATGGAGATTATGCTTTGCAATTGAAGACGTTGTTTGCTTTGATATTTGTGCCATGTGATGATGTTGTGGACGCTGTAACGTGGTAATTTTGTCCACGTCACAGAAAGTTTAAATATTGACACAACACGGGAGAACATGCCTGTCGTCGTTGACGAATTTCTTTCGAGCAAGATCCAGAAGGGCAAAATGCGAGCATATTTCCATTTTATTAATTTTATTTTGTATTATTTTCTATTATGATACATGTATGAGCGAGCGACGGTTTCAGTCATCAGAGAATTTCGAGTCCGAGAGGGCAAGCTGTCGAAATTATCGATAAGTATTGGCGAATTTCCAACGTTGTGAGGAATGGTTTGAGGTTGTCGAAGGTCATCACAGGAGCGTGAATTTTCAAAACATCGAGCGAGGTGCATTTATTAGCATCAGAATTCATCGTCAGGTTCCGTCATTATCGGCAAATTATTATTCCGCAAATTATCGAAGAATTGCGTTTTGGACAACAATGAGGACAGACGTCTTCTTCTGAGCCGTCGCCACTCCGGTCAAATATCCAACGTGGCTGAAATATCGAGGGGAAAATTCCGTGGTCAATGTGGATTTCCACCTCTTGAAACTGTAGTGGTGAGCCATCGTCTCAATTTGAATTTCTTTTTGTTTACCGTTAGAGCTCTATTTGAATTTTGAGAATTTTAAGAGTAAAAAGCGATATTGTTTCGGGGTACGTTCGTGTTTGGAAAAAGTTCGGTAATGGCTTGTTTCGCGTGATAAAATCTTCCGCAAATTTTTCATTGTGTTAATTATTGAATTGCCGACAGGAATTCAGCTTTTTATTTTGTCCAAGCGGGAGTCATTAAGTTAAGTTAGTTTAAGCTTTTCGAATTCAGATTGTATAATTTTGTCGGGAACGTTTGATCTTTAAAATTCAATTATTTTGTGAAATATTTTGCGTGTAACGATTAACTTAGAACTAATATTGAGTTTTTGACCATTATGTGGGCGCAAAATTTGTTATCGAAAAGAGAGAATATTCTACGGTTCGTTAAAATTTTATCGAGGATTGATGTCAAATGTATTTTGTATTTTCCGGAAATAATTTGAAATACTATTGTAAAGATAATCATTATTTTTAATTTCATGCTATTATTTAATATCTAAATTTTCTTTATTACAAATAATAAATGCCAGTGTAATTCCGGATCTTCTTTTGTATTTGGTGTGAATTTTATTTTCTATGATAAACCCCGCCCCTCGCGGGGTTTAACATGAAAATTGACTTTTTTTTCTCAACATAAATATGTCTTGTGTGTTCAAAAAGCGCGCATTTGAGAGATTGTGTGCAGCGTAACCGTTTCTGGCAGCCTTGTTGGTTGAAAAACGCGTATTCTCGAGCGTCTCCGTGGCGTATGGCGAAGTATAGTGGCAGGTGGCAGCCTTGTGTGCTGGTGTGTGAGAAGGACGTATTAGTTATTCGGCAAAAAAGTCTTTCGGCAAAATTGACAAACGGGTATGTTGTGCATACTGCCTGAAGGAAAACACCCGGAAGTCCCAAAATATTTGCCCTTCCTGCAAATTACCAAGAGTACGAGGAAGAACTTGAGGAATTACACCAAGAAAAAAGATCTATGCGAATCTACTAGGGCCGCGGTCCGAATTGTGCAAACAGCGTTCAAACGTACCCCATATGTATTGTGACGTTAATTTTTTAACGTCACTTAAACATTTGACTCTCCTTTCTGCTGCTCGACGCTCCGGCCACGATACAGCTTCGCAGGGTCTCTCTAAAGCGAAAGAATTATTATATTTTAAGATCATTTGACTAATCGCGTCCCGAACACGTTTTTTTATTATTATGACGAGCATCGCTGGAGGAACGGGGAGGAAGCCATAGCAAAAGGAATAACGACACATGGGAGAGGGCGACATTTCAAATTTCGAATTTCAACGTCGGCGTACTTCGAGCGAGGCTCGTACGCGTTGGGCACGTGCGATATACCGACACACACACTCACTCACATTTTACAACAATTTTGGGAATGTTCAGGAATCTTCGAGAACATCACCATCTTCGTTGTACAGTGAGGTTGGCTGTAATGTCTCGTTGTTTCAGGGGAGTCGCAATGTTAGGTGACGTCGAACCCTAGTTACAAAAATCGAGGATATTCCCGTTGGATTTTTTTTAGTAGAATCTTCATTATATGTATCTTTCTTTCTTTATTATTCGCCGTCATGAACTTATTATTCGGGCTAGGGATTACTTAATGGAGAATAACTAAATAATTATTCCCTGTAAAATTCGGGGCCTCGTCTAACGCCCGCGACTAATTGGCTTGTCATGCGCCTGTCGCACATCTTCGCGAATATTCGAGAGAAAGAAGGAAAAGGGGGGTGAGAGTGTTGCGTGTGACTCTCGATTTCGTTAGATTTTCGGTTAAATCTTCGCCTGTTGCTTTATCATCCATCTTTTCTTTTTATTTTTATTCCCCCGTGTTCGAAGTGATCGCGAAGTAGCTTATGATAAAAATCCGGACAATAAGAATAGTTTCGTGGCCGAGTCCGGAAATCTTCCGATATTTTGTGTAATTAAATCTTTACGGTCTTAATTTTTGTCCCGTGTTGTACGTGAGAATATTCGTGGGAAAATAAGAGTGAGAGAAACGGTGATCAGAGAGGGAGTGGGACCGGGAAAGAATAATCGCGTTTCGTGAATAAAATAGTATGGCCGAGTCACCGATTATCAGGTATTCGGTAAATAATTGAATATTTTTCATCTGTATTCCTTCATTCAATTTATTTAAACATCTTTTTAATTTCTTTTCGTGAGTAGTTCCACGGTTAGAATTACGGGCTCGTAGTAGATTGTACGTGTGTGTAGAATCCCGGTCGCGAGAGTGAGAACTAAGAGTGTGTGAGTTCACGAATATTTTCCCGTCTCACTTTTTCTTTTTGCGGATATAATTTCGTTATTCTCTTTATCAAATTAATGTTCCAGTTGTTTAAATGAATAATCAATTTGTCTTTATTGCTTGACCTCGCCCATTCCGCTGTTGCAAAGCCGGTCAACTGTTCTTTTCTCTCTCTCGTCTTGTGTCGCTTCGGCGGCTGGCGCCCAAATAAAAACAATTAAAGAATTAAACAATACGAGTGAGAGAGTTGGAACTTTTGTGGCGTTGGGATTTTTCGTCATAGTATATACTCATCGGGTTACACTGTACGCTATCTACGCTTTGAGCGCAATTCGAAACGCGGCCCAGGATTGTTTATTCGAATTTTTTAAATTTGAATCAACACAATTTCTATTCGTTTCAACTCGAAAGCTGTATTTAAATTAAACATATAATGCTATTTGAGTACCCATGTTAAAGCTTCTCCCACCGACTACCACGTGACCCAAAACGTCGAGACATTTTTCACGTGCGAATTGCGCTGCGGATGTGCATATATTGCGGGAACGAAAGTAGTTTTATTATTCTGACTGACTATATCTAAGAAGTCAATCGTGAATTTTTATATTTACCCGCGGTTGCAGACCCATACAAATATTATTGAATAATATTATAATTGAATATGGTATAAACAATATTATAAAGATTATTCTTATTTCAACTTCGTAGTCGTTTAATATTTAAGATAAAAATATGTCCGATTTTACTACATATATTTTGAATTAGAAGAAAATAGTTTTTGATTTCACAAAACTTGTTGTACGCCCCTTCCTGGCATACAATTATTTTTCGTCGATATCTTTATTTCTGAAAAAAAAATAATTAAGAGTTTAGCTAAATTAATTAATAATTCTTGATTTATTCATAACAATAGTGTTCAATCCCTATGCTTATGATTTAATAAGAGCCTTTGTATTCTTCTTTAACTTTCCCTAATGTTCTACAACATTCCAAAATGTTTGGGGTTAATCATAAATTGTTATGTAAAAATTAGTTTTCCTAAACGTGCGCAAACGTTTCCCAAACGTTCGCATATAAAATTTCGACATTACCAAATGTCTCAGTCTATTATTAATCATTATGAAGAAATTCATTATTCCTAAAAATGGGCGAACGTTTCCCAAACGTTCGCGAATAAAAATTTGACTTTCCCAAATGTTTAAGTTATAATAAGTAATTATTATCAAATGAATTAATCATAAACATGCGCTAAAGGTTTGCAAACAAAATATTATTATTATCCAAAATATGTAAGCTAATTAGTTTATTCGTTGTATTAAATTCCTTTTTCATAATTATCTACCTCAATGATAACGTACCGACCGAGATCGATAGTTGGGTATCACCCGACCCCGTCGCCACGAGGGCTATCCCTACTGAACGGTGGTTCGCGCATGCGCGGTGGGGAGAGCTCGGCGCTCGCTGCTGCCGGGTATAAATATCGGTGCGGAGCGAGAAATTTTGCCACTTGCTCTTGGTCTTCTACACCGCGAAGGCTGACCGACGATACGATCACAGCTCTGATCCTCTACGCCGCAAAAGCCAAGAGATCTACGAGCTAGCTACAACCTTTTACGCCCCGAAGGCTGACCGGTTTACTAGCATTCCCGTCCTAACCAATTCCCAAATTTTCAGCTATTCATTTTATCTCTCCATCTTGCTCTTGGTCTTCTACGCTGCGAAGTCTGACCGATAATACGAGCACCGTTCCGGTCCTCTATGCCGAGATGGTCGAAAGATCCATGAGCGCGCTACAACCTGTTACGTCGCAAAGGCTGATCGGTTTACTAGCTTCCCCGTCATACGCTCAATCGATTTGGAGTTAATAATTTTTCGTAATTGCACTACACTCTGGGTCTTCTACACCACGAAGGCTGACCGTCCATACGAATAAAATTCATTTCGTTTTTTTTGTTTATTATTATCATTATTATTTTTTACCCTCTATAATTCTTGAGGCCCTTATTTTTCCTCGTGTGCGTTTCCTTTTTGTTTTATTGAAACTCGATAATTCTCGAGTCTTTCGGTTGTTTCCGATTACCAGGGCAGACCTTTGGCGCCTCTTTCTTTATTTTATCTATACGTAAGATTCCCGCTCGGAATCTATTTAGGCCTTGGCATTTATGATCCTTTATTAACATCTCTATCCTTAATGTACGAATAAGCCTAACGCCGTAATTAATAAATTGACAAATTTTGTTTTTTTTTCTAACCTCCGTATTTTTATTGATAGTCCTAATAACCCCCTCCCCCCTCTTCGGAATCTTTGTCAACGTCCCTGGAAGCTTCGTGGGTTACGTTCGTTCAATCTCGACTCATCGCCGACTCACCTGCGGCACTACCTCATTGTTGATTCTCGATTTTTTCCCCCTCCCGATGGGAATTGATCGTGGCGTTAACAAACTTTTAATCAATTAGAAACATAAAAAATATTTTGTTCAAGTAAATTTTTCATTAATCAGAAATATAACAATATTCTGTTCGAAAAAAAAAATAATTTCTTAAAGTTAAATAGTCATTAAAGTTAAAGTCAAATTGAAAAACGTCGTCAATTTTCACAAAATCTGGTACTTCAGGGTTTTTGGAGTTGCTGATTACAAATCTGCACTCAACATTTGGGAATTCAAGATGTCGAACCCAATATGGTGGACCAAAAATGTAAAAAGTCGTTTGGTGAGAGTGAAAATTGGTACTCGGGAGTTTCTGGGGTCGCTGATTACGAATCTGCAGTCAAAAGATGGAAATTCAAGATGGCGAATCCAATATGGTGAAAGTTGGTACTGGGGATTTTTTGGGGTCGCTGATTACAAATCCGTGGCCAGATTTCCAAAATACAAGATGGTTGATCCAATACGGTGGCTCGCATCCAAAAAAACATGTTCATTAAGAATGAAATCGGTACATGGATATTTCTGGAGTCCCTGATTGCGAATTTCATCTGACACAACGGATACAAACTTAAAGAACCGTTCGCTCGAGACAAGTTTTTCAGACAAGAAAAAATATCCAAACGTACTGCCTACGACTCAGAAACTGAAATCCCCAGATTTCTCGAATTAACGATTTTTAGGCCTTCGTTCGTTGTGTTGGATGAAAATCTCAATCAGTGACTTCGGAAATATTCGTGTATCGATTTTACACTGGATAAGGGGACCGTATGGTCTAGAGCACGAAAATTTCACCTATTTTCACGATTTTTTTTTTGCCTTAAAAAATTTAAAAATCGATGTTTTAACTTTTCGGGTTTATTACTACCTTTATTAAGTATACAAAAAAATTTTTTTTTAATTTTAAAAACAGTGTTTATTATCATATAATTGGCATTGAAGACGACCCTCTCGAAAAATCCGACCCGGACGGTGAAGATCGATCCGAGACTTCTACTCATCTGAAACACAAAATTCAAGAAGATTCTTAATCAGAAAGAGTGCAGTTATGGTCGGGACTAGAACAAATCGAAAAAATTAAAAATTGACAAAATGGCGCGCTTTTGAAAAAAAATTCGTAAAATCGGGTTTTTTTTTCACTAGTTTTTTAGTATAAACAATAAGAAATTATTTAAATAAAATTATGATTGTAGTTCCGACGATAGCCATACATGTTGTGAACAACATATCCAAATTTCAAGTGATTCGGTTGAATAGTTTTTTTGTTTTCACCTGCGCAGTGCCGAAAAAAGTCGTTTCGAGATAAATGAGTTTAAAGTTTGAGGTACAGATATTTTCAAAAATTGAGCAAATTTTGAATACTTACAGTTAATCCGCGATTCCGGCACCATATAGGATTCCTTCGGAACGTTCATAATTCAAGATTTCCTCACTCCTTTCATTTCTTCGAGCTGTCCGAGCCTCTTTGGAGTTGTCCGTGCTCCTACGGTTGGCGCTCGATACTCGCAGCTCGTCTCGGTTTTGCGCTAGTTGCTCCGCTTGTGGCCCGATTGTTATGCCCATGGTCTCCATTATTTTCAATAGGGATGCAAATCCTTCATTGAATATGCAAGCGGAAATGTGAGTGGCAATATCAATGATTTTTTTTCCGGCAAACAGATGTTTCGGCGCAAGGTGCCACACGCAAGCATTGAAACTTTCGTTATTGTTCTGCGTATTACTGCCAATACACCTTTCCAATAAAGTCTCTGCTGTCAATTCTTCATAAATTGGTTTTAATATCTCTTGTGCTTCATCGCACAGAGCAGGTGGGTGCTCGTAGGTGTCTAAAGTACCTGCAGCCTCACTTTGACGCCACTTGCACCACGATTCGGAACCTGGAGGACAGTACGAGTGTTGCGGATTTTCATCTGTTGAAATTTTGTGATAATATGCTGCCCATATTTCACTTCTCATCCCTTCAGTCGAATCTGAATTACGTCTAATTGCTAGACCGTAATAAGTTGACAGCTCTTGCAATAATTTATTCGTCAATTGTTGACGCTTCGGTGTTTTATTTATCGATTTCCGCTGTGTCTTTTTTCCCTCTTCTTTTTCTGTCAATTTCTTTGTTGCTTTCTTTATTTGTGCATGTTTTTTTTTCGCATCAACAGCACGTTTGTACAAACGTTTTTTAACATGCAAAACACATTCTTTTTTGCAAACTAAAAAATCATCCCCGTAAGGCTTTGTGTCCAATAAGGCTTTGAACGTTTTCGTGTCGCGGACCGCTCTCTACCTGCGTTATGGGCTGTAGAAGCTGTAATATTGAGAATTTCCGCATGAAAATTTCACAGTATATTCTTGAGATACTATACTTTCGACATATCGAAAAAAAAAAAAAATCGATTTTTTCAAATTTCTAGACCATACGGTCCCCATAAGCATTGTTTCTTGCATACAATTCACTATATTGGATCCACCATCTTGTATTTTGGAAATCTGACCATGGATGGTTCGTGATTTTGGAACTGTTCTCCAGAATTTCCAAATTTTGAGTGCAGCAACCCCAAAAACTCCCAGGTACCAACTTTTACTCTCATGAAACGACTTTTTGCATTTTTGGTCTGCCATATTGGATCCGCGATTTTTTATTTTCAAATTTGGAGTGGAGATTCATAATCAGCGACCCTAAAAACTTCCGAGCGAACCTAAAAACGGAGATCCCAAAAATCCCCGAGTACCAACTTTCACTTTCATCAAACGACTTTTTGCATTTTTGATGCGCCATATTGGATCCGCCATCTTGAATTTCCAAATTTGGAGTGGGCATTCGTAATCAGCGATCCCAAAACCCCCGCGTATAAAAAATTTTTGTTGGTATAGTTAAAATCTGTTTACCTCAACAAAATTTTTCGTTTGAATACGTTCAACTATATATTATGAAAATACAATAGAATATTTTGTTGACGTACTAAATAAACCAATACTTGAATCAACAAAATGAAAAGTTTCATTCGACGATGTATACTTATTGCAACACAATGGTGTGTTAATAAGCGCATACGTTTTGTTGAATCTAGACTAGATTCAGTTAATTCTGTCAGTTGTGATTAAAATGAAACGAGTCAATTTTATTTTGATTACGAAACTGCTTTAAACAAGTGGATATAACATTTGAGGAAATAAAAATTTGGTTAAGTTGAGTAAAATTCATTTATTTCAAAAGTTAAGGAGGTCGTAGCGAAAGGTCGAGTATTAGACAAGATATCAGATTTGAAACATGTTGCCGATAATTCAAGGGAGAAATTAAATTCCAAAATTTGTAACTTTAACCTGGTGTCTTATGACGTAACTTTTCGGATTTTATTCCGATCGTATATTACATATATTTAATTATTACATAGCCACAAAGTTTTCATTCTCAGTTATAAATCAATCATCAAAGATTGATATCGTAACATAAAAAAAAACGAATTACCGAATTAGTTTTTGCAAAATGTTGAGTTAATGTTGGCAAAACCTGAATAAACTTGATTGGTTGTTCAATCGGTTCGCGCTGAAAAATTCTTAGTGAGCTGACAACGTTACACATTCGCGACAGCGGTGATATAACCTATATTAGATTACGCTGAAACAGAAAGTAGCTCGATTAGAGTAGAGAAAGTAGACGATGAGTAGCTCGATTGAGTGATTAAAAATATGTAATTTCTTAAAATATTATCTCATTGATCAGGATTGCTGTCGTTTTATTACGAATGTATAAAAAAAAAAAATTTTATACACCATAATAGTGTCAACTTGTAGTTTTTCAAGGAAAAATGTTTATATACGGTCAATTGACTACACGGAACCACTACGTTATCCTTAAAACAGTCGATCGAACCAAGTATCTTTTTCTCCGACTAAATCCGATATTGTGTGAATCGAAAATCTATTTCGATGGAAGGTCTTGTTTTGTTGTTTAATCTACATGTAGTAGTGTTGTGAATGAATATGTAGTTACTGCGACACGACACATTCGTTTACTTAAAACAAGTACGTAGCTCTTACAACTCTATCCTTCGTTCATTATAAATAAATATGTAGTTCTCACATTGACATATCATATTGTAACGAAGCAATATAAAGTTTATACAATATTCTTTTGTTTAATTCAAGTATTTTTTTAACATATTCAACAATTGCATATTTTTAGTCTGAAAATACGAAAGCTTAAATCAAACAGAAGACATTTTTAATTCACAATATTCATACCATCAATAAATGTTTTTTTTTTCGATTCTCAAATATGTTCTAGCGAATCACTTATCATTCAAAAATATGTATTCACCTGATTTCTTACCACAATGTCCATGGGGTCATAGATGTAAGAAAATCTAGTATTTCTCACGGGACTGTAACCCGTGGTATTAGATACAAATGTTCGCTACCTAATTCTACAATAGAATCGGTCGGAACGGCGTAACGTACTCGGCTCCCGCAATTTATGCTTATCTACAGACCGGCGTGCATGTGAGAAACTTGGTGCTCTGCGCCACGCGGTGGCCAGACCGAGAAGCTACTTTAACGTTGCCATCGTTGCTGCAAGCATTATTTTGTTCGTTTAGTAAAATTCTTATACGTTATAGGCAAGGGTTTGACTTTGCCTTTATACGATAAGCCAATAAGGTAGAATTCAATGAACAGATTTGCAACAACTAAATTATCATTTCGAACACCAATTAGTTTGTTAACCTGACAACAAGATAGTTTTGTTTCTTCCATCTATTCACATTTCCAACTGCGCAAAACGGTACGTTATTGAAAGTAAAATTATTTTGATGAAGTTTCGTATATAATTAGTGAAAACTGATATTTTGTTTGAATCAATGATAAGGTATGCGTCAAGAGAATGCTTTGTTGTTTATTACTTTTGTCTATTACTTTTCTTCATTGAATAGAATATATTTTTTATTGCAAGGAAAAGTTTCTTTCAAAATAAGATAATTGATAAAACATAAGATTTCGTATGAGAAGGAAAAAACTGATTCGTAAAATGTAGATTGTGAAGATGTTTTTATTCCTTGTATGTAACGGTTTCCTTGATTTAACAATATAACGTTTGGGTCTGGGTAGACATTTTTTTTAACATGTCTCATTATGAAAATAATAAGACTTGAAGTTAGGAAGAATAAATTAATTAGTTTATTTGAATGATATTCTGTTGCATTAACATAAATTTGTTTGGTTGTGCCGAAGTTTTGTTGGTTTGACCAATAACTTGTTTCAGCATTTATAAATTACAGTTTTTCTTATCTTCTGGCTGAAAGTAGAGTTTTATTGAATAATGTAATTAAGTGAATAAAGCTGGTTGAATTATTTGAGCTGTTAGTTCAAAGGTTTTAAACATACTGTAACGCATTTATTTTTATGTCGATAATTATTAACCTCACACATGCCTAAATTTATGAATTTCTCCGCACTGAAAACAAAATTTGCTGAAAAAGCCGATTATTTTGTTGAATACGGCGAACAAAATATTATTGGAATTACAACAAATTTTTTGATATTTCAACAGTATATTTTATTGGGAGTCCATTGAAATTGTTGAAATTACAAACATTTTGTTGGCAATCCGATAAAATTTTGTTCGTCGTATTCAACAAAATAATAGACCTTTTCAACAAATTTTTTTCCCCCATGTGAGATCTAGTGTTCTTTGATCATGAGATTCGCAGGAAAAATTCCGCAACATTCGCATAAAATTAGATTTTGCATGTCTTTTAAGAATTCTGCTTCCAATCTGTCTTTTCATTTTCTGAATCTGCATAGAGAGGGCACTTTCGTATTAGGTCCGGAAGGTTTTTTTTCAGGTTGCCACAATAAAACATATAATAGTTCATAAATATATAGCAAAAAATTAAAAATTATATGATAATTTTTAAAAAATATATAATGGAATTACCGATTTTTAAGTTCTTTCAATAGACAACGACTGCGTAATCTTATTATTTTGTGAAAAACTAAAGAAAACGTGCTACTCAACTCAGTGGCGCAGTGACTTATGGTATAAAGGCAAGGTCAAGCCCTTGCCTATAATGTATAAGAATTTTGCTAAACAAACAAAATAATGCTTGGAGCAACGATGGCAACATTAAAGTAGCTTCTCGTTCTAGCCACCGCGTGGCGCAGAGCACCAAGTTTCTCACATACACGCCGGTCTGTGGATGAGCATAAATTGCGAGAGCCGAATAGGGTACGACATTCCGACCGATTCTGATGAAGAATTATGTAGCGAACATTACGTTAAGAAAACAGGTGAATACATATTTTTGGCTTATAAGGCGATTTTATATTGTGCCTTTTTCTCCGAGAAAAATGGGAATTTGCTTTTTAGTAATCTTTCCCGCACTCAGACAATAAATAGAATGCCTTAAGAAGTTTGTATACATATATCAGAATCAAAAATAAAAAATTATTCATGATGAAAAAAAATACATTTAAATGTATATATTGTCCTCATGTGAATTACAAATGTCTTTTATTTAAATTAAGCGTTTGTATATTCAAATCGAACAATATTTGATTGATCGATATTATGTATATTTGTTTATCATGAACGAGGGATAATATTATAAAAGCTATATATTTCTTTACAACGAAGGAATGTGTCGTTGCGGCAACCTCATATTCATTCACATTAACAATATATGTAGATTAAACAACAAAACAAGACCTTCCACGAAAAAAGGTTTTTGGTTCACTCAATATCGGTTTTAGTTGGAAAAAAGGTATTTAGTTCGATTGACTATCTTTTAGCTTTTGAAATAACTGAGTTTTACGTGATTTGATCGAATTCTTATTTCTTCAAATTTTATATCTAATTGTTTAAAGCAGTTTCGTAATTAAAAGAAAATTGTCTCGGTCCATTCTAATTACAACATACCGAATTAACTGAATCTATTCTCGATTTTGAAAAAACGTGTTCGCTTATCAATGCACCGTTTTGTTGTTGTAAGTACACACCGTTCAATTGAACTTTTCACTTTGATAATTTAAATACTGCTTTTTCCAGTACGTGAACAAAACATATTGTTGTATTTTTGTGAAATATAGTTATCACCAAAGCAAAATAATGCACATCTTTAAATAAATTATTTTTCGAGAAACAAAGTAATCGTTTTAAATATGAACAAGTGATTTATTTAAATTGAAGTAACTTTTAGTCGATGGAACAAAGAAAAACAGTCCTTAAGTAAAACATTTGAGTGAATGAATTTCATAATTACATTTACGTGATTGAACAATATGTTCTATTCGATCATCCTAAATCATTCAGTTGAACGTATGCAATATCCCTTCAATATGACAAAATCGTTTAATTGAGTTGATATTTCATAATCAAATGTACATTTTGTTAGACCAAATAAAAATCAGAAAAAATCAAATAAATGGCCGTAGTTTTTCTGACAAAATCATCATGTTGAACAGATAAATAAGATTTAACCAACAGGTTTAATTGAAATAACTGTAGCTTATTTAGGGCACCTGAGCAATGTTTAAACCAACAAAATTTTAAGGTAACAAAACGTATTTGAATGATTCTACAAACGAGGGAATTTTTGGCGGCACAACATGCTTTGCGTACTAGTTTTTAACAAATTGGTTTAATTTAAAGCCAAAGCAGTTAATCACAACTGTTTCAACCTGAACACTCAAAATGATCCGAATCTGAAATGTTTTTCTTGTAGAAAATACTCTTTAAAGTGTCAAATTCTCAGTCCCCCGGCGTGTCCTTTTTTTAAAATCCAAGTAAAAAGTTCAAGTCATAACTTCATCATAGTATTGAAGGCAAATTTTTCACCAAAATAGTTATTTGTAATAATTTTACTTCGTTAAATGATAAATAATTATTGCATCAATCTAAATTTAATTCAAAAATTACTTCACTGAATTTTGTCCCTCGATTTATCTATCAGTCCCCTGCTAAATCGAAATATGTTAAAAATATTGAGGTTTACTATGCAGGCGATAGTGCTGCTTTAACAACGTAAAGTATAGAGTAAAGTTAACGTAATAGTACAAGTATTCCTTTCGGCCCTCGATTTTTTCATTCGGCACAGAGACCTTTGTGAGCGAGGCTGCATCACGGTCAGTCAGCCTAACAGTCTCCTGGTCAGTATTTACGTAAAAAAATATTCTATAATTAGATTATTTTTTAGTGCCATTATTCCCGAATTCTTTGCATTAAGACGTAAAATTCATTAATTTCTCAAAAAAATGTTATATTATTATGTTTTTCGAAGAAAAACTAAAAAAATCTCAGTCCCCTGGTCTCCGTCTCCTGACAATTTGAGGAACAGGGGGCTGAAAAACGTTAACTTTAACACTGTAAAAAATATTTATTTTTCGTTTGTTGTTGCAAAAGCTGTAACGGTTCTTTAGAAAATACGTACCTATTTGAAATATAGTTTTGTTTTCATCAGTTTTCATTACTTTGTTCTATGAGAAAGAAAATGGTAAACCTGGAAGAAAAAATTTGGTAGAGTATATATATTCATATAAAAATTTGAACCCTGGGCTTTTCAGAGTCGCCGAGTTCGAATATGGCATCGGATTTTCAAAGTTCAAAATGACTGATCCAATATGGCCGAGCGAGGTTCTGAAAAATTCTTGGATTCATATAAATTTAGGACCCTGGGGTCTTCCAGGTAGCTGCATTCAAATACGCCATCAGATTTTCGAAATTGAAAATGGCGGATTGAAATTCGGACAATAATTCAATTTCAATAAAAATACGTACCTATATATAATATTAAATATAATATTACCAAATATAATATTAAACTTTTTAAATTAGAAATAATAGCCAACACATTGACAAAATATTTAATGTAAAAATAATTTTCTATTTACACTGTTCGAAAAATTACTTTTGTTACTTTTTTGCTATCGGTTGCCTTCTCACGTTTATTAAAAATAGCACTGCTCATACGCAATCAACAAATTAAGCATTTCGCTCCACTACATTAAGAGTTTCGGGATACATATTTCGATGAAAACTCAATAATTTTTCTAAATTTATATGCATCATTTTGAATTCTTAAAACCTGATGCCATATTCGGATTCAGTGGCCTCAATATCACCAGGATCCTAATTTTGATGTTAATCTAAAGATTTTTTTCGAATTTTGATCAGCCATATCGGATCCGCAATTTTGAATTTTCAAAATCTAATACCTCTGAAAATTTAATAAATGTGATATTTAGATTTAACAACCTGAGAAGGCTTAAAACTAAATTCGGCAAGTCTTTAGCAGGAAATTTTTTGTTCATGCACTGATAGCAGGAAAGTCTGACTTGGGCCACACACCGAAGGGATTAAGGCAACATTAACTAAAAATTTGCTCTTGTATTGGTTTTGTATAGACAAAATGATGACATCTATTTTAATATTTAATTTGTGACACATACTTTTGATTCTAATAAACAACGATTTATCTGATTTTTCTGCTTTTATATCAGTCCCCTGGATGTGGTTTCATGTCAGTCCCTTGTCCACTAAATTGTTAAAAACGGCCATAAAATTATTATTTTTTATTTCATTGACTGACCCGCTTGACATAGGCAAAAAAACGTTCTATACTTGATCTTAAGCTAGTTTTCAAACCTAATATGTGCATAAAATATCGTGCCGAAATTCACCCCATTTTCTTGTCTCGTTTGTAGAATCACCCATTTGGTATTTTCAACAAATTTTTTTTCTCAGTGTACCAACTTTTACTTTCATCAAATGACTTTTTGTATTTTTGGTTCGCCATGTAGGTCCGCCATCTTGAATTTTCAAATTTTTAGTGCAGATTTGTAATCTCCTGACTAACAAATTTCAAGTCGATTGCACGTGAGGAAAAATGTATGCTTCAAAGGGTTAACGCCCGTCATATTGGATCCGCTATTTTGAATTTTGAAAATGTGATGCTGGATTTGTAATAAGCGACCCCAAGAACCGCAGTATCCGAAGTTCTGTAGAATTTGGTGCTGTTTCCAAAGTCGAAAAGAATTGTCTTAAGAAAATCAGCATGTTTTGGGTCAAATGAATAAATAAATATTTGGAGATCAAAGTATGTTTTGAACAAAGGTGAAGGTATATTAAACCCAAAAAAAGTAAAAAAAACCCGACTCCAAATGGTCAAAAAGTCATTTCAATAATGAAAAACTGATAAAATCTAGGTGAGTCACTGGATGACCCACCATGACGCAAAGGGTTAAACCGACTATGATCGCGGGTTTTTTCAATAGTGATAGTGGTCTCGTATTTACAACATTATGGATGGAACTCATAATATACACATATAGAAATTTTATGTATAAATAGGTGGATGGGAATGGTATTTTTTTCTTCCTGCTTATGCTCGACAAGGTTAGAGAAGGTAAAAAAAAGGAGACGACGCTGTTAGATAGGTTGAGGTAGTCGTCCGTGCCGGAGGGAAAAAACAAGCGGCACGCGTATCTCTCAAAGTTCTTTTTCGTTGTAGCAATCTGTTGTCGTGTCCGTGCTCAAGGAAAACCAGTACGTTTATTCGGAAATATCGTTTCCCTTACTATCGTCGTTTTACTCTCATAACCGCCAGATAGAATCAGACATCTAGTAACCTTGGGCGACATTACACAAAGAACCAGACACGAGATTCCGTGCAAATATACACATATAGCACATAGCGTATATAGGGTGTCCCAGGACAACCGACTGAGCTCTGAGATCTGCACTCATCCGGTCATTCTGAACTAAAAATTCTTAGCCATTTTGACGTCCGATTAACCGTTACTTAATTACAACGCGCTCGTCTCGCGCTAACAGCGAACATATCATAACGAAGCAATAGTTCATCGGACGTCAAAGTGGCTAAAGACTTTTTAGTTCAAAGTGTCGAGATGTAGACAGGGCGCTACGTTCTCACCAGCAAGCTTGCTAAGCCATTTAGTGCTACGGTAATGGGTAGAGCGCAATACTAGCATCGGACCTATGAGTTTTACGTACATCTCGGCATCCTGAACTAAAAAGTTCTCAGCCATTTTGGCATCCGACCAACCTGTTATGCCCGGACGAGGCATTTCATAATCTTAAATTTGCAACGTCACCGTAACATACTTTATACTTTTATAACATACTTTTACGTGACACTTTCATACTTCTTCTCGATAATATTCACAATGAGTCTAAATATTTGTCTACCTCAGCGACCCCGAATGCTCGTTCCTCAAATATAATATCAAAGTGACCAAACGACAACTTCTCACCGCAGTGATCTAGTAACATTATGGTACGAATAACAAGGCTCTCTTGAAACTGATTGCTCAATATCCCTGAAATTTCAAATCGACATAAAAACCGAACTGATGTTAGGGAAGAGTTGACACTAAAAGAGTAGTTCTTTCGCCGATATTTGATGAAGCGGACCTCCTCCAGGTACCGAAGTGCAGCGTCTCACTACGCTTTGAAGACGAATAATAAGAACTCATTTTGTGTAATAAAAGAAATAATAAATTCCAAAACCATTTTCCAATATTTAATCTATCGAAAATTAATTAGAAGAATCAAATTAATTGTAATACGTAATTTGTGCGCCTAAATGTGTTGACTACACTGTCTTCGAGGAGATCAGTAACGTCCTGCATCGGCACGACTCAAATTACGTACATTGACCTTTAAATCAAACTATGTAACTATATATTCCTATATTTATTCAACAACACCTGCAACAAAATAAGTGCATGTTCTGTAACCCGTGCGTCTCCAATTATTACTGGAAAATACAATTGTAATAAATAAATTCCATTTTTTGTTAATATCTGGACCGAATCTTGTTCCTTATTTTACTCCTAATGGACCATTGATCGTGATAGGTGTGCGCAGCGCTTTGATAGCTAGCCCAAACATTAATTATTTATTTGTTTATGTGGGGTTATTCGTGACTTAGAATTTCTTAGTTGTAAATCTCTCTCAGTCCGTTCGTTAACACGTCTGGGCATAACAAACCGTTGCTTTGTTTATGGCATGCTCGCTTTCAGTGCGAGACGAGCGCGTTGTAACTAAGTAACGGTTCGTTGGACGCTAAAATATTTAAGGACTTTTTAATTTAGAATGACCGGATGAGCACAGATCTCAGAGCTCGGATGGTTGACCTGGGACACCCTGTATAGAACACATAGTGCGTCGTTGAGATCATAACCACAATTTGCGAAAAAAATATATCTTAATTTTCTGAAACAAAAAGTTATTAGCCATTTGTCTCTACAATCCGTCGTTTATTGGATGTGGTGACACGCCGACATACCGTGAGAGCTATTCTGTATATTACACTTTTTTGGCTGTGATATGGGGAAAGAGTGTACCTAATTACTCTACTTGAAATTAGTTAGCAATTAGTCGTGAGATAGTCAGAAATCCTCGATATTTTTGCGCATAATCGCGTACGGAACAATAAAAAAAAAAATCTAAGTAGCCATATGGTTTTGTCATCATTGGTTTTTTAATTTAATAATAAACTTTACATGTATAATCTAAGGTTACTATTTGATATCAATGCCCTATTGAGCATGCGTTGTTTTAAGTTTAAGCCTGTTATCGCCACAGTAAAACTGTGTTATGGGATCGCCAAAAAACGCGTTGCGGTATAGCGGTATAGCGGTGGTGTTAAATCAAAGTTTCACTGTAACTATTACTTAACAATCAACGATTACTATCTAATGATCGGTGAATTGGAAGGGTCAATGGAAAAGGACTTTCTTTTTCATAATTTCTCGATGTACTTATACTTTGCAACGAATAGCCACGATTTTTGGCACACCTTGTTTACACTTTGATATATTTTTTGGTGAATAAATATTGTGACGTGGTATGTTTGCTCACGTCGCAAAATAGTCTTTAACAATAGCACAGAGCAATGAAATGCATCTTTCTCCGTCCAGGAATCTTTCTCTAACTATCTATCAGGACCTATATTTTGCGAAATATTATTATTTTTAATTTATTTTGTATTTTATTTTCTTACAAGATATTACGATCGTTGGAAGGATCATGGCGGAGATAGGAGTTCGAATATCAAGCGGACTTGGCGTTGTCCTGTCACATCGAGAGATACACATTGATATCAGTTGTGTTCTCATGTTAGTCGAATGATCATACAAAGAGAAAAAAAAGTTCTTGGATCAACGAAACGTCTCAGTACGAGGTATTAATGAAGAAGGTATTTGATCACAGTATTATGAACTATTAAAGAGAAATAGGTAAATGCAGGGTCACCCCTTAATTTTTTATTTTTTTTTTCGTACACATGATGAACTTTTCATCGTTCTAGATAAGAAATATTTTGGTTTTTGTTTAATTGAAATCGGCGGAGGGCTTGTGCATGAAACTGCAAAATTGCGCCTTGATGTGCCTTACTTTGAAGGGTGGTTTCATTTCGTAAAACCGTTTTTCCGCCGATAAAAAAAAAATACGTGTCTTAGTTTCATATGCTCTTTCGCATACAGAAGTTTCAACAAAATCAGAGGTGTTCTTGTGAGTTTTGATCTAAATTTGTATCTTCTTTTTCTTGTACTCTACACTGAAAACTCGACTTTGCTCAATCAACTAAATCCGGCGAACAAAATGAATTTTGTTTGCCGGATTTAGTTAGTTTACTAGTAGACTCAACAGCAGAATTAGTTGGTTCAACAAAGATTTTGCTGATTCAACAAAGTCGGTTTCCCAGTGTAAACAACAAGACGCTGCTGCGTCTCTAGATAACTGTACACGTAGGCTATTCGAAAAGTCGCCGGATAACTGTTTTTCTCCGAAAATACGCCTCTTGTGACTTTTTGCATAAACTGTATAAATCACGAAAAATGTATGCTTCGAAAAAATATTTGAGACGAAAATATATGGTTTTCTATATATATGGAAAATATATCGAGAATTAGAATTTGCAATAGAAAATGGGGGTTCTCATTTGAAATTTCAACGAATATCGAAAACCAGCAAATAAAATAAAAGTCCAAACGGGAAAAAATACATTGAAAAAAAAATTTCGGCCGAAGTATTTGGCGAGTTTTTTTGCTTATTCACACAACGTATGAGCTATGGTTACGAACTCGCCAGCGACTTTAGCAGAATTTTTTTTTTCAATCTGTTTTTTTAGAATCGTTTTTGTTTCGAAATTTTGTTTCATATTGATATTTTATTGTTGTTTTTATTGTGTATAATAACTGTAATTTAAATTAATGAATTGAAGACATGGTATTGTGATTGATCTTTGCTAGGACTTTTGTGAATAAATATGGAAACGGCGGTCAACAAATGTTCTTGTCCAGGTTCTTTTTCCCCAAGGGAGTAGAAATACAGCGTTAATAAACGAATATAGAACTACTGTGCAACTGCAATCTGTAGCAACATTGTTGCAAGGCAAATATTTTTAGCTCATTCGAATCGACATTGCTCAGTTCGTTTTTCATTTGTTTTTTGAATTTGTTTTTCATACCCATTTTTTATTCTTGTTCTTATTATATAGAATAACTATATTTTCAATAATGGAAAGATTTTTTATTAGAGATTAAAAGGTTTTAATGTATGTGACTATTAATCCTTTTATAGTTTCGATTTATTTAATAACTTTTTGTGGAGGTTTGCCTGAATTTTTGGTCAGGTTTGAATTGGCATCTTTCGTGAAATTACGATTCAATAGGTAAATTTTTGTAAGGCTCTCTTAGAATTTTTTGTGAGATTCGAGGTGAATGAAAGAATTTTCGCAAGGTCGGTATTTTAGGAAGGAAATCTCTTTTATAACTTTTTGTGGGGGTTTTGTGTTTAGGGGGGGGGGGGGATTTTTTACTGGAACAACTTTATGGGAGAATAAATGTACTTGTCTCAACTTTTTTTACGTTTATTATACTCCCGTACGCTGCTTACGCTGGCTATATTGCCCGCGTATGGTATTTACGGCCTTGTGCAAAAGTATTAGGCACCCTGCAGCTGTTTGATTTGCACACAAAGGTAAATATCTCGGTAAAAAAAAAACTATAACTCAATTTAACAAACGCGATTTTAAAGCAGATAATTCTAGCTTCATTTCGTTTTTTTTTATTAATTTATGCGATTTTTTTAGCGCCCGGTACGTATCTTTGAAAATGGCTATTTTTCGCGATTTTCTCACCTTAATAAATCAGGTGCTAGGCTCTTAAAAATTAGTAAACTGACTTTTTGGTCAGGAAATCTTAAAGAGGACATATTCAGCTCCAATTTGGTTTTTGGAAAAAAAATTCGATTTTTTTCTCGCGAAGTTATTTAGTTTTTTTTCGATAAAAAGGTAAATTTCTGAAAAGTTGGCATATCTCGAAAATCATGGGGTTTGAAATATTTTGTGTGAGAGGTAAAAAGCTGCATTTTGTTATTTTCGTTGCACCAAAATTTGTTCAGATTGTTTCTTCAAAATGTTTTTGTATCATTATTCCTGGTTGATAATATCAACGACTCGTTTCGTTAATTTGTTGGCGTAACTTAAGAATTAAAAGGTTTTAAAAAAGTCGTCATAGGATAAGTGTAAATATTTATACCTCATTATCGTTTATATTATAGTCTAATAAAAAAAAAATCGAATTACAATTCTGAAAAAATTTTAAAGCGATAAAAATTTAATAATATACCTTTTTGTTGTCGTGGTATTTTGATTAAACCTCTTAATTCTTAAGTTACGCCAATAAATTAATGAGACGAGTCGCTGATTATCAACCAGGAATAATGATACAAAATTTTTGAAGAAACAATCTGAAAAAATTTTGGTGAATCGAAAATAACGAAATGCAACTTTTTACCTCTCACACAAAATATTTCAAACCTCATGATTTTCGAGATACGTCAACTTTTCAGAAACTTGCCTTTTTTCGGAAAAAAACTGAAGAACTTCGCGAAAAAAAATCGCATTTTTTTTTCCAAAAACCAAATTGAAGCTAGAGATATCCTCTTTAAGGTTTTCTTACCGAGAAGTCAATTTACTAACTTTTAGGAGCCTAGCACCTGATTTATTAAGGTGAGAAAATCGCGAAAAATAGCTATTTTCAAAGATACGTGCCGGGCGCAAAAAAAATTGCATAAATTAATCAAAAAAAGCAAAATAAAGCTGGAGTTATCTGCTTTAAAATCGCATTTATTAAATTGAGTTATGATTTTTTTTGACCGAGATATTTAACTTTGTGTGCGGATCAAATAGCTGCAGGGTGCCTAATACTTTTGCACAAAGCTGTACATTGTGACGATAATTTTTTATTGTTACTTAAAAGCTGGACTGGATACCACCTCGCAAGATCTTTTAATAACGAAAGAATTACTATTTTTATCAATTATCTAACTAATTGCGTCCCAAATACTTTATTTTTTTTTTATTCATGGCGAGTATCCACGGAATAACCAAAGCAATTCAAGGAGAAACGAGAGACAGAATCTATCGGCCGAAGAAGTCAGAGAGAGAGAAGGAAGATTTTCGAATTTGTAACGTCGCATTCTTGGACACACACACATGATATCAACACACATATTCACCAACAACTATTGTCGAAAATTCGAGAATCTTCGAGAACGTTATCATCTTCGAATGACGCTATTGGTCATCGTCGTTGTCCCGTCGTTACTTCAGGGCAATCACGTGTAAAGGTGGCGTCACTCTTTTCTTATTTGACTGTAATCCCGTTAAATTTCGCAAGAAACTATGAGAACATCTCTCCTTTATTAATTACTTGCAGTAATACATATTATAGTCGGGCTAGGGGTTGTAAAAAAGTACAATAACAAATTAATTAATCCCGTTAAAAATTCGGGGCCCCGTCTAACGCCCATAATTAATTCGGTCGTGACGAACCTGTCACCTAACTTCGCGAAAATCTAGAAGAAAGTAAAAAGGAGGGGCGGGAGTTTACTGTCTAGCGTGAGATTCTCGTTCTTATGAAATTTTCGGTGAGCGTTGAGCGGGACACACGTGTCTTAATGAAACGGTAATAATCATACTATTTCTCTCCTTCGCGCTTTCTGAGTCGGTCAGTGAAGGTTGAAATAATATCCCGTCAATTTTCTTAACTAAGTAAAAATTGTACAAGTGTTCGATCTCGCTAAACTCAGTAAATTCGGTCGCAGAGGCGTCTTCGCCTTTCTCCTTAAATAACATCTTTTATTTTTGCCATGTGTTCAAAGTATTCGCTAAGTAGCTTACGATATAAATTTCGAGCAAAAATAATATCGTGGTCGAATCCGAAAATCTTCCGACATTTCGCGTTATTAAAATTATTTTCCGTTAATAATTATTTGTGCGTGACCACGCGAATATTTGCGAGAAAGAGTGTGGAATAAGAGTGTGGAGATTTCTGTGTAAGTGACCGGGAATAAAAGTATCGCGGCTCGCAAAACCAATAGTCCGGCCGAGTCACCGACTAGCGGGTATTCGGTAATTTATTAACGGGACAGACCTAGTTAGAATTTTCGAAAAATCGATTTTTTTTTATTTCATTTTCAAAAAGTAGAATCTCTTACGAACATTTTCCGCCCAGGTAGATGTAAATCAGACCATTATTCGCCGAAATACAAGACTTTGTAGCACGTCGTGTCTGAGCCATAGATAAGCAGGTAGCGGACTTCAAGTGCGTTTTTCTCGAAACCATGTTTTTGAAGTCGGTGATCACTGTAGCTCGAGAACGGCTTTACCGATCGGGTTGAAATTTATATCACTTCTTCTATACATGGTAGTCCTCCATATGAACGAAGGATTTTTTTTTTGGATAATTATTTTTATTTTTAATAGCAAAAAATGGAACTGATATTTTGGTCAAAAAAACACTTTTGACTTTTAACGGCCGCCATTTTGTGAAAAATGGAAATTTTTCAAAACCCTTCGTTCAACTGGAGCATTATATCATTAACTAAAAATCCCCTCCGTTTTTTTTGTTTCAGATGAGCCGTTGCAGCGTGAGCTTGATCACCGCAAACCGTGTTTTTTTTTGCAGCGTCCTCGGCAATTGACGGTCACCAGCTTATTTCGATATGTATTGCGTTGAAAAAATTGCAACATATACATTACATATGTATCTTTTAAACGGAAGAACTTTTGTTGTGAATTATTTTATCGTTTGACCAAAAAAAAATCGGAAAAAAGGCCTTTTTTTTGACGTTCCAACTAGGTCTGTCCCGTTAATTATCCATCTTTATTCTGTGCTATAAACGATTCAGAGATCTTTTCGTTTCTTTCCGTGAGTAATTCTACGGTTAGAAAATACGGGCTCATCATAGAATGTAAGAGTGTGTAGAATCCCGGTCATATGAGTGAGAAAAATCAGTGTGTGTGCTCGCAAATATTCTCGTATCTCGTTTTTCCCGCGTATTATTATTTTTCGATTTTGTTTGTGATATTAATCTTCCGGTTTTTGCGTAAAATAGTTTATTATAAAGAATTCATGCGTGCGAAATAAATTTGTTTAAATAATATTTTTGAAAAGAAAGTTGTGAACAATAAAATTACATAATTATTTTCTAAATTAAACAATGCTCAATTTTTTTAATTAAATATCGCCCTCGCCCATTCCGCTGTTTGCAAAGCCCGTCAACTGCTCATCTATCTCTCTTTTATGTTGTGTCGCTTCGGCAACTGGCACCCAGAACAAAAATATAAAATAGGAGCAATACGAATGAGAGAATCGGGCTTTTATGACGATTGCTGAATTTTCCGTCACAATATATAGCATGTAGCATCCAAAGAAAGATAAAATTCGACATCCTATTTAGCGACTAAAAGTGAAGAAAACGGAAATTTGTTCCTTTTTTAGGCGCTATGTAGGAGTTCACTTTCCATTAAATTTAAACTCCTTTTCTCCCTTTTCCCCTATCTGAGTAAGGAGCGCAGGGTCAAAATAGGCTGACAATTTTGCTTCTGGTTGTTCTCCATATTCGTCTGAACTTGACTGAAGTATCTTTTTACAAACTTATTTCTTTCTATTATTATTAACTATTTTTCTTTATTAGTTTGACTTTTTTGCGATTCCAACCGGAGGTACGGAACGTAAAAAAATTAGATGCCTTCGCGTCTGTCTATGTCGGCGTCTTAGTCGATTTCCACTGAACTTTATAAGGATATCGACCTGAAAATGGGCATACTTTTAAAGTTTTATAACCCGATCATATTTCAATAGTCAAAATCTAATTCATTTCAATAAAAAAAGTATTTGATAATTTTCTAATTTTTTGGGTTCACGTCTTTGTCCGTTTGAATATCGATCGTAGTAGAATTTCTCTGGGTGAATAGAGGTATCAAGCTGAAAATCGACATAGCCATAAAGCCCCCTTACTCGCACGTATTCCAATAGTCTAAATATGATTTTTCATAAATTTTTCTCTTTTTATTTGCTAACTTGAAATTTTAATCACATTCGAATTTCTCTTTTTTTAAAACAGCTATCGAACTGCAATTTGGCATAATTTTAAAGCTTGCTAATTCGCATATGTTAAAATAATTAGAATAATTGTTTACTATGGAAAACAATTCTGGTTTATTATCAATTTGAGATTTTTGAAAAAGTCAAATTTCTACTGTTTTAAAACAGCTATCGGACTGAGATTTCGAATCGTTTT
Organism: Rhimphoctona megacephalus; assembly: GCA_963989365.1. Taxonomy (NCBI): domain Eukaryota; kingdom Metazoa; phylum Arthropoda; class Insecta; order Hymenoptera; family Ichneumonidae; genus Rhimphoctona; species Rhimphoctona megacephalus. The sequence goes on along the minus strand of OZ022420.1, from coordinate 6,559,701 downwards.
AACCCATCAGTGGTTACGCTACGTACACTTTAAACATTGGTCGCACGATGAAAGATTTTCTCACATATGTAGTTTCAAGTGCTTAATTTGATAAGTAGGAACTTAAAAATAATTTTGCTGCAGTGATTGTGACTATTAAACGTTCTTATTTTTAAAAAATCATAAATACAACGATAATTGACACTAAAAAAAATCATTTTTAAATTCCAAAATAAAAACTCAAAAAAAATTTTAACTTTTCTATCATACAGAAGAATAAATTTGGTGAAGATAGAAAAAATTTGAAATGCTTGTGCCATTTGAAATTTTCGAGTAATCATCGTTTTAATATAAGTGTGAGAAAAAGTCTCATAGCGCGCTTGCTGACGGGTTAAGGGTATGGATCAGTTACCCATCCCCCTCGCATTTTCTAAATGGAAATTTGTGCTATCTCTCTCACAATTACGGCAGCTTCATCAATATGACACATTGCCTTAAAGCATGCCAATTCGCATATATTTGAATAGTTAGAACAATTGTTTCTTATATAAAAAAATCTGAAACGTCCATGAATGGCTGTTTTTGCCATCGAAAGGCAGACGCACGAACAGACAAACGGACATTTAAATACTTGAATGCACGATTTCTTTATATCCAGCTATCGAATTAATATTTTTCGCTGTAGAGGAACAAACAGTATTGGCTGTGAAGTGCATACGGTTGACGATACGGAACCCTCAAGGTGCGAATGTGAAGCGCACTTGTTCCCCTTTTTTACTGTGTTGTTTTATTCCTCTTACAATTCGTTTTTTTCAGGTGTGTCCGTTAGCATCGCAGCTTTTCTTTTTCTTCGCCCAGCCATGCTTATATTCTTTTTATCAAGTACTGTTAAAAGCCTTTTCTGTTCCAGGTCCTACCTATGCCGCAGCTCTCTCTTCAGGCCGCAATTGATCCGAACACGGTGGTTGTGGACGGTCTATCACAAATTTTCCTTTCTTGTATATTTTGGGAAAAAACACGAATATAGGAGGCATTGTGCTTCGAGATGCAAAAATAGCTGTTATCACTGTGACCTTCATGCCTCGTTCCCCGGAGGTCATGGCGCCTACATTCCATTTGCCTTTTGTAGTCACAATTTTATTTAGTCTATATCTTTTTAGAGATTTGTCCGTTTTATTGTTATCACGTAGGAATAGTTTTTCTGCTTTATTAGCAGCACACTCTGAATATTAAAGCTCGATGGGTTCATGGGTTACGTGTATAGAGCCGTTCAACCCCCGTTGTCAGGCTGCAAGATGAACCATAGGTATTGTCATGCTTTATTTATAAACTCGGCCGTTAACCGTCTATTTGAGTATTTCTACCCTCTTCTTGTCGTAACAATATTGACACTCCCAGTAATAATCAATACAAAAATATATACGTTGCCCGAAAGTCTATGAATATTTCGGTGGTAGTAATGAACCCTCCGTTGGCTCACTAGTTCGTTAAAGGCACCAGTGAAAATTTGCCATCGGGGATTCCCGCTCAGGTATCACTTTTTATAAATATATGTATCGGGCTCTTAAATAATCCTAATACGTTCTAGAGACTCTCAAATTGAACGCAGAATTTGTTAAATCTTTTCAACTGAGAGATATAAGTCTATCGAAATAAGTGTACCAACGAAGATTTAATATTTTTAAATCTAACATCAGCAACGAGACGTTAGATAACGGTGAAACAAATACGAATCCCTTTCATAAATCATTAAAAAGATATAGGGGAGAATCAAGTCTTACCGGACGGCGAGTAATGTCGGACGGCTGAATTATTGAACACTTACGCACATGTAGATTAAAAAAAATGTAAAATTTTTAGCAACGACGTTGGTCACACTTTCTCGTGTTTTTCTTCCGCATATAAGTGTGTAAGTGTTCAAAAATTGAGGTATCCGGAATTGCCCGCCGTCCAGGACTATACTTGAGTCTCTCCTTTCGTGTTAAGAATTCATTAAGGAATGCCTTGGTTATTTAACAAAAACAAAAATTGTATTTTTTCGGCGGTAAAATGTGCCCGTGATCAATAAGAAAACTTTCTGTTTTTCATGTCATTCTCCTTCGATAATTTAAAAAATCATAGAATATAACATTTTTCGCAAGTAGGATCCATGAAAAAAAAATTGAGACAGAGAAAAACTCTTGAACGTGCAATGTTTTTTCAATTGAAATATACAAAAATATTAAGTTCATCGATCCAAGTTTATACGCTAGAAGCGGAATAAAGAAAGAAATGGTGTGAGCATGGATGTTATATATATGAAAAGGAGCAAGAAAATAAGTGTGAGAGTGAATCGAACGAAAAATTAAAGAGAGACGAAGAGTTGTAGCAGTCGGGATAAATCTTTCGTCTTGGGGTAGACGGTACACGTGGGGTTGGGGTTGCAGAATATATATAGGAGATGCATTGCACACCGCGGTTGACTCATTTCTCCGGTACCGGGCCGACACAGACCTCTCGACTCCATGCGCGCCACTTGTGGAAACGAAATCCGATACGAGAAAAGCTAAACTCCTCCAAATGTTCACAAGAGTTTAGCACAGCCGTTTCTAGTGCTTCTCCTCCCCCCCCCCCCCCTCTCACTCTGTATGTGCAACAACAGCGGCTACGACCCCTATACCCTCACCATTTCTTTGCGTATTCCTTCCCTCTTCACCACTTGGTGGGTCGCCGTCGCCTCACCTTACGAAAAATCTTCAACCGTCCAACCTCCTTCTCCCTTCGTTCGTTTCATCCACTCTATTCAATCTATGTATGTATAGGATATTCCATGTCAAAGCAAATTTGTTTAAAACTTTCTAAGTTTAATGAGTAATTAGTAAATCAAGATATAATAAGTAATAATATGTAACGTAGTTGAATTTTAAAGACCCTATTTCTCAGTCATTATAAAAGAAATTACAAAACAGAATTCAATAAAAAATGAAGACTAAAACAAAATCTACAGACGATTTAAAAATATTTTCAAAAGGGATTCCTTCAATGAAAAATCGGTGATTTTTGTCGACACTATTTGTTCGGTAAACGAAAATTAAACCAGTATTAGGTTTACTGAGTTGAGCATGAAAAGTCCGTCATTTCCAGTTGGAAAATCCTGTATGCAATATTATATACATATATACTTATTCCTATTTCTTTTCAGTCTCCTTTCTTCTACCATGTTCCTTATTCCCTCACACACCGCTCGGTTCGATATTCCTCTAGACCTCTCTGTCACTCTCATGTGCGTTTGTCTCGAGCAATTCACTTCCTCTTTCCTTTTCCTTCTTTCTCAGTTGCGCACTCTTACGATTACGCAAAATAAAAGAGAGAGAGAGAGAGAGAGAGAGAGAGAGAGAGAGAGAGAGAGAGAGAGAGAGAGAGAGAGAGAAAATTTTGGAGGGCGAGATTCCCGCTTTCCTCGTTCTCCTTACGCCGCAGCCCACTCATCCAGTCAACTGTTTCATCGCGAAAATACGTCGCTCGGAACTCAATTCTGTCCCTTCTACTTATTTTCTCTCTTACTCGCGCCGGGATCCTTCTCGTTCGTGCTTCACCTTTCCTTGTCATGAGATTCAAGTGTCCACTCCTCCGCCTTCACTTTTTTCCTCTTTGGCTCTCTTTCACTCTCTTTCTATCGACTCAAGAGAATGTTAACTTAGTTCCTCGCGCTTTCGCGAATTGCTACAAGAGTGCTACGAGTTTCTCTATAGACTCGAAGATATTTTTCATCGTTTGTTAGTATACACGAGATATTTTTCATCGTTTGTTAGTATACACGAGATATTTTTCATCGTTTGTTAGTATACACCACTTCCCCGTATACTTCTTCTTTCTTTCTTCTTAATTTATTCTCAACCCTTCTCGCATTTCTTACCCATGAAAATATTGCCGATGCTTAATATACGGCCGATGCCTGGACCGCTACTGGGTAAACGACCGTTGGAAACCAACACTGGGAAAATAAATTTGTTGAATCAACATATCCTACGGTCACGGGGGGTGAACAAAGATTCAGTTCATGATACAATATAATTCAGTTGTTCCAAATTACAAAACATAGTGAATCGAACTAAATATTTTATTTCCCTGACTGAATATTTATTTAAATCAAAGAATTATCTAATGAAGTCAAATAATGATTTAATTAAATCAAATAATTATTTAATTAAGTCAAAAAATTATTAATTTAGATTGAATAATCATTTAATTAAGTCGAATGATTATTTATTTGATTGAAATAAATAATGCATATTTATTTTAAACAATTTGATATTAAATTTTTTTGTTTGATATCCAAATACGTAAACTGAACCTCTTACAATTCGAAAATGTGTATTATACTAGTTTCTCATCAATCATGATGAGAAATCAGTTGACCATGGGGATCAATAGACTCTGATGAATTTTTGACGGGAATGTAATCCGTGGAAGTTATAAATGTTCGCTACCTATTTCTGGATCGGAATCGGTTGGAACGTCTTATCTTACTCGACTTCCGCAATTTATGTCCGTCCAAAGGCCACTGCAAATGTGAGAAGAGCCTCAGCGCTTTGCGCCGTGCGGTGGCCGGACCGAGAAGTTACTCGAACGCTCGTTAAATCTTTCGACAACCCATTTGGTTACGATAATGTCAAAACGTGTGCACACAATAAAATCTAGTTTGTTGGAATAGTTTGGTATTTTTAACCAATTATTCTGTCCATGAGACCATATGATTCAGTTCACGCAACTAAAAATTTAGTCAAATGGGACGTACGGATTTTTATTAAGTCTGTTGACTCAATCGTATATTTAGTCGACCAAATCCAGATTTAGTTGTTTCAATAGCTTTAATTAGTTAAGACAATGTCGCAGCGTGTTAACACAACTAAATGGATGCAACAAAATATTTTTATTGTTACAACCACGTCGTTTATTGATTGAACTACATATGCGCTTACCATGACATTATTTTTGTTGAATCAACAAAATTGTAGCCAACAAAATGAAATTTGTTGATCCAACAAATTTCTTTTCTCAGTGAACGTTGGGCTTGAACATGGACCGACATATTTACTTATGTTTAACCAATGCTCAAGTTGAGCATCGGCATTCGACGACCTGCCCAGTGTAGACCAGCGTTGGCTTATGGAAGGCAGCCAACTATTGGTAACCAACATTCGCCCACACGTTGGGCTAATATTGCTTGTCATTATCTAGCCTATGTTTGAATGCAGTACCGGCATGTAATAAACTGCCAATACTGCACCAGCGTTGGCTTTTGATAATGAAACGACCGTTGGTACTCGACGTTCAAACCAATTTATTCTCGACGCTGATCGCTGTTGCTGAGTATCTACGTTTACAAGGAACATCACTTTGGTTTCCGTCTCCGATTTTGTTGAAATTCCTGTATGTGAAAGGGCATTCGAAACTAAGAGACACGTATTTTTTTTTATCAGCAGAAAAACGGTTTTGAAACCACCCTTCAAAGTAAGGCATGTCAAGGGGTGATTTTGCAGTTTCACCCATAAGCACACCACCGATTTCGATAAAACAAAAATCAAAATGTTTCTCATCTAAAACAATGAAACGTCTACCATCAGTACGAAAAAAATTTTTTTAAATTAAGCGATGAACCACCCCTGCGGTTATCTATTTTCAGCTCCTATAAAAAAGGGGTGGATCCATTTGAATGAAATGGGTTCTATTTTTATAAAAACATAAAAATAAAGTTCACGTGTTTTTATATTTTTACGAAATAGCAACCTTAAGGGGTGAACTATCCCTTATTCGAATTTTCTTACTGCAGTCGCCTTTGCCCTGTTTTATATGTCTTTACTGATTCAAAATATCGCAACAGCTCCGAATTAACGTTTTCTCATATTGTGAAATTAATTTAATTAAGACCCTTAAAGGGTAAACCACCCCCTCTCGATTTTTCTCTTTATTCACGATTTAAAAATGTCTCCATCTATTGGGTTGGCAACTAAGTTCTAACTCACTTCAGATACACAGATATATTTATAATTTTGTTCTTTATTTAAGCATGTCAATCTACAATATAATTACCAGCCGTGTCTATGACTTGCGTCCATCTAATGGGCAAGGACTGAATGCCGCGCTCCCAAAACTTAGCGGGTTGCTGCTCGAAAAATTTCAAGATTGCGTTTTCGACATGGTCGAAGTCTTTGAAGCGTTGATCACGCAGGAAAGTTTTAAGGCCTCGGAATAGATGATAATCTGAAGATGCCAAGTCCGGTGAATACGGCGGGTGTGGAACCGTGGTCCAACCAAACTCTTCCAATAGCTGGCGGGTGATTGAAGCAACGTGGGGCCGAGTGTTGTCGTGCAATAAGTGCACCTTTGTCACTCTTCTCCTCTTTGCTCGCATTGTAGCAGCCAATTTGCGAAGCTGCTTGACATATACGTTGGCGGTCACCGTCTGTTGTCCAGGGAGTAGTTCGTAATATATCATTCCGCTTGCATCCCACCAGCAACACAGCGAAACCTTTTGTTCGTGGGTCTCTGGTTTGGGCTGAGCTGACGATTCTATTTCGCGCGGCAGCCAATAGGCCTTCCATTCATTGTTTTCATAGAGGATGTAACTCTCGTCTCTAGTCACTAAACTGCTAAGAAATTCCTTGCGTTTCGGCTGCAGGAGCAACGACTGGCAGATGGACACTCGGGCAGCTCGATTGGCATCGCTCAACTGATGAGGTGTCCATCTCGCCAGCACTCGCCGATAGCCGAGTGTATGCAGCCGGTTCTCGATCGCTGTATGACTATAGCCGAGTGCCTGCGCCAATTTCCGAGTGGTAGCATTTGGGTGCTTCTTCAGCTCTTTTGATATGGCGTCGTCTTCCAATTCAATAGGTCGACCGGAGCGCTCTCGATCTTCCAGGCTCGTATCTCCGGAAGCGAAGCGATGGATCCAGCGGCTTACTGTCGATTGTGTTACGGTGACCTCTCCGAGAGCAACATTGATATTGGTGGTTGCCTGCCTCGTACTGCTGCCATGCCGAAACTCGTAATATATTACACCTCGAATAGCGCGCTCGTCCATGTCGAGAATTAGACTCCCGCAGACGTCCGCAGCCGGGCTTTTATACCCACCATGCGAAAGCTTCTAGAACATTCTAGCAGTTGCCAGTTATGGAAACTTTCTAGAATGTTCTAGAATAAAAAAAGGGAGATGTAAAAAAAAGTTAGTCAAGACTTAGTTGCCAACCCAATATTTGGTTCAATCTGCTTCCCCTCCATTGATATTACGAATTTAATGGTTTTAAGCACGTATTAAGCATGCGGAAAAGTGTGATCTCAGTTTTTGATATATTTATCAAATAAAATTCGATTGTAGACTATAAGACTTAATTCTTTTTTATCAATTGTCAATATGTATTTAAGCTCGTATTAAAAATATGCTTGTACATCAGCGAGACAAATAGCGTGGAACTTATTCAGACATGAAAATTGGAATGGTAGTGAATAAGAAGTAGCTCCTCCCTCCCCCCCGCTCCTATTGAGGTTAATTTAAATATGCATACGTGCTTAAAACCATTAAATTCGTAATGTTGACGGAGAGGAAGCAGATTGAACAAAATAGATGGAGAAATTTTTAAATCGCGAACAAAGCGCCTCGAAAAGTAGGAGGCAAACGGTCTCCAACGTATCTCAAGAACGGCTGGTCTGACACCAAAAAAACAAAGTGCGTGAGATTAAATATAACGTCAGGTAGGTAATGACGCTTGGATATCAATTTTTATTGATAAATAACAAAATGGCGGATAAAAACAGAAAAAAATAAAAAAACACTTTTTTTTACTGTTTTTTGTACAAAAAAGATATTACAAATATAATATAAAATCAAAATTTTTATTTCGTAGAGTGTTAATTTCTAGGAATATATATGTAGAATATGTGATTTAAATTTCATAAGGATCGGTCAAGTAGTTTTTGAGATCTCGTGGAGACCAATTTCAAAAATGGTGTTTCGAGAAAAACGCGTTCAAAGTTTTTGGCGCTCAGGTATGCGCGCTAAGGTACTCATGTAAAGGACGCTGAAAAATATACTTAGACTGCTCCGATCGTTTTGAAATTTTTACACAATCATATTACATGTATATACTTTCGAAAAATGAAAAAAATCGATTTCTCAAACGTGTCAAACTCTAATAGCCCCTTAATTTCGCATCATGAGAAAACGTTGATTCGGAGCTATTGTGATATTTGGAATCAGCAAAGACATATAAAACAGAGAAAAGGTGACTGCAGTAAGAAAATTCGAATAAGAGGTAGTTCACCCCTTTAAGGTTGCTATTTTGTAAAAATACAAAAACACGTAAACGTTATTTTTATATTTTTATGGAAATACGATCCCTTCCATTCCATTATATTCACCACTTTTTAATGTGGGGTGAGAAATAGAAAAATGCAGGGGTGGTTCACCGCCTTTTTTTTCGTACGCATGGTGGACTTTTCATCGCTTTGGATAAGAAACATTTCGGTTTTTGTTAAAACAAATAAATAAATAATAAAATAAATAAATAAGTACTCATCCAATTTCGGTTGCTTATTGGTGAAACTGCAAAACCACCCTTTGACATGCCTCACTTTGAAGGGTGGTTTCACCCCTTAAAACCATTTTTCCGTCGATAAAAAAAATACGTGTCTCTCAGTTTCGAATGCTCTTTTATATACAGGAGTTTCAACAAAATCGGAGGCGGACACCAAAGTGATGTTCCTTGTTAGATGCACTATCGGTATACAATATAGTGTTGATTCTTGGCCAATATTATCTTTTAAATAACAACAAACGTACGCGCTCAACATTCATCCACTCTTGGACTTATGTTCTTTATTTTGGAGTTTGTCAAATATGTTCTGATATATATGTATATAGATCACTGATATCGCCCGTTTTGTTGTGTATTTTTTTTTTTAGGAACGCCTTTTATATATATTGGATACCGTATTGGATTCATCACCTTAAATTTTGAATATTTCAGTACTGATTTGGATAAAAATTTTAATCTGTTTTTTTAAGTCTGCCATTTTGGATTTTAATAATGCAATGAATAAAATTGTTGACTTTCGATTCGAACTTAATACTCTTGAATACTATAAGATACAGGTTTGTTGCTATTTTTATTGCTATTCTTCTTAAACTTTATTTAAATGTGTGTATAGAGTATCGTGCAGCTTATACAAAGTATCACGATGTAAAGTTACAAAGTCGTTGATAGCGTAGTGGTTAGCGTAATGGTTAGCGTCCTGGGTTATTGAGGTAGGCATTAGATAGGAAAATCGTAGGTACATAGTTCAAATCCTCGCTTAAGTAGAAAATATGTAACTTCAGTAAATGGATGTAACTGTTTTTTTTTAGTTTTTTAAATATACTAATAAATAAATAATTATTTGACTGAATTAAATAATTGTTTGATTTAAATAAATGTTCAATCAGAAACAACGTCAGTTTCAGTCAGGGAAACAAAATATTTAGTTCGAATGATTTTTTTTTGTGATTTGAAATAACTGGATTATCTTGTATTATGAACTGAATGTTTTGTTCACCCCCCATAACCGCAGGATTTGTTGATTCAACAAATTTCTTTTCTCAATATAGCCCAACGCTAGCCATTCACCGTAGGACCGGTGATCTATCACTCCAACCTTGATTCAACGATTGGTCTAGTACTGTCGCCAACAATCGGGCATCTGGCAAATATGGTTGGCGCAACACTGGGCCGTATTTGGGCCATTCGTATAATTTTTCACGGGAACTGAAAAAAATATAGGGTTGAAAACGGAGGCGTAGTTGACTCAACTACGCCCTAAGGTTGGATACAGCGAAACCAATTACGTAGTTGACGCAACCTTCGCGCGTAGTTGAAAGTATTTCATTGAGCCAACCACGCCCGCAATTTGTGGTAAAACTTCAAATATTCAATAGAATCAAAACATTTTTTGAATAAAATTCAATAAATATTTGAAATAGTATCATCGCATTACCCGGGAAATGGGAAAAAGTATTTCAGTCAATTGTATCAATCATACTTGGATTAAATGAATTGCATTGTATAATCAAAATGAAATGATTGTAGCGAACAATTATGATTTTGAAATGACTGTAAGAAATATTAAATTTTTTTTTTATATAGAGGAGGATCGGGTAAAGCAGTGCATCCGGACAAAGCAGACCCCCCCACCCCTCCGAAAAAAATGAAATTTCTTTTTCATTGGAAAACTGAAAAATTCCATCATTTGATTGAGGACATGCGTTGAAAAAGTAGTATTCATTGAATGACTGATATTTCTAACATGAAAATTTGAAAACAAGTACTATGTCATTCACGGAGCATGTGATATCAATGCTATATCTAATATATGTAACACGTGGTACATAAAATTTCCGTAAATTTAGGGGAGGGCCGGACAAAGTGGAACACCCGGGCAATGCGGAACACCCCCCCGAAAAAAAATGAAATTTCTTTTTTCAGTGGAAAACTGAAAAATTTGATCATTTGACTCAGGACATGCGTTGAAAAAGTAGTATTCATTGAAATGATTGATATTTCTAACATGAAAATTAAAATATATTTATTAATAAAAAAAAAGGCATATTCAACGAAAATTTGTATGAATAAAAATTTCTTTGGCTGCAAAACGGAAATGTGAATATCTGACTAGCATAAGAATACTACTAACAGTGCTGTAAGCATGTTTGAAAATGATTAATTGTTAATTAGACTGATGCAAAATGTTTTTTTAATTTTATTTTCTTGCTCCTACTCGTGTATTCTTTGGATATTAATGAAATAAATCTGTTTAAATATGAGTTCAATATTTCTCTATGTTTAGAGGTGACTCCCTTGACTTTTATTGATGTTTCGATTTTTTTAAATGTTTTTTTTAACACGCTTTTTTGAACTTCCTTGCTCCCTCTCATGCATCGTTTCTTAGATATTGATGAAAAATTAATTCTGTTAAAACGTAAGCTCAATAGCTCTATTTTCGGAGGTGTCTCATCCAAGGTTACAAGTAATGCATTACTTTTTGTAATATTTATTATTCATTACATTATTATATATATATATTAATATATATTAATAATTATATATATGTAATATAATTATTCATTACATTACATTTTGTAATTTAAAAAATTTTCATTACTCATTACACTACATTTTGTAATGGAATTTTTTACATTACAAAGTATAATGTAATGAGTAATGTATGAAATGAAAGAACGATACTCCTTTCGTATGTTTCCAACAATTTTTATCGTCTGGTAGGTCAATGTGAACTGAACTCTACAGCAGTGAAATCTGCTGGGTTCTTGCTTGAAGTTGAGTTTTTCGATTGGTGCACCGGTCGGGACATCGTAACCGACGCACCAATCAGAGCTCATTTGCGATTTGCTCGTTTAACTGTCACGGACCACTCGTAAATCACACTATACGAAGTCATAATCAAATTGTTGAACGTCCATGTTAAATTTCATTTTCATTACGGAAGCCAATCGTTTCTACAGTCGAATGAGACAGGATCTGATGCTCACCAGTAAATTAGATAATTTTCAGAGAAATCGTTTGTAAGAATAAGCCCCAACAACGTTCGCACGTGCTTCGATGAACTCGATTATACATGTGTCAAGTTTTAATATTTTTGTCATTTTTTTCTCAACAATCCAAGAAAGGATTCATGCAGATTTAAATAAATCGAATAACGTAATTATTTTTCACGGTTCCAAATTTGAAATGCAAAAAAATCGATCTCTCCTATCCATTTCTGTCGCATGCTGGTCGCCGTTTTTCATACGAATCGCAGCTGAGCTGTAATTGGTATGCTGGTTGTGACGTTCTAACCGCTGCACTGTTTCAGTTTCGCGTAACGAACGCGAAACAGATGATGTTTTATTGTCGTTTTTTGAGATTTCGAAAGCATAGTTGAACGTTCAAAAACTCAATATTAAATATTATAAATCTTAAACAATCATACATTATCTTATTTTTTATTCGTTTAACATTACCGACAACGATTTCAGTTGCATCTGTGTGGAAGCACAGTTCTTGCATCGGACGTTAAGACGAGTTTCTCGATTATGGTGGAGGTCGGAGCATTTCGACCGACTGCGCACCAATCACAGCTCAGCTTTGATTGCAGCTCAGCTTATTAACAATTTTCACCATTTAGTTATTTTAAATGCAGCTCTTGTTATTTAATTAAAATATGCTGTCATAAAGAATACACTAAAAAAAAATTATTTGACCCGCAAGTAAATTTTACCTTGCGATGAAGAAAAATAGACATTGTACCCAATAAACCATTTTCTTGCATTTGTTTTCTTTCCTCAATTCGATTTGTCCAAGTGGTCTTTTAATTAACTAAACGATTATGAAGGTGATCACTCAATCCGACAGGCGATCATCAAGATTTAAAGCGATTGTGAAGTGATCGCCTAATTTTATAAATGATTGTCAAAGCGATCGTTCTATTTTATAGACGATCGTCAAGACGATTGCTTATTCCGATAAGCGATCATCAAAATCTTAAGCGATTACAAAGTGATCGCTTAATTTGCTAAGCGATTGTCAAAGCGATCGCTTGATTTCATATACGATCGTCAAGACGATCGCTCGATTTTGTAAGCGATCATCAAAATCTAAGGCGACATCGTCAAATTTCATAAGCGATATTTTGCCATGGTGTGCTTCTACGTAGATACGATTGAATTCGTTGCGAGTAATAATTAACCCTAAAACTCATGACCTATTTTTGTACCTTCTAACCTATCACCAGGGTCACTAATGACCTCACAATAGAAGGTAAGAATCGAGTATTTTTTATGTTAATGCTTATGAGGAATTAGATCTATAATATTATTTTTCAAAATTTCTGACATTGTAACGATTTTTTTTCTTGTAGAGTTATTGATAATTTTAAAGAGTATGAAACACTACATGACTGTAAAAAAGATTTGCCAGACCCTTCCACTTCGGTAACTACAGAGGAAACGATTGCTAAAGTGAAAGACTATTTTGAAAAAAATCCTCGATCTTCAGTCCACACAGCCGCTCAAGCTTTAAAAATAAGCAAATCGTCGTTGCATAATATTCTGCGTCATTTTTCGAACATGCATCCTTACAAAATAACAACTCATCAATTATTAACGGAACACCCCATAAAAACAAGAAAAGAGTTCTGCAACACATCGAGGCAAATGATGGAAAATGAAGAATTGAGCGAAAAATAAATAATTTTCTCTGATGAAACGCATTTTTGGATGAATGGCTATGTCAATAAATAAAATTATCGCTTTTGGGGTTCAGAAAATCTGAAGATCGTAATGGCAACGTCGCTTTATCCCTTAAAAGTAACCGTATGGGCGGCTGTCTCAATAAAAGGGATCTACCTGCATTTCTTTGAATCTACTGTTATCGGATATAGCTATAAAGAATTGTTGGAGACTCAATACTTTCCCTATGCAAAGAAAAAACATCTTGTTAAGAATAATTATTTCATGCAAGACGGAGCAGCACCTCATCGACCACAAGAAGTCTTCGTAGCCATCAATAAAGTTTATGACGATCGAGTTATCGGCTTTGGATATCCTCAATTTATTAAGCGAACAGAGATGGAGTGGCCCCCTTATCTACCTGATCTTAATCCTTGTGATTATTTTTTGTGAGGTTATATTAAAGATCATTCTTATGAAAACAACCTAAAAACTGTAAATGATTTGATTAAAGAAATAAGAAAGGCTGTCGATGGCATTTCAAATGAAATTATAAAACACGTTTTTAATAGTTTTATAAAACGATTAGAGTACTGTGTTAGTTCAGATGGCTCACATTTTGAAAATATATATCATCGATATTTACATTTGTTTGTATTTGCTTTAACATATAATTTGTTCTAGATATACATTGATTTTTGTAATAAATGGACGTAAAATAAAAATGATAACTCTCTTCTATTAAAAAAAAAATTCCATTGATCCGATTCCTTTATTTATTGCAAAATATCAATTTATTAGTTTTCACACCTTCCCATTGGACACCCTGTAAATTAAACGAGTACACTTCCAAATAAGTAAATGCAAATTTCTTCTAGTAACATTCAATAATTCGTCCCGTTCATATGTCATCATCTTAGAAAAAACGTCGAGGAGTAAAAGTCGACTTATTTATGAGAATTTCCACAGCAGTAGTGACGGTAGAGCTTTGTTCAGACCCTTACCAGAGCACCCCGTTGTAAGAGACTCATGATAATTAATTATTGAACGTAATCCTCGATAGAGGTAGAACATAAACTATGGGAAAATAAATAAAAAATAAAATAATACAGCAAGATAAGAAAAAGAGTGTTATGTTGTCCCTGTGTGAGATTTCTAGTTTCGTGAACAAACGAGGCAAATAGTCCGGCGGAGTTTAAAGCCGTGTCTCATCCGTTCAGAGTTGGTGCACACCGCGTGCGGCCTGTAATAGTTACGATCTACCACTACGCAACTAAGACTACGAAGAGTATGACGTCGAGGGGTCCGAGCTCACGAAGACACGCTTCGCTGCTGCAAACTCCTTGGAGAGTAATTTGTGAGACAATAAATATCTGGCGGAGCTTAAGCGGCAAGGCAGCGGCGGCTTCGAACGGCCGACCTTCCAAGCGTTGAGCTTTTTCGTATACGAACCTCACAACACTCTTGCACCCGATGGATTAAGTCTAAGCCCTACTACAACGATCTACCTATACAGGGTGTTTCATAATTGGACAAACGTTCAAAAGGTATTGAATTTATGTAAAAACGTATAAATTTAATGTGCTTCCATGAAGAAACTACAAATTATTTGTCGAAAATTATAACTTAATTAGCACTGTAATTTCGTGATCGCTAAAATCAATTCTTCTCTATTTGTTTTAAATAACGTAAATTAATTTTTACATAATTCAAAAATGTTACTGAAATTACTTTCTGAAATGAATTGTATACCAAACGAACTGTTCTATATATATAACAACATATAACCCTTACCTGGGAGGCGATAAAAAACTTTTTGTGCCACACATGTGTTGGAAAAAAATTGTTTCAAAAGTACAACAAAATTTTGGTATTAATTTTTTTGGGGTTATTGAATCCAGATTTGATATCAAATTTTGGAAATTCGAAATTGCGGATCCAATATCGTGGACTAAAAAAGCAAATCATTATTTCATTTCAATAAAATCTAACATTCGCGGATTTACCAAAAAAAGTAGATAATGAAAAATCGAAAAAAAGAATGAGAAATAAACAAAAAAAAATCCAAAACGAAGTGTTTTGTCAGGCAACCTTCTCGGGGTATACTCCGGGGCCGTGAATTATATTTATTTAACTTGTAACAAGGACCAATGGAAAGGGAAAAAAAATATTTCTTCGGTTAACTACAGTCACATGTTTTACTCTATCCGTTATTGAGTGAGAGCGGTTTGGAAAAGGAAAATAGTCAGAGAGACGTTATATTCGAGTTTATAAAAGTGCCGTAAGGCTCGCGCTGGCTTTTTTTTAATACTTGGCATTGAGCCATTGCCGCGGCTCTTGATAAGTTCACTATCTAATGCGGACCTGTGATCCTATTCGGACAATTTTTAACCCTTCGGTTGCACACTGGTACGAATTTGCACCATCAATTGTGCATTTTTCTGGATTTTATGTAAAATAAAATTTTAGGTTCAGTCTTTGACGATGAACAATCATTTGGAAACATTTTAAGGTTTGAAAATCACTCGTGATGAATCAAAATTGAGCGATTTTATTACGAAATTCGTTGTCAGCAATTCCTAAAACCTAGGGAAACGAAATTTCATTCTTATCAAACAAGTTTTTTAAATTTTTGCAGCCATACTGGAACCGCCATATTTTATTTCATAATTTCGATGAGAAATTTGGATTCAGTGAGCTCGAAAATCCAGGGTAACCAAGTTCGATTCGAATCGGACTATTTTTAAGATTTCTGGTGCCACATTGGATCTGCCACCTTTAATTCAAGAATTTCGAAACGAAATTTGGATTCAGCGACCCCAAAAACCTCCAAAAACCGAAGAAAACCAAATTTTATTATAATGGCGGTATTTCATCGGTTTTATCATCATGACATGTATATGCGTCAAACACACAGTCGGCATATTTTATTTTTGCGCAGATATGTATCATACTCAGTGAAGGGGTTAAGTTAGAATAGTCCCGATTCAAGCTACAGAATCGTGTAAAAATAGTGTTACTCTTTAACCCGTAGTAACCACTCTTCTACCGAGCACACATTCCAACCATACTAATAGGATTTAGGATCTTGAATAATCTAAAAATATTTGATGACCAGAGTTTCGTGGAGTGAAAATCCCCAGGAGTCCAATAGTAAAAGTCTTTAATGAGTAAAATATTATTTGTACGGTAAAAATATGTCACAATGAAAACAAAAAATTTCAAAAATTACTATTTCGGTGGTGCACATTCACACTAATATAATTACTACCGGTTAAGTAACTTGGGAGTAGCGATACATTGTTCAATAAATTTTATAAACTTTTGTTCCCTTCGAAAATCTGGCACACTATCGCAAATATTTTTTTCTTTGGAACATCATATTTTTTGGTTGTTTGTTTGTTTCGAATACAAAAAGTTTATATGAAAATACTCGATTTTCGACTGTGAACTATAAAATGTTAAATAGTTCCATATAAATGATAATCGCTATTGGTACATGGATTAAGGAGGGTAGTGAAAAAAAATATCAATATTACGGGTAATTTATCCAATATAATAATATTCTTGAAACCTTAAATATCGATTAACATTTAAAAAGACTCAAAATATATTCGATTTTATGAAGTGTAAATGTCGACGACAAAAGTAGCAAAGTTGCTCTGAACGTACTAACTAGATCGGGAGCACGACTATAAGTCCATGCGCCCCGATGTATGCTGGTGCGTCTTCTACTAAACGACGACATTGCCACATTGTATAGTAGATTGGCAAAATTCGGGAAAAATCGTACAAATGAACAAATATTTTTTGCAATAACTGGTAAATGGCGTAGACAAAAATACCGTTTTTTGTGTAAACGTATGAGTCTTAAAAAATACTCAATTTTTTTAATTATTTCGCATAATTTAAATTTTTCTAGCAAGGGATATGTCTAATCGCTATATAGTACTATGTATAAGCTTCCCATTCCAATAATTAATTTCTCGAAAACGGTGTAGAAGAATTTTTTTCGAGCGACCATCAGATGTATTTTGGTGAACTTTATAATCTGTTAAAATTTTGTCGAATTCTATACATTTTCATTCTGGTCCACCCTTCTTAATATTGGAATATACGCACATGGTCTCAGACTCTGCACAAGATCCGAGTTCATGTCCGTATTTTTCAAGTAATAAACAAAAATTGGCGCACAAGAAAATCGTCAGGGATTTTGTAAATACACTGTACATATTCGAAGGGTTAGTACATAATGTCGACGATAATTTCCGAACGTATAAATCGAGACCAATCGCGAGAAGACAATAATTGCCCCAATTTGTGAGGTAAATGTCTTGAACCCATTAATCGACGTGCACGCGGGTCTTCGTTATTCTATCTCGGATAATACGTCTGGAATATCGCGAGGAACGGGCTGAGAAGCACGCCCATTAGAATCGTTTAAATGCTCATAATGACGTCTCGCAATTACGTAGAAAGTTCTACCATCGAGAGCCATCGCTCTTGTGTGCGGCGAACAATTATCCTACGATACCGTTCATCTTTCTCTCTCTCTCCCTCTCACCCTCTCTCCCTCTCTCCCTCTCTTCCTCTCTTCTCTCAGCAGAGGTTAAAATAAGGGGAATACATTTAATTTAGTTAATTTATTTAATTAGATACTAAGAACATGCGAATTTTTTGAAACCAATAGTCCACCGCACACTCTCTTGGGATTATGCGATTCCATCTCACAACTTCTTATTTCACTTTACTTTTTTAAGTTTTTACGCGACTCCTTCAGTGTGCTTCCTACAGTTATGCATTCCTAATGTATAGCTGTATCGCATTTGCACGGGAGCATGTTAGAGACATTAGAGAAAACTTGTACCGGCGCAGGCTTATATTTCACTGTATTTTAGTTGGATAACATCATCGAGTCTCATAAAACCTTCCTACCTCAGAAATCGATGCGCGAGCCAAAATTATCATTAACAATGTCAGTTTTACAAGTATTTTATTGGTTTTTAGGAAAATCTAACATCAATTTACGGATATATTTAATTTAACGATTCTTTTGAATTTAATTTAATTTACCAGATGATAGAATAATTTCTTTCATGTTGCAGGTTATAGCTGTAGGAAAAATGTGTAACCCGTTCATCGTGAATCTAGATAGACGTGAGGGCGTGAAGTGTGTGGTTGAGGGAAGTTGAGTGATTAAAAAACTTTCAAACCAACAAATATTTGCTCACCCGTTTACCCGGTCCATGTGCCACCCTTATAGTTTTATATATACATTGAAATTTTTACATGTACCTGGCTATATATATAGGTGTATATTATATATAAAGGCTGGATATACTCAAAACTTTTGAAAGCGTCACCTCCTGGCGCGAATAAGTGGAATGCTATATACTCGTTATATACTCTTGTGAGGAAGTTATCGTTATGACTCGAGAACCTTCCCTTCGTTCTTTCTCTGCGTTCGTATAAATATATATATATATATATATATATATATGCTTAATATCGCAAGGACTCTTTCTTATCATCAAAATTCTCGAGAGAGAATCTCACAGAAAAAGGTGTTTCAGCCACCAGATGCAAAACTCATCTCTACAGTCGTGATTTTCTACCTGCTAACGTCGCAAAGGAAATAACTCTGTATCAAGTTCTCTCGTCCACGTTGACAATGTTTTTATATTCTTATGACTTTTTTCCAATTATTTTTTTTATTACTTACCCCAGGAAAGGTTTTGACGTTGTGTAATGCATTCTGGGCTATAAGGGCGGCCTTTCGCGTATAAAAGGTCACGAAACAACATCCTGGAACAAAAATTGTAAAATTCATATTAAACGCATATTATAATAACTAGATTATTGTCTATTTATCGGGAAATATTACTCATTATTTATTATAAAATATAAAACAAACACAGTGATAACACGGCCCTGAGGGAAAAATATAGAGGGTGTTTATTAAGAGTCGCCGTAGCGACTCGATGGTAGCGACAAGTACATTTACAAGTGAGTCTCTACAAGACACTTTTACAGGAAGCACCGCAATTCCACCTGCTTTTGATAATTGTTTCCTTGATATTTATTTAATAACAGCATTCTGGAAGATGTTGATAGCTCACGCACTTTTTATTTATTTTTTTCATTTGAACATGACCAATTAGAACCGTGTAGCTTGAAGTGTATGGATAATATTAATATTTTATTATTTAGTTGTACCGAAAAATTCAGCACTTTTTCACTCACATTTTTGATGCTCAATTGTTTTTTTTTTCGCAGACGCCATCTAGTGATACTAGTAATATTGGTATAAAGTTCTGGTGATTCTTGAGATCTGTCGTGGATGTGACAGCTGGCCAACATTTTGGTATCAGTTTTGACTTTTTGTTAAAGTGACAGTCGTGAATTTTGATTAGTACATAGAATGGCAGTGCGAAAATCCAGTGTATTTATATTGATGGTGACGAGCATCATCAGTTTTGCGTTTAGTTAAAGTGACAGTGCGGAAATCAAGTGTCATTTCATATGAACATATTTTTTTTACCGACTGAACTGTCTACTACATTCTCAGACGGCAAAAATCCCGTAAACTACTCTTTTACTATGGGCTATATTTTCAACTTTTCTCCTAAATGCATTATATTTCGAGCAAAAATACAAGAATCAGTCTGTGATTCCCTATATTTTTCTAAATATATATGATATTTAAGAGAAACGTGAAAACAGATATATCTGTATATATCTTTTGTACTCATGACGGCTTACAAGGGGAGGTTGGCTACTCGTCATCATCAATTTCGTCCGGATTCACAGTATATGTAGGGCTTGACTAGAAATGAAAGTGACGCAAGTGGGAGCTCCAGATGGCCAAGCGTTTAGGAAATAAATTTTTTGTCGCGGATCGATCAATACATAAGTCTTTTATGTTAACATAATTTCCAAGCAGTAGTTGGCGCAGCGGCAAGAGCTCGGATTCGTAATATGAGGGTCGCGGGTTCGAGCCCCCCCGTACGGACTTTTTTTCTTTGTCTTTTTTTCAATTTTTACGATACTTACGCCACAAATGAACTGAAATAATGCATAATGTATTGTATTTATTTATATTTTCACAAAAGGCATAGGGCGTCATTATTTTAACAGGCGCATAATCATGGAAAATTTGGGATTGCGAATAACTTTCCAAGAAGGAATTGTAATTAAAGTGTACACGAGGACTTGCTTCCTCGTACTATTATTATCTTTTTTAGGCCTGAATCTTATTACCTATCAAACTCATCTAATGGAATAAAGGAATTTAGAAAATAATGTTTTAAACAAAACAGTAAAATGACCGGTAATTTCCCGGAGGATGGTTTTACGCGACCAGTAAAGTACGAGAACAAATAAAACCGCAAGGGTAGGAAAATAACAAATTGTAGAGCTTCTCAATCGAAACAAATATAGACAAACAAAAAGTTTGCGGTCGAAAAAGAGAATATATTTAAAAAATCTTGTTCGATCGAATTGGTGGCCGAATTCGAAATAATATTCAAAGAGTGGATCGGTTATTAAAAATTGTTAAGTGTTTAATGTCATCGGCCCTTGGCGAGGGTCCTTCTCTTCGGAAGAATGGTTGCCTGCTTTCGGTAGCATGGTTGCCTTCTTTCAGTAGCATATTTGCTTCCTTTCGGGAGTTCAGAACTCAAGGTACCTATTCGATTCAGATTTTGCTCGCAAATCTCAAGACTTAGTGCGTACCTGATAGAGAGGCTTTGCAGTGGCGTTGGCTCTCAGGGAAAGCGCGTACTTGATAGAGTGACTTACAATGGTGTTGCTTTTGAGGGGCCAACACATTTTTAGTGTCTAGGCATTTTTGTGTTTCGCGCTTTCGCCGCTTATTCTTAGTGGCGCTCGCGATGTTTTCTTACGAGTTTTGACAGTTCGCGATGTTTTGAATTTACGAGTGCACGAAGTAGAAAGTTTTATTTATTATTTTTTTTTTGGAAATAAGCAATATCGAATAGTTTGAATAAAAGTGAAATGCGGAGAAGAACGGTCACCACGCTAAGGATAAGATATATTCTCAGTAAGTAATTCAGATGTGTGTATTTTTTAATTTTATTTACATCCTCCTACCAATTATTATTTCAATAATAATTGATGAAGTCGTTTTATTTAAAACGTTGAAGCTCTCGTACTCACTGTCAACAGGTGTCGCTAAAGATTGCATTTATTAATTACGATTAGACTCATTTCTTCTGACATGTAATTTTTTCTGTTTATGTTTATAGGTTAGGTTGGCTGATATCAACAGCCAGGGATATTTTGGGTATGTGTCGTTTCATAAGCCATTTGATATGATAAATATTATATGAATAAGATATTATACTAGGCTTTAATTATTTAATTTCTTTTTCACCACACATGCACCGAAAGTTCAACTTTCCGAAATCGGAAAGTTGAACTTTCGGGGCATGTGTGGTGAAAAATAGTATACGCTCCACGGGAGTGAAATTAGACTACCTCAAACCGCGTGCTTGTCACCCTCGCCTTCGGCTCGGGTGACAATTCTGCCCGCGGTTTGAAGTAGTCTACTTTCCCTCCCTAGGTGCGTAATATACTATTTTCCAGGTTCAACGAAGCCTGAAGCGAATGGATCTTTTACGCGAGTCCTCAGCAGTACATGGGGTATTTCTTAGAATTTGTTAGTTCTGGATTTTTTTATAAAACTTTGTGTTTTCAAGTTTGTTATTTAAGGCATCTTCTCACTTTAAACGCCTCAAAAATAGGCTGTTTTTGCGATTTTTTTTCGAGGATTTTTGCTTAAAATTATGGGATAAAACGGATCCTATGTAATAAACACATCTTTCAAGTACATGAAAAAATTTTTATTTTATTTTTTTAAACAATTATTATAATACATCAGTAGCATTGAAAAACCCGTGTAAAAATGTTATGGTCGTGGCTTGTTGATGGTATCTCCGAGACGGGTCGTCTGAAACAAAAAAATAAAACTGTTTTAGATTCAGTATGTCAGTGGCTATAGCGCATATCATCAGATTTTTGATATTCGCGAAAATAACAAAATGGCGCACGTTTTTCGAAAAAGTAAAAAAAAACCACGATTTTTTTGCAGTTTTTTGTAAAAAAAAAATTCTTAAAATCAAAATTTAAAAAATCTGATGATATGCGCTATAGCCATAACTATGAAGCATATGTCATTCAAATTTCATGACAATCGGCCGGATAGTTTCCGAAATTTCATCAACAAAGCACCGAAAAACCTTGTTTTGAGATAACTGCGTTTAAAGTTTTGGTTGCAGAAAAATCATGAAAAAACCTTACCTCGGGTTAATCAGCGATGCCTGCTCCATACAATGGACCTTCCGATTCTTCGTAGAAGGTGTGTTCGTCCAAAGTAGCTTCCCTTCGTCTCGACCTAGTCTCTTTTGAAGCGTTAGAGCTGCGGCGGTTCCCTACGCGTACGCGATCACTGTCGCGTTTCTCGGCGTATTGAACGGCGATAGGGCCTAGTTTGACACCCATCACCTCCAAAATTTTTAAAACAGGTTGTAGCCCTTCGTTATAAATGCATGCCGCTGTTTGGCAAGCAATTTCCACGGTTTTTCTTGATGATGTTTCTTGAAACATCTTTGTTACAAACTTTACACTTCACATATTGTTGCAATGTAGAAAAAACAAGAAAAAACTGAATAATACTATATCCAGCCGTTGGATCGATGTGTACATCGAAACTTGTATCGTCCGATTTTTTTAATTTTGCTGCACTCGCACTAGCATGACTCGTATCTGCTTCAGACTGGTGTGGAAGCACTCCACGAAATTTTCTTTTTTTAGATTTCGAACTTGGACGTCGCCACGTGGCACTTTGTTGCGAAGTCTTTTTATCCATTATAACAATCCTGAGCGCAGAGATGTTGCCGTTACGAAGTTTCAAATTAGACTGATGAAATAACAGTTTAGCATCGTTGCCGAGTGATTTTCTTTTGAAAAATGCACGTGTTAAGGTCTTATTACATGAGTATAGACCCGAAAACAGAATATACCTAAGCAAGGGGTACTACATTAACAAAAGAACACGGCTATTCAATTGTATAGAGTCAGATATACAGGGACCGTCCGAGCGGCGTGAAAGGGATCGCCGGGTACTCTCAGGTAGTCACCTAACGGTCGCCAAAAAATGTAGTTAGACTCGTCCGATCTTTATGAAATTTCGAGATGACATTTTTGAAGATATGTACTTTCAAAATTTAAAAAAAAAAAAAAATCGATTTTTTTAAATTTCCAAAGTGAGAAGACGCCTTAAAAGCAAATATTAGGATTAAGAAATATTTTTATGAAAGATGAATGAATATTTTCATTTTTTGTTTTTTACAAACTGTTGCTTAAAAACTATTAACTTTGAAATAATTAATGAGTGAAAAAGTAATAGATTATGAAAGATATTTTGATAAAATAAGTGATTATTTACATGTTCTTTTATTTCCTGCTTCGCAGCACTTTGATAAGGTACTATACTATTTTTCCATAATCTATTAGAATTTTAAATTATGTTTTTTAACGGGACAGACCTAGTTAGAATTTTCGAAAAATCGATTTTTTTTTTATTTCATTTTCAAAAAGTAGAATCTCTTACGAACATTTTCCGCCCAGGTAAATGTAAATCGGACCATTATTCGCCGAAATACAAGACTTTGTAGCACGTCGTGTCTGAGCCATAGGTAAGCAGGTAGCGGACTTTAAGTGCGTTTTTCTCGAAACCATGTTTTTGAAGTCGGTGATCACTGTAGCTCGAGAACGGCTTTACCGATCGGGTTGAAATTTATATCACTTCTTCTATACATGGTAGTCCTCCATATGAACGAAGGATTTTTTTTTTGGATAATTATTTTTATTTTTAATAGCAAAAAATGGAACTGATATTTTGGTCAAAAAAACACTTTTGACTTTTAACTGCCGCCATTTTGTGAAAAATGAAAATTTTTCAAAACCCTTCGTTCAACCGGAGCATTATATCATTAACTAAAAATCCCCTCCGTTTTTTTTGTTTCAGATGAGCCGTTGCAGCGTGAGCTTGATCACCGCAAACCGTGTTTTTTTTTGCAGCGTCCTCGGCAATTGACGGTCACCAGCTTATTTCGATATGTATTGCGTTGAAAAAATTGCAACATATACATTACATATGTATTTTTTAAACGGAAGAACTTTTGTTGTGAATTATTTTATCGTTTGACCAAAAAAAAATCGGAAAAAAGGCCTTTTTTTTGACGTTCCAACTAGCTCTGTCCCCTTAATTAAATTGTTTTTCTCTTATGTTTCAGGTAGAAAAATTATCGACGAAAAATAAAAGGTTGTCGTCACAAAGTGACGTACAACAATATAAAATCTCTCAAAACATTATAGGAGAATCCCACAAAATTTTTTTCAATAAATTAGAAACTCACAAACAGTCATGAGATCCTCACAAAAATTTACCAATCAAATCATAATCTATCAAAAGATGCCAGTTTAAACCCGACCAAAAATTAAGTATAAACTTCACAACAAGTCAAGGGGTGATTTTTATTTTTTTTGTGAATAAAATAGATTTTTCAAAAATCGATTATTTTTTATTCCTCAAGGTCTTAAAAACATGTGCGTCAAATTTTAATTTCAAATTCGTAAAATTGACCAAGTTATAGACGATTTTGTACCTGCCTGCCGACTCGTGGTTGGGCGCGCAGAAGCGGTCGAAGCGAATGGCACTTCATAAGGATATTGAAAATGCTATTAAGCCAATTTACAACGATTTATCATCAAAAAATTTGCTAGAAAGGTGTTTAGGCAGTGACACCCAAAACAACAATGTAAGTTTCATCTCAACTAAACACCTTCACTGTGGCTCAAAAACAATCGAAATTGCTGCTTACATAGCAGCAGGCATGTTCAATGAAGGCTTTAATGCCATCCTACTATTAATGGCAACCATAGGAATCATCACTGGACCACAGTCATCGATATTCGCCAATGCGCGAGACGCATAGCGTCTGCAGAGATCATCGAGGCAACGACAGAGGCTCGTACAAGGAGCAGAAGCGAAGCAACGTCTCAGAAAGAGTTCTATGAAGCAGTGAAAGGTACTCTATATGGCCCTCGCATAGCAGATTAGCAAACAAATTTGGCTTTTGATGAATTTGAAATTTGATGTGAATCAGAGAATTTTTGCAAGGTTGGTTTTCTTGGCAGGAAATCTCTTTTATAACTTTTTGTGCATGTTTTGTATAGAGAAGGAGATTTTTTACCGGAACAACTATTTGGGGAGAGTAAATGTACTTGTCTCAACTTTTTTTACAATTATCTATAACTCCCTTAAAAATCGAACAAAGTGAATCGTCTAGGGGGTTAAAATTTTTGTTCTGAAATGTACTTTTTAAAAATATGTAAAAAAATGATTCCAAGTTTACATCACCTACTTTTTCCAATTCTAAGATAAAATAACCTTTTTTCATAGCGCTTGCACTAGTTAATTTGTTTCTTTAATGTTTGTATGGAAGCATAATTCATTTAATGAATTTTAAGCTAAGTACGAATGTGTGGAAATAGCTAGTTGTATTTTTCAAATTGTTAATTTTATTAATCACCTACTTATTACATCACCTACTTTTTTCAATTCTAAGATAAAATAACCTTTTTTCATAGCGCTTGCACTAATTAATTTGTTTCTTTAATGTTTGTACGGAAGCATAATTCATTTAATGAATTTTAAGCTAAGTACGAACCTAGCCAAAAACAGCATAAATGCTGTGAAAAAAGCTGAGACAAGTACATTTATACCCCCCAAATAATCATTCCAGTTAATCCCCCCTACCACCTAGCGCCAAAATACCGATCCCCACCAAAATTTACAAAAACCCGTCTAAGTCGTTCATGCAAAGATCTCCGCACAAAAATCCTTTCTAAAAACCAACTCATCATACAAAGTTTTATGGGTAACCGCTCTCATTATCTTATCAAATTAAGTCAAATTGTACAGAGGTGATAATTTAATTCTCGTAAATGTTGTGAGTTCACAAAAAGTTGATAAATAAATAAAGATCTACTAAAGTATATATGATCAAGTACGTGGGATTTAATTATGTTTATAAAATCTTCAATTATATTCATATGCCATTTCTTTAATTAATGCTTTATTACAATGAATTATTATCCTATGACTTGGAACTACAAGGGCTTCAAAAAAAAATACAGAATTGCATTAGCCTGCGTGAGCTTGAACGCTGCCACACTCTCATTTGTAATATTTGTAGTATAGTTTTATTGGTAACCAATTGATAAAAGTTTACTATCGTACGTAGAGCGGATACGCACAGAGTACTTGTCCGGCCCGAAAATTTTTCGACTAGTCAGCGAAAAATATGCTTTTTTGTTCACGGTAAATTTTTCAACCACTCCGAACATTCGGATCTCCTGACGCAGATTTGAATCTTACCCGCCTTGGAATGCAATCAATTGATGACCGCTCTTACATGACAGGCTTATTCCGTTTTTTAAAACCTGTTGTAGTAAAAACCGGTGTAAAAGTGCGTGTAAATTGTACCGGATTACTTATTTCGGGTGTACAGCACCGTTTAGACGCTCTGTAACTTCAGTTTTCCCCCGGATGTTACAAAACCGGAATAAACGTGCCGTGTATTAACGTGAGATATGCTCCACACGAGCATCATTTCATAGATAACAATTGGTTAAAGGAAAGGAGGATAATTTGGGATACAAAACAATCCGCATATTGTGATTCCAAATTAGCTGTGTTTACTTTACTAGTTAATGCCAAAATGTATGGTAGATTAATGTTGACTTATGTGACAAATTTTATGAAAAATTTTCGGGCCGGACAAGTACTCTGTGCGTATCCACTCTACGTACGATAGTAAACTTTTATCAATTTGTTACCAATAAAACAAATATTACAAATATTACAAATGAGAGTGTGGCAGCGTTCAAGCTCACGCAGGCTAATGCAATTCTGTATTTTTTTTTA
Organism: Rhimphoctona megacephalus; assembly: GCA_963989365.1. Lineage (NCBI taxonomy): Eukaryota > Metazoa > Arthropoda > Insecta > Hymenoptera > Ichneumonidae > Rhimphoctona > Rhimphoctona megacephalus. Next base: position 6,532,468 of record OZ022420.1, on the reverse strand, counting down.
AAGCCCTTGTAGTTCCAAGTCATAGGATAATAATTCATTGTAATAAAGCATTAATTAAAGAAATGGCATATGAATATAATTGAAGATTTTATAAACATAATTAAATCCCACGTACTTGATCATATATACTTTAGTAGATCTTTATTTATTTATCAACTTTTTGTGAACTCACAACATTTACGAGAATTAAATTATCACCTCTGTACAATTTGACTTAATTTGATAAGATAATGAGAGCGGTTACCCATAAAACTTTGTATGATGAGTTGGTTTTTAGAAAGGATTTTTGTGCGGAGATCTTTGCATGAACGACTTAGACGGGTTTTTGTAAATTTTGGTGGGGATCGGTATTTTGGCGCTGGGTGGTAGGGGGGATTAACTGGAATGATTATTTGGGGGGTATAAATGTACTTGTCTCAGCTTTTTTCACAGCATTTATGCTGTTTTTGGCTAGGACTTGTCGACTTTTTGTATGGAATTCATAGCTTGTTAATTAAACATGTCAATATAGTGTACGTACTCGGGTATGAAATTCATAGCCTTCCAATTAAACATGTCTATATTATGTATGTATCTGAGTGATTCAAAAGAATTGACATTTTTTTCGGCATTGCAGCAAAATATGGTAACATGTTATCAAAAAGTGATTCTCTCAAGAATTGAATCCTGAATCAAAATTTTAGAGGTCGCTCAATCAATTTTTTAATGATTTCGGCTAAAAATGGATACATGATCGAATTTCGAGCTGGTGTATATTCGGACTAAAAATGCAATGTGAAATATTGATCTAAGAAGTGTTCAAGTGAATTCAATCTTCGTAATTAACCGTCAATACTTATAAAATTATTAGATTACTTAACGGGGTCATCCCATGTGACAGCTATTTTTTTTCGCTTTTTTCGGATTTTTTTTTGATGAACCATTAAAACACAATATCTTTGAATTTTTACCACACATTTATTAAAATTTTTACAGTTCCTCAGAATTTTATCAAACAAAAATAACGAGTTGAATCGACTTTACACCGTTCGGAAGACACTCATGTGTTGGTTGACGGCTGCCATGATTCCGGAGGTTTTGCTCATCTGAAATCAAAAAATCAAACGGCATTTTAATTTGTAGATCTGAGATTATCGCTAGAACTAGAGTAAAGTAAAAATATCGAAAATTGAATTTTTGGCATGGTTTTAAAAGTCGAAAAAAACGACGAAACTCGGAACTTAACATTTAAAAATGTGCAAAAAATTCAATTTTCGATATTTTTACTTTATTCTAGTTCCAGCGATAGCCTCAGGTCCACAAATTAAAATGCTGTTTGATTGTTTGATTTTAGATGAGCAAAACCTTCGGAATCATGGCAGCCGTCAACCAACACATGAGTGTCTTCTAAACGGTGTAAAGTACATTCAGCTTGTTATTTTTGTTTGATAAAATTATGAGGACTGTAAAAATGTTAATAAATGTGTGGTAAAAATTCAAAGATAGCGTGTTTTAATGGTTCGTCAAAAAAAAATTCCCAAAAAAGCGAACAAAATAGCTGTCACATGGGATGACCCCGTTAAAACGTACAGTAGTTCTGAGAAGATACGACGTATAAAAGAACAACGAACAAGTAAAAACTTGACTTTTTTTTAATTTTGTAAACAAAAATTTCAAAAAATATTGCACCGAATCATGCGTGCCAACAGATCAATGGATCGGAAAACATTCCATAAAAAATGATGCCGAAGAAATACTCCAATAGCATCAGAATGCACCGAAAGTTTTTAAATATAAGTAATCATAACGAAACGAGATTTGGAAACAAAAAAATATACGTACAAAATTTCGAGAGCTAAAGTTTGATTGGAAAAAATAATTTTGGCCGAAGTACTACGCGAGTTTTTTTAAATAATATTTATTGATTACGAATTATATCTCATGAGCAATAGATAAAAAAAAAATTGGTGAAGTACTTATGACATTTTTTTTTCTCAAATCAACTATCTTTTCGCTCAAAATTATTTGGCATCGCCTGATTCCGTTTTGTGTTGCAAGTGCAAAGTGCACTCTAGGGTGGTTTAAAATCACATATAATTCAAACCTAGGGTGATATCATACACCATTCTCTCAGTTATATAAAAAATGAAGAGAATGGTTTCCTAATAAACTTTATTGTTGCATGCAAGAGACATTTTATGGTAAAAGAGAAGGGCACTGTTTTCGACTCCGTTCTGGAATTTACGTTCGGAAAAATAAATTGTTGGGGCTAAAGTTAATAAAAAAAATTATTTATTAAGGTACTGTTCAAAAGTTTATTTATTAAATTACACTTTATTTTTGCACTATCACTCTTCTATCTATATATATAAAAGTTAATTTAACCAAAACTGAAACTGACCGCGATCTTTATAACCTCACAACTGTTCAAAGATATCAAATATTCACCGAATACGAGTTTATCATACACCATTCTCTTAGTTATAAAAAAAAAAACAAAGAGAATGGTTTCTAAATAAACTTTATTATTGCATTCATGGAACATTTTATGGTAAAAGAGAAGAGGCACCGTTTTCGACTCCGTTCTAGAGTTTACGTTCGGAAAAATGGATTGTTGGGGCTAGGGTTAATAAAAAAATTATTTATTTAGACACTGTTCAAAAGTTTATTTATTGATTTAAACTTTATTTTTACACTATCACTCTTCTACCGATAATATAATAAAAGTAACTTTAATGAAAAGTTGAAACTGACCGCGATCTTTATAACCTTACAACAAAGATATTAAATGTTCACCGAATAGGCGTTTAAAGTCCTGATCTCGAATATGTCTAACCAAAAATAAAATTATCTGCTTTCACACCCGCGATTTTTATAATCTTACTTTTCAACCCCACAAATATCACTAGTATAACCGCGATCTTTTTTCGAAACTCACAGCTGTCACTCTTACTTATGCATCCTGAAGAAAAGTCTTCGACGGTCACATCAACGAACACAGTCTCGCATATCACCAGAAAATTTCTAGTTATAACTAGTGTCACTAGACAGCAACCGCTAAACGTCAAAAAATGTGTGCGAAAAGTGCCACCTTTTTTTGATGATTTGGAAGGATGAAATATTAATATTTCCAATATGCGTTAGGCTACAGGGTTCTAAATAGTCACGATCGAAAGAAAAAAAAAAGAAAAAAATACGTGAACTAGCAACATCTTTTAAAGTGTTGTAATTAATTAAATATCGCTGAAACAATTTTCGAAAACCGTTCGAAACCGCTCTGCTTGCTGTAAAGACTCTAGTAGCGACTCGTCTTCGCCATCTTATAATATACGTAAATGTACTTGTCTCGAGTCGCTACGGCGACTCTAGATGTACTCAAAAAATAAACACTGTAATCATCCATGTTTTTTTTCTTTATTTAGTTTTCTGCTCGATTTTCGTCACACAAAACTGAATTTTTGGCTTTTGTCACTATAATTTTTTCTCATAACCGTCACTATAATTTTTTTTCAACCTCATAACCATCACTATTAACCTTAACCCTGATGACTCTAAACATCAACTTTCACACCCGCGATCTTTATAAAATCATTTAGGGCCGGTTGTTCCACCTTCTGGTAAATTTTACCTGACGGTTGTAGCATTGAGTAGCAGACCTTTAACTATCAGATAAAATTTACCTGGAGGTGGAACAACCGGCCCTTAATCTTATGACTACCCGCGATCTTTATAACCTCATTTTTCTCACGACTATCACCATTAATCCGCGGCCGCGATCTTTATAACCTTTTTCATTTCAACAGCTGTCATTGTTATTATTAAAAAAGATATGAAACGGTCGGCGGTCACATCGACGAACACACTGTTACATATCACCAGAATATTTCTAGTTACAACTATTGTCACTAGACAGCGACCGCGAAACGTCAGAAAATGTGTGCGAAAAACGCCACCCATTTTTCATGGCACGGAAAAATAAAATATTAATATTTACAATATGCGATGGGCTACAGAGTTCTAAATAGTCACGATCGAAAGAAAAAAAAAAATAAAAAATACGTGAACCAGCAACATCTTTGAAAACGCTATAATTAGTCAATTATCGCCGAAACAATTTTCGGAGATTTTAAAAAACCATTCGATCCAACTCTGCTTGCTGTAAAGAGTCTAGTAGCGAAACACGTCTTTGTTTTTATAGTATTTTAAATGTACTTGTCTCGAGTCGCTACCGCGACTCTAGATGTGTGAAAATAGCTAGTTGTATTTTTCAAATTGTTAATTTTATTAAAGATTTTTGTTGTTAATTAGACTAATATTTTCCCACGATCATACGAGTCTAAAAATGCATTAAATGAATAATAATTTCCTATAAAAATTTAACAACAACATCGAAAGGGACTAACACTGCGGGAAAAAACATTTCTTGCTTATAATTAAAAAATTGATTTATATAATCTTTAAATCATTGTTCACATATTTTTAAACGGAAGCACCTGGTAAAACGAAAAATTTGACCCCTTTATCTATTCGATTTGTATAATTTTTCAGAGATTTGTGCATGATTAATAATAAAAAAATCCACAATTTAATTATTAAAAAAACAACGAACGATTTCCCCATCATCAAACTAAGCTTAAAAGTCATTAAAAAAATTGTAATTTTTGATAAAAATTCAAGAGCAAAATCGAAGGGGGCTAACATTGTGGAAACAAACGTTTCTCGCTTAGAATTTGAAAAATTATTGTATGTAATATTTTGATGAATTCCTACATACTCTTATACGAAAGTACGTTTTAAAACTATAATTTTGACCCCTCGTCCATTCGGTTTATTGCATTCTTGAGTGTGTTATTGATGTTTGAAGAAGAAACTCGAAAAAATTTTCAAAAATTCGTTTTCGATGAATGTGTGAAGATAAAAATTTGAAAAAAATCTGACGAGTTCCTTTCAATGAGCTCTATTAGAGAAAAAAAATCAACAAAATAAAAAATGCGAATTTCAAAAGTTGCCGATTTGGTGTGGAATGGTGTGGAATCGTGTTATGTATATGTTTTTTTACTATACTGTAATTGTCTTTGTGTGTGATTGTGTGAGATATTTATGAACCGGTTATTTGTGCGCGGGGTATTTTATACATGGGATATTTTTGACGTGGGTTATTTTTACACGGGATATTATATTCTGGGTTATTTTTGTTTGAGTTATTATTATTGGAATATTTTGACCTAGCGCCGTATTTTACATACCTAAGCGCTGGAAATACAATTCCGTATTTTTAATGAAAATTTTTCATAACCAATTAGAAAATAATAGTTTCGTCAAGAGTCCTTTTTGTTTTGTCGCATCCATAAAAACGTCCAAAAATATATATAATAATTTTTTTTCCATTTTGAATTCCGTTTTTCTTTTTAGGTCATTATATTCTCTTATTTTCACTATTGCTAACATTCATTCTTGCAGAAAAAATGTTCTGCTTACACCGGGATTTGAACCTAGCTATCTTCTGATTATTCCTGACTTAACGACACGCACACGCTACTTATTACGCCATTGTTTCCTTGACAATTCTGAGTTATTCCATGAGAATACCACTACGAATTCTAATATACATATTATTTTGACAATATATAGATTTATGAATTCATTAACAACACATGGATCAACGGTTACTATTAAAACTTGACTAAATTTTTAAATTACTTTCTTTTAAACACTGATCATGTTGAAAAACTCTAGTATCACTATATCACGATATCATCAATGCTATATAAATCACAATGTCATCTGACATTGCAAGTAGTTCGAGATAATCGAAGAAAACAAAAAAAAAGAACTCGCCATCGATATCTGAACAATAGATATATCTATTTTGAACCGATATGTGTATTATATGTAAAAAAAATATTGTTTGAAAACAAAAATCAAACACTTTTATTTCCAATTTGGAATGAAAATTCCATGGTTCCTTTTCAATTGCAAATGAAATACAATTTTTTTATTTTATTGTTTTAATTTTTAATTAAAATCCCGTTTTTTTGTCTGAAATTACAAAAAATATCCAAAAGGCGATTGCGCAACATTGGCTCAGCGTTGGGGCGATGCTGGGCCAACATCGGCTTCCGATGTTGGGCCAACGTTAGGCATTCACCGTAGGACTGTATCTATCACTCCAAACTTGGTTCAATGGTTGGCCTCATGGTTCAATGGTTGCCATCAACGATCGAGCATCCGGCAGATATGGTTGGCACAGTACTGCGCCATGTTTGGATTATTCCTACAATTTTTCACGGAGAACTGTGCAATCTTGGATAGGAAATATACCGAATTTGGAACGGTTAATCCTTTGAAAATTTTGCTCGTAATTACATAATAGTATCCTGAATGTGTCCTTCGAGTTTTTAATGATTCTATAGAAAAACGATTTGACGAAACTACTTTAGCGTCTGACACCAACGCAAATTACTCCACGATTCTAAAGTATAGTTTGATCGGTAATAATTGAATAAAAGTTCACCATCGTATGTTGAGTGGAGATACAAAAGGTCTAAGCTCATAAATTTTCAAATCGTTGCGGTTAAAAAAAAAAACATCACGCATGCATGCTATAAAAAAATTGAATCAAGTACATTGTCGTAGGCCTTGAAAAAAATAATCGCATTAATTTAATTCACTCAAAAGTGTTCAAGCCTGCAAAAAGTTCCGAAATAAATTTGATCCTCCCAAAAATGATCAATCCTTCAAAATATTTCGACACCCCCAAACAAAATTATTAAATCAAATCGAATCGAGCAAAAAGACGACAATTCAATCCTTGCACAAAAAGAAGTTCGAACTTTACAAAAAGATACTCAATAAATAGGGATCGACTAAAGTATATATGGCCAAGTATGTGGAGCTTTTTAATATTTTATAAAAGCTCCAAAAAATGTTGAAATACATTCCAATCATCCAGATGACGTATAATAACATACCAAATTATCCCACGATTCTAAAGTATAGTATAGTGCGTAGGTCGCTACAAAAGTTTTGTTACTCCTGAACATTACCCCATTATGCAAGATCACGACAAAACCTTTATAGTGACCTACGTATAACCAATCTCGAGTATAGATACCCGGCACGTCTTGCCTTGGACGTTCAATACCAAGGTCCGTGGATTGAATGGTTGGTAGTACTGTATTAGCAAAGTCTTCTCATACATTCCTTCTATACACGGACGGAAAATGGCGGAATACTTATAACCAGTATACCTATAGTTCAGTGATGGTTACGAATACAAACACACACCAATACACTAATACACTTTTCCGTGGACCAAAAATGACCACCTTTGAGAAGACCTTACTAATGCAATGCTACCAATCCACGAACCTTGGTTCAACACTATCTTTTAATATTGAGTTGGCAACTAAGTCTTGACTCACTTTTTTTTAAATCTCCTTTTTTATTCTAGAACATTCTAGAAAGTTTCCATAACTGGTAACTGCTAGAATATTCTAGAAGCTTTCGCACGGTGAGTATAAAAACCCGGCTGCGGACGTCTGCGGGAGTCTAATTCTTGACATGGACGAGCGCGCTATTCGAGGTGTAATATATTACGAGTTTCGGTGTGGCAGCAGTACGAGGCAGGCAACCACCAATATCAGCGTTGCTCTCGGAGAGGCCACCGCAACACAATCGACAGTGAGCCGCTGGTTCCGTCGCTTCGCTTTCGGAGATACGAGCCTGGAAGATCGAGAGCGCTCCGGTCAACCTATTGAATTGGAAGATGATGCCGTATCAAAAGAGCTGAAGAAGTACCCAAATGCTACCACTCAGGAAGTGGCGCAGGCACTCGGCTATAGTTATACAGCGATCGAGAATCGGCTGCATACACTCGGCTATCGGCGAGTGATGGCGAGATGGACACCTCATCAGTTGACCGATGCCAATTGGGCTGCCCGAGTATCCATCTGCCAGTCGTTGCTCCTGCAGCCGAAATGCAAGGAATTTCTTGGCAGTTTAGTAACTGGAGACGAGAGTTACATCCTCTACGAAAACAATGAACGGAAGGCCTATTGGTTGCCGCGCGAAATAGAACCGCCAGCTCAGCCCAAACCAGAGACCCACGGACGAAATATTTTACTGTGTTGCTGGTGGGATGCACGCGGAATGATATATTACGAATTACTCCCTGGACAACAGACGGTGATCGCCAACGTATATGTCGAGCAGCTTCGCAAATTGGATGCTTGCTGCAATGCAAGCAAAGAGGAGAAGAGTGACAAAGTGCACTTATTGCACGACAACGCTCGGCTCCACGTTGCTTCATTCACCCGCCAGCTACTGGAAGAATTTGGTTGGACCACGGTTCCATACCCGCCGTGTTCCTCGAATTTGGCACCTTCGGATTATCACCTGTTCCGAGGCCTTAAAACTTGCCTGCATGATCAACGCTTCAGAGACTTCGACCATGTCGAAAACGCAATCTCGGAATTTTTCGTGTAGCTACCCGCTAAGTTTTGGGAGCGCGGCATTCAGTCCTTGCCCATTAGATGGATGCAAGTCATAAACACGGCTGGTGATTATATAGTAGATTGACATGTTTAAATAAAGAACAAAATTATAAATATATCTGTGTATCTGAAGTGAGTCAGAACTTAGTTGGCAGGAATATTTTTTATTTGATATTTTTGATTTTATATTTTGCGACTTTCAATAGTAAATACGATTGATCGATTTTTTACTCTAGTAAGAGCGCCTATGCTGACATAATTAGGTGGCAAAAACATTCTATATCAGCGTACTTTAATTGTACGATAAAAAGCCTTAGACCTTTTTACTTCGTAAAACAAGGGTTTGGGTTTTCTCGATAATCTTCAGTCGAAGTGATCGATATTTAACGATTCAATGTCGGAGCTTTATGGGCACACGGACGGTGCAACGCTTACGCGAGAGCGCTCCGCCCATAGCACTCTAGCGGATTTCTGTCACACCAGAAATCCAGCCAGTGAATAAGGCTGTCCGGTTACAATATATATAATTCGTTTTAAATAAAACTCATTGTTTACGCAACGAAATTTTAGTAGCTTTAGCAAAAGGTTTATTTGTTTGAATAGTAACAAAAGATTTTATCCAGATTACTACTAGGTAATTTACTTAATCACAAATTATATTCTGTTGATCTGTGGTGTCATTGAATTCAATTCTTGCAGAGAAGTTTATTTGATGCTATTATTTTATCGAGTCACGGACAAACCGTATACAACCCAACCTCCGTGTGGTTATTTCAAATTCAATCTATTCTGTGTCTCAAGTTTTAATTTTTTTCAATGTAACCAAATTTATTGCGGTTGTATCACATGAAATATACTCAACTCAAATAAATTAAAATTTAGCGCCAAAATCGTGGCGTAGTATCTCAACGACATGACTTTCAATGGATCAACCACCGGGTGATTAACTAAACGTAATATGACTAATGGCGCAACGAAATTTGTCCAACCTCATCGCGTAGCTAGCGATACTTTAATTTTTTTTCAGTGTGTTTAAGCTCGTATTAAAAATATGCTTGTACATAGGCGAGACAAATCGCTATTTGTGGAACTTATTCAGACATACCAATTGGAATCGTAGTGAATAAGAAGTAGCTCTTCCCTCTCCCCCTCCCCCCGTCCCGAGTCAGGTTAACGCAAATACGCATATATGCTTGAAACCATTAAATTCGTAACGTCAATGAAGAGGAAGCAGATTGAACAAAATAGATGGAGAAATTTTTAAATCGCAAATAAAGAGGAAAATCGAGAGGGGGTGGTTCACCCTGTCAGGGTGTTGTATTTATTTTGCAACATGACAAAACGTTGATTCGGAGCTGTTGTGATATTTTGAATCCGTAAAAACATATAAAACAGGGAAAAGGCAACGGCAATAGGAAAATTCAAATAAGGGGTAGTTGACCCCCTTAAGGTTGCTAATTTTCAAAAATACGAAACCATAAGAACTTTATTTTGATGTTTTTATGGAAATAGAACCCCTTCCATTTCATTATATTCACCCCTTTTTAATGTGGGGTGAGAAACAGATAAATGCAGGGGTGGTTCACCCCCTAATTTTTTTTTGTTCGCATAGTGGACTTTTCATCGCTTTGGATAAGAAAAATTTTGGTTTTTGTTTTATCGAAATCGGTTGAGTGCTTGTTGGTGAAACTGCAAAACCACCCCTTGATATGTTTTATTTTAAAGGGTGGTTTCACCCCTTAAAACCGTTTTTCCGCCGATAAAAAAAATACGTGTCTCTTAGTTTCCAATGCTCTTTCACATACAGGAGTTTCAAGAAAATCGGAGGCGGACACCATAGTAGTGTTTCCTGTGAGTACTTGTCGGGCCCAAAAATGTCGCGAATGGTTGAAGCTAAAAATATACTATACTTTCCTTGGTGAACTTAAACAGCAAATCCAAATCACGACATGAAGTCATCGTGTCATTCGAGGTATTCCGTGCACATTCGAAGCTTTTTGCCGACTCAGAACGCAATTTGTTAAAAATCGATTCATTCTGCATGAAATCAGATATTGAGTGCACAATGTTTACTCGAGTATAAATTCGTAGATAGTAATTGGTTACCAATTAAGGTGAAATGACACACTGATTCAGCCACGATGTATGCGAGAGAAATAGCTATTTTAATGGTTCCAAGCTTTCCTTCAAAAAAAATATATAACGCAAGATTTTGATCTATCATTTGCGTGTCCTTCCATTTTATAAGATAAATTCTGAGATAAAACTTTCTGCTATGTCAATTTTTACTTAAATTCCCTATTTCAATAAAAAAATTCGGGCCGAACAAGTATTCTGTGCTCATCCGCTCAAGATGAGCACAGAATTCGTAAAAGCTTTCGTGGGTGTCGAAATTTTTTAAGGGCTTGATAATTTTTGGTAGGGTCGAATTTATTTCGGAACTTTTTGCAGTCTTGAACACTTTTGAGTGAATGAAATTATAATGAGATTATTTTTTTCGAGGTATAATATATGGGGCATTCCATGCCAAGTCGACGTACGTCAGACCCTTCCATTCTTTGATTTGGCTGAAAATTTTATGTGTTGTATGACCCATTGAAAAAAGCTCTCTTGATTTTTTTCAGATCTCTTTGTCCATATACTTGTGAGATATTATTTTTTTTCAAAATTCGATGTTTTTTCTTCAAATGACTGTAACTTTCTAAAAAATCGACCAAATCGAACTTTTTTTAGAAAGATTGGTTTTTTAACGTACTATTGGGGAAAAAATACAAAAAAAAGATTGATATTTGTCTTCTATATTTTTTGGCAATTTAAATAAATTTAAAGCAAAAAAACATTAGTTTTAAGATGTTTACGCTTTTTATTTTTTTTTTCAAAAAATTCACAAAAAAACTTAGACTAATGAAATGATTTTTTAAACTAGTTCCATCGTGAACGGATTTTTCATTATACTTATTTTTTCATTTTGAAAAAAATTCATTTTTTTTGCCAGTCAATTTGGATAAAAAAAAACTTTTTTTTCGAAATGTAGGTTTTTACCAGACTCTTAGAAAAAATTACGAAATAATTATTGAAAATCGTTCCCTATATTTTTTTCAATGTTTAAGCAAAAAGTCATTAAATTCAAGATGCTGGATACTTTTAATTTATTTCAACAAATTCACAAAAAAATCTTGACCAATTATATTATTTTTGAGACCAGTTCCATTGTGGAGAGATATTTTTCCATATTTCTGTTTTTAGTTTCAAAACAATTTTCATTTTTTTTTAAGTCAATTTGTACTTAATAGGACTTTTTCATATTAGAAATGTTAGTGTAAAACAAAATATAAAAAAATAGTTCGATTTGGTCCAAATTGACTGGAAAAGAATGATTTTATTTTTTAAATAAGAAAAAAAATATAAAGAAAAATCTGCCCGGGATGGGACGGTCTCAAAGATCATATAATTAGTCAGTTTTTTTGTGAATTTTTTGAAAAAAATGAAAAAGGTTAAATATCTTTAAACCAATGTTTTTTTGCTTTAAGGGGAGGTTCTAGTCAAAATCGACCAAAATTTTTTTTTTTTTTTATTGCTTTATTTTCATCCTTACGGTCTTAAAAATGTGTAGGCAAAAGGATATTTCCCCATCTAATTGATTTTACGAGTTATAGCGTATAGACGAGAGAGCGCGTCGGCCGAAAAACAGGTAGAAGCGCGCGCTCGGAGCCGCTTCGAACGCGTTTTTCTCGAAACACCTTTTTTTGCGCGCGGGGCGTGATTCCGCTTCAACCACTACACCGATTTCGACGTTTGGCGGCTCTAATTAAAGCTTATTCAATTTAGGGGGCCTTCAGGAAGCGTTTTTTGTAAAAAAAAATTTTTTAGTACTGTTTTTTTTAACGTGAAAACAAATAAAACAAGGCAAAAAAGGTGTTTTTCCTAAAAAGGGTCCCCATTTTTTTTAAAAAGGGTTTTTTAAAAATCGGAAAATCATAAGGCCCCCCAAATTTCATCTACTTTAAGATTTTTTTTGGTTTTTTCGTTTCAGATCACTTGGCAGGGCTGTAGAGTGCCCCGCGCACACTGTCCACCGCCGCGCACGACCGCCGTCAGTGAGGGCTGGAGCTGCCATTTTGTATTATTTTGACTGGAAAAAATTTTGTAAACTTTTTAAAATATAGACAAATAAATGCCACAAAAGTTTTTTAAAAAAAATACGTATGTACTCTCAAAGAAAAATCATGAAATTACGCACATTTTTGGGCCTCTGGACTAGAACCTTCCCTTAAATTGCTTTAAATTGAGAAAAAATATGGAATACAAATATTAATCATGCTTTCATATTTTTTTCCAACGGTACGGTAAAAAACCAACCTTTCTAAGAAAAAGTTCGATTTGGTCGATTTTCCAGAGAGTTACAGTCATTTGAAAAAAAAAACATCGAATTTTGGAAAAAATCATATCTCATAAGTGGATGGATGAAAAAATCTGAAAAAAAATTAAGAGATTTTCAATGGGTCATACAACACATAAAGTTTTCAGCCAAATCAAAGAATGAAAGGGTCTGACGTAGGTCGATTTGGCGTGGAATGCCCCATGTACACTACAACTTCGTATGTATCAAGAGTCGCGGCAGTGGCTTGATGCCAAGTATTGAAAAAGAAAGCCAGCGCGAGCCCTGTCGCACTCTTATATACTCGAATATGCCGGTTTTCGGACTTTTTTTTTCAAAACGCTCTCACGGAGGAACGGGTTGAGTATACGGAGAGAAATGTTTCAGAATATTTATAAGAAATTTCGGCAAAAGGAACTTTTATTTTGTAATAAGACTTTTTACAGTGCTGTTTCCGAAATTTTACTGTGCCGTATTACAAAAATTCATAGGCTTTTTGAAATTTGACTGTGCCGTATTATAAAATGTCATAGCCTTATTTCATATACTACGATACTGTTTGGAATCTTTAATTTGTTTTTCGATAATTTGGCCCAGTAATGTCTTTCGCACCCAATTTGTTGTGCAGAGCATAGTAATTTTGTAATATTTTTTTCTCCGTGTAAGAAATCTGAATGAAGAGGACCATTTTACTAAATATACATATACTATATATGTTCTATATATACCATACCATTTCAATATTCGTCGATGTCAGCGTCACCTTGTACCTTACTACATAATAAACCAATCAACAGCGCCCCCAGTCTCATTTCGATCACGTTTTTAGTGAGGAAATTTCTACGAAACGCGTAAGGTTAACGGTCATGCGATTTTTTCTCCCTCGAGTTTCTTCTCGAACACCTCGAAAACTTTGGTTGACATTATTCGCGTTGACAGTTGCCGAGAAAACTTTATCGAGTTTTCTAGCTTGGTATACGCGGGGATGAAAACGAGAAAAAGAAGAAAAAAGATTGGGAGAAACCGGGCCAAAAAGACGAGGAGGAAAAGTTATGATGGAGGAAAAGTCAGAAGGGTATTTTTATCTATATGGGAAGGGTGTTTGCAGAGCGTTTGCTCCAGCCGAGTAGCCGTGACGCGGTTTCCGGCCATGACACACCACCAAGACTTTTGCTTCTCTCTCACCAGGAAGGTAAGAACGTTTTGGAGGAGGAGGGAAGAAGTCTCCGGATATTAGCAACGACTCGTCCAGCACATCGAGCATATACGTCTCGTGATATTGACGAATCGTTGTGTGCCGAGGTCTAGAACATTGATGAATCGATTGACTGAGGAACCAAAGCGAAATGCTTCGACTAGTCTTTTATCCGTCTATGGACTTGTTTCGGAAAAGTATATAAAAGTATATCTATTATATGTAGCTCCTTCGTTGGGTATATTTATTATATACTTGATATATATGCATGCTATTTCCGGATAGTAAGTATCCACGGCTTACGATATACATACGTCATGTAGATACAGGGTGTCCTATGGGAATGTGTGAAAACCAAACGAATGATCCCCACCCTTTCGACCCTCGATTCGCAAGGCCGAAAAAGCTTTGAAACTGAGTAAATCAACTGTGCATAGGATTCTACGCTATTTTATAAAAATGCACCCTTATAAAATAACCACACATCAGTTGTTAACTGAAGACGCAGAAGAAAAGAGAAAAGAGTTCTGCAACACGATTATGCAAATGTTCGAAAATGAAGAATTGAGTGAAAAAGCAATCATTTTTTCTGACGAAGCGCATTTCTGGATGAATGGTTACGTCAAAAAACAAAATTATCGCTTTTGGGGCTCGCAAAATCCTACAGTCGTAATGGCAACGTCTTTTCATCTCCGGAAAGTGACCGTGAGAGCAGCCATGTCAATAAAAGGTATCTACCTGTATTTCTTTGAATCTACTATCACCGGAGAGACATACAAAGGAATGTTAGAGAGTAAATTCTTTCCTTATGCGAAGAAGAGAGGTCTCGTTAAATCTTTTTATTTTATGCAAGACGGAGCAGCTCCTCATCGCACACAAGAAGTATTTGAGTCCATCAATAAAGTTTATGGCGATCAAGTTATTGGCCTAGGGTACCCACGCTTTGCTAGAGGAACAGGATTAGAGTGGCCACCTTATTCGCCAGATCTCAATCCTTGTGATTTCTTTTTATGGGGCTACATTAAAGATCATTGCTATGAAAATAACCCGAGAACAATAGATGATTTAATTAAAGAAATTAAGAAGATCGTCAATGGCATTTCAGACAAAACATTGGAACATGTTTTTGATAGTTTTAGGAAGCGTTTGGATATTTGTGCCGATTCAGATGGTTCTCATTTCGAAAATATATATCATTAATACCTCACATTCTTCACTGTATTTTTAAATTAATAGTTTGTACTAAATAGTTTGTTGTTGTATATAATAAAGTAGACGTGAAATGAAAATGACGACTTTCCTTTATTAAAAAACATTTAAATTTTCCCAGTCCTTTCATTACTTAAAAAATAGTGACTCATTAGTTTTCACACATTCCTATGGGGCACCCTGTATATATGAACTATGCGTGTATGCAACTGAGGTTTATGGATACTGGGTTATCGAAGCTTTGCATCAGCTGTTATGTGGCATCAAATATTTTATCATGTAATCTTGAAGAACATCGCGAATTTATTCTCAAATATCAATTTGTTTCCTGTTTTTCCAATAGAAATTCCATCACAGCGGTGGTAAGTTTGGAACAAATCGGACTATTTTGACGTGCAGTGAGTTATATGTGTAATAAGTTTTGTGGGATTTCATAGTATTACTAATGTCGGCATGGAGAACAAATTAAATAAACAAGTAGCCAGAGCCGCAACACGGTTAATGAGAGATTATTTATTATTGATAGCAATGATAATGAGAAAATTTATGTAAAGAAAGATTGTCTTTATAACTTTAAAAATAATAAGACTTTGCAGTTGAGAAATAAATATTTTAGTGTTTTTAAATATCGAATAAAGATTTTTAATTTCATTATATTCGATCCTATACTGATGATTCATAAAAGACACATGTTTATTATACATTGGGAGCTATGCGATTCTTTTTCATTTTCTAAATTCAATGTATTATACTAGTTCATTAAAGGCATATTTTGCGCTTTCAATACTTATTATTTGTCTGTTGCAATTGAACGTATAGTTCTATTAACGATGAATTTGTTCTGAAGGTTTTCCGATATTCATGATTTAAAAAAAATATGTTGTTTCTATGTTAATCGATTTGTTTAGGTTTAAACAAGGTTGAAGGGGATTTGTATTGGTTAGTAGGTAATTCAAATATTTATCGCCTAAATTCGTTGTAATCAATTTTTATCAAAAAACTAAGAACAACTTGGATATGTTACGTTCGGAGCGGCACCACGTTAAGTTAATCTACTCGCAAGAAGCTCGAGAAGGTTATTTTTACTATTTTAGTGGGTAAGTTCGGGTCTCGTCCTCTACCTCAGATATATTTAAAATTTATAATTGAAAATATTTATTAAAGTTAATGGACAACGCGTTGAGGAACTAGCGGGAAAATGAGAAGTTTAGATGGAGACTTCTCATGTTCGAGCTACAGAGAGATGCAAAATTACTTACAAGTTTCGTGCAATAATCCTTGATGCGTCGTCGGCTATACTCACGTCTCCATTCAATCAAACACACATGCAATGCATTGAATTGTACTTTACAATATGCTAAACTATACTTTATCTCTCTCACATCGGCACACAATTATATTGAATTATACTTTAATTTACACGACGCGATAGAGTTCATGACGAGGAAGAAACTTTACTCATTTTTAAATGAAACTAGCGAGAACAGATTTAACACCGCAACACGACACACTTCTTAGTATGTTTTGTGAATTGATTAGATCACGGATTCCAAAGAAGATTTTCAGGTCGTTAAGTGAGTACTGGGCAAGGAGAAGTTCGCGCTTTTCGGGCTCGTTAGAGACTAACTTTTCCTCACTCCTTTACTCGGTGAGCTCGCTATCATCGAGCAAGGAGAAGGGGTGAATTTTGTCTGTCAGTACTTTTTAGACCCCGCGAGAAAATGTGACAGGAGACGTTCTCACGTCTGGTCAGCATTTTCAAGCGCAAAATCTACAGTATTCTCGGTATAGAATACTACGCTGGATGTAGTCGCGACAATACCTTAGCAATTTCACCGATGGCAAATTGGTGGCAAAAATATTATTTGAATAAGTATCCAATATCATTGTTTAATATTGAAATGGTAACCTCAACACTACACAACAACAATTAACAATATTATATTACTGTACAATATTAGAATGATAATTTCAATATGACACAACAAATATTTGGATTCGAAGAATTGTTATTATGAGGAAAAGACACGGAACGTGACAAATTAATGAAAAATAATAATAATAATAATAATATTATCGTAGATCATGAGCCGCGGCAGCGGCTCGACGCCAGGTACTAAAAAAAAGAGGCGCGAGCTCGGGATGTATCAAATATAAAAAGTTTAGTGTTAAAAATAACACAAATTCAAAACCACAAATGGTACATATAAGCCCCTCCATTTTGTGTTAACGAACGGTGTTAATGAGCGGGCCAATTATTTGGCATAATATCGGAGTTATTGATTAACATTACGTCACTCAACACATTTTGGAGCCTTTTTCGATTGACACCTTGTCTCAGTGTAAGTGGAAAGAAAAATCATCAATACGATGTTGTCGGATTGATGTTGAATAAGTAATGAAATTGGTATTAGAGTGTAAACAGATGTTACAGAATTGTGTAAAAAATACACCCCAGAATTTTTTTGCTTTTAACAAATAAATCTTTTTCTTCTATTCGTAGATCATATTTTATAATTCGCATCGCTGATGACATTAATAACTTAAGAAAAATTTTCTTGCGTACATGAGAATTTGATCCGACCTATCTATACCTATCTACGACCTAACACACACGGACGCTACTTATTACACCATTGTCTACTTGACTATGCTATGGTGAAAAATGATACATACTTTATCAATCTGGTATATAATAAATAGCTAATGCATGTTTCACCAAATAAGACAAATAACAAATAAAATAGAAGAATAATTTGAAATGAAAAAAAATGGAATGAAAAAAAATTGGGATGAAAAAAAATCCTAAAAAAACAAAACTTGGAAATTCGGGATACAAAATTGTGGATGATACACTGTGAAAAATTATGTGATACTTGCCCATTGTTCTTTAGGCGTCATTTTTACACAATATCATTGTTGCTTTTTCCAATATTGGAAGTTAAAATGACACCGCATGTTTGTTACCGACGCTTTTAAGGTGTTAATTTTACACGATTTTATGCCAACTGTTTTATGTTTATCGTTATGTACGATAAAAAAAAACACACCATTTATTAATTGACTTTGTAGAACAAGATTCCCTTAAAGTCATAAATCGTAGATGAATTATTTTATTACAATGTTAAGCAATAAAACTTGTGTAAAAATTTTAACACAAAATATCTATTTTCAATTTCGATGCAGATAATTACGGAAAGCCTCTTCTGCACATGTGCGATATATTGCCTTATATCGTGGTAAAAGAAAAATAAAAAAACATGCGTAAACATCGTCGTCTCAGTTAGCATCTCGAGGTCAACCTGTTTTCAAAAACCGCAAAGAAGAAGAATCCGAAAAGAAGAGCTTAAGATTACATTATTTTGCGAAGCGCATGTAGTGGAATACGCTCTACTACAATGGGTAGAGCGTATTCCAATACTACCGATCGGACCTATGAGTTTTATGTACATCTCGGCATCCTGAATTAAAAAATCCTCAGCCATCAGTTGTAATTGTAATTAAGTAACGGTTCGTCGAACGCCAAAATGACTATAATAAAACTCATAGGTCCGACGGTAGTATTGACATACGCTCTACCCATGACGATAGCCATAAATGGCTTAGCCCGCTTGTCGGTGAAAACATGGTGGTCTATGTACATCTCGGTATTCTGAACTAAAAAGTCCGTAGCCACTTTGACGTTCGACGAATCGTTGCTTCGTTATGACACGCTCGCTGTCAGCGCGAGACGAGCGCATTGTAACTACGTAATGTTTCGTCGGACGCCAAAATGGATGAGGATTTTATAGTTCAGAATGACAGAATGGGTACAGATCTCAGAGATCGCGCGGTTAACGTGGGATACCCTGTATATAAGCATTACAAGTTCTGTAATAGTTACATCTTTGAGTTGAGTATGTTACATGATTTTTACTCGTAGCTTTTTCATAACTGTGATTAGGCAAAAGGATGACAAATTTCATCCGCGTACCGCGTGTTATCTCATATAAGACGCAGTACATAAAATTTCCGTAAATGTACTGAAACTGTGTTTGTTGGGGCGAATTCAAATATTGTCGCTATTGTCGTCGAGCCGTCAGCAGGCGAGCGAAGGTTCTCGAAGGAAGGAATTTTTTCAAAATGTCGTGAAATGCGCCTGTAATTGTGAACGATCGCTTGATGTTCGTCTTAGTATTTGGAAGGGTCACAAGGATTGTCGTTGAGTCGATATTCGTGACATCACTGACAGTGATGTTACAAAGTTCTTCTCTTCTACATGCGCCCGTTATGCCGACAAACAGAGTAGACTGTAATTATCATTATGTCGTTGAACTATTTATAAATGTAAGAGTGTAAATATCAAATTTTACCTTCGTGGCCAAATACTTAATGTCCGAGGGTTCATTTATGAATTTTTGAATCTCTTCGGATGACAGAACTTTTGATTTTTTGCTTGCAAATCCAGTTGATTGTCTTTTTAAAAAGGCCGTAAGTTCCGCGTATTTTTTTATATTGACGTTCTGATGCAGATTCAAAGTACTTTTTAGCATTGAATATTAAAACCAAAGAGTCGATGGTTTAACACTTTTTGATAGCTCATCGAAATACGCCGTTAAAATTGTTTCCGAAAATGAGGTTGTTTTTCTAGACACTCTCCATTCCATAAATTTTGTATAAGTGTTCAAATATTTGTCCTTTGATTTCTTCGGTGATAATTTCTCTTCGGCAAATATAGCCGTTTCAATGAGTTCCACCGGTGTAGATGCTCTCGGGCACTCGTTTTCTTTCCGTACTTGTCCGAAAATACGACTGTGATAAGTTAACGTTACATGTCACATGAATTTCGCTATATTCAAGTTTGTTCAATCGGTCCAAAATCGTAGAACAAAACACTATCAACCGTGAGAAAAGCCGTTTTTTCGCGAATCAATGCGGTAAAGTGAGCTATAAATAGAGTTTTTTCTGCACTAGTGCGAAAAAATGAGACTTTTCCGAAATAGTGCGGGAAAGTAAGCATCGTTGAGAAATAAATCACTTTCCGCACGCTAAACACAAATTGAAAATCGCACTGTCGGGGCAGGCATTGCAAACAAAGTATTTATCATAATTGTGAATCGGAAAAAAAGAAAGAGAACCGACTATTTCTCCATGATCACCCTAGACTAAAATTTCATCAAATAAATACTCGTTTCTTATTTTTTTTATATTGTCCCTACGTATACCCTTGCGGGTTTTTATAAGCTTATCCCATTACTTTAACCCCACTGAACTAATTTCCAATTTCCTAAGTTACATATTCCTGAGAGACCCCCCAAAAGTGTTGCCCACAGCCACTCTTTTCTAAGGCATTACTGTATCGAATTTGCACGAGGGCCAAGGGAAACCGTGGAAAACCCGGCCGATATAAGAGGCTATATTTTTACTGAGTCCCAGTTGGTTAACATCATCGGAAATTCAGAAAAACTGCCTCCCGCTCAGCGCCTGATGCGCGAATCGGTGCATTGCTAAGCGGTCACCCAACCAAGTGTTGGCCTCGCCCGAGACTGCTTAACATTGGCATTCGCCGAAGCCACACACCGAACGTGCACCCATTGCTGTCGAAATAATCGTTTCTTACAAAAATTGATAAAGGAAATCGAATCGAATTGAAAATCGCACACTGCCAAAAAAAAATTCTTGCATAAGGTAATATAGCTGCTTCACACTTTGGTGAATCGATATAATACAATAGTTTTTTTTAGATTGTTATTATTTAATTAAATATGCACATGATTGCAATAAACTATAGCCTAAAACATAGTCTATTGGTAAAAGAATATAAGTTCAAAATTTTGTTAAGGGGCTATTAGAGTTTGACACTTTTGAGAAATCATTTTTTTTCATTTTTCGAAAGTATATACATGTAATATGGTTGTGTAAAATTTTCAAAACGATTGGAGCAGTCTAAGTATATTTTTCAGCGTCCTTTACATGAGTACCTCAGCGCGCGTACCTGAGCGCCAAAAACTTTGAACGCGTTTTTCTCGAAACACCATTTTTTAAATTGGTCTCCACGAGATCTCAAAAACTACTTGACTGATCCTTATGAAATTTAAATCACATATTCTACATATATATTCCTAGAAATTAACGCTCTACGAAGTTAAAATTTTTATTTTATATTATATTTTTAATCTTTTTTGTACAAAAAACAGTGAAAAAACGTGTTTTTTTATTTTTTTTCTGTTTTCATCCGCCATTTTGTTATTTATCGATAAAAATTAATATCCAAGCGTCATTACCTACCTGACGTTATTCTTAATCTAACGCACTTTGTTTTTTTTTGGTGTCAGACAAGCCGTTCCTGAGATATGATGGAGAGCGTTTGCCTCCTACTTTTCGAGGCGCTTTGTTCAAGTGCAGTTTTTGCACATAAAAATATAGTAAAATGAATAAAAAAAAATTTTATATATAAATAAAGACTAGATTTACAATCCTCAACAAGTTTTATTTCAATATTTTTAACAGCATGCCCAGAAAAAATTCCCTATTCATTCGCTATTCAAAAACTAGTACTTATCTGGAATTCATAAATTATTGCATACCGGTAATGCATTTTAAGCGTAGGTTAGACAATGGCAAGCAGCATCGGCCTATTGTATGAGCCAACTTTGATAACCAACGGTTGCTTGCCGTTCAGAAAACAATACTGGCCCAAATCAGGCAGAAGACCTTACGGCGATGCTGAACCTGAGCAGAGATGAAACGTGAAAAAATGCATTGGCTCATGATCGGGCCCCAACGGTCGCTTATCTAATACCGTACCATGCATCGGCCGTGTATAAGGTGTCGGCAATAATTTCTCGGGTAGGGATATATCTGTTTTCATGTTTCAAATGTTTCTCTTGAATAACATATATATTTAGAAAAATATAGAGAACCACAGATTGGTTCTCATATATGCTCGAAATATAATGCATGTGGGAGAAAAGTTGGAAATATAGCTCATAGTAAGAGAATAGTTTACGGAATTTTTACCGCCTGAGAATGCCGTAAATCATTCGGTCAGTAAAAAAGTATTTTTAAATGAAATAACACTTGATTCTCGCATTATCATTTCAACTAAATATAAAACTGATGAGGCTAGTCACCATCAATATAAATGACACTGGATTTTCGGACTATCATTCTATCTACTACCGAAATTCACGACTGTCACCTTAATCAAAAGCCACAACTAATTCAAACATTTGGGTCAGTTGTCGCATCGATAATTTTTATAAATTCTCGACTGTTACTCTAACAAAAAGTCAAAATTGATACCAAAATATTGGTCAGCTGTCACATCCACGATAGATCTCAAATATCACCAGAAATTTATACCAATATTACTAGTATCACCAGACAGCGACTGCGAAAAAACTGTTGAACATCAAAAATGTGTGCGAAAAAGTGCTGAAATTTTGGTACAACGAAATAATAAAATATCAATATTATCAATACGCTTCGAGCTACAGGGTTATAATTAGTCACGATCAAAAGAAAAAAATGAATAAAAAATACGTGAGCCAGCAACAATTTCTACAATGCTGCTGTTATTAAATAAATATTAATGAAACTATTTTTAACAACAGGTGGAATCGTGATGCTTTCTGTAAAAGTGTCTTGTAGAGACTCGCTTGTAAATGTACTTGTCTCGAGTCGCTACCACGACTCTTAATATAAAAATTCAAGCTCATCACACATGGTTGATCGTGTTTCACTATTTTCATCATTCCTAACATAAATCTCTATGGAAAAATTGTTTGCCTACACGAGTATTCGATCCGGCCTATCTACCCATCTACGACCTATCACGCACACACGCTACCTATTGCATCATAATCTAATTGGCAATCCTTCACCAAAAAATGATGCCTACGCTTCCAATGCGTTATATGATCAAAGGTGATCTAATGCGTGATGTATGAAAAAATACTTTATCAAATTTGTTTCTAATAGTGGGGAAACATAACAATATTTCATTGCTATATAAGACGGAAATTATTGTTAAGGGGGATTTTTTCAATCCCCGAGCCTCAACTCAAACTGTGCTCGGTTACATAATACCGATTCACTTGACAAACAAGAAAGGAAAGGGAGAAGAGAAGCGCGACTTAACTCACAGACGTACAAAAACATCCTGGTAAAAAAAATGAACATGCTATTTAAGGAGTTTCACCAGGGTGAAAAGTCGATGCGTGCTCGTGAATATTTTCACAATAATAAAGACGAAAAATCTATAGACGAATTTTTTTATGGTCCAGGGACTGCAATTTTGCATTCCTAAGTATAAGTAATCTCAAAATCAACCTTAAAACGCGTTTTTTTTAAATTACATTTATCAATCGCGCTGACAGTAAAACCAAAAATCTAACGACCCCATCGCTTTAATAACAGTTCCATCCTATGAAAGACGCCTCGTGTTATCGTATTGCATCGCTGTTTTTTGATTGATCAAACTGACTTAATTTTATTGAACTTTTTGTACATAAGCAATGAGTAAATTTTTTGTTGTTATATGCTCGCCTTTTCGTTATTTTTCAAAATTTCTGAATTCCCGGACGTACAACGATATCTACTTATGTGTTGTTCTTAAATTTCTTTTGTTTTTTAATTTCAGATGACATACACCGCCAATTTGCTGTCAACCACACGGGGACATTTTTTTGGAGGCGTCTCTTTTGACCTCGTATACGTCACCCTTATAAGCCACCAGAACGGCTGAAATGTTTATTGTGTTCTTCCAAAGTTATAGTTTACATGTCACGAAACAGAAAATTAATTAAACTTTGAAAAAATTCCTGAAAGTACCTATGTATTTCGACCTGTTACCTTGGTAATACCTTTTAATGAAGGTGTTGGTGAACATCTCGATAAATGGAAGCATGTTTGTGATAAAAATAAAGAATACAAAGGTCTGAGGTTACAAAAAAGCAAGACTTTCCACGGAGTAAGTGAAAGAGGAGACGATTTATTCGAGAGAGGGTGTACTGTTAGTTAGATAGGTTAGTCGAGTGATGGTTTAGCCTTTCGTACGGACTTTTTTTTCACTTTTCTCGGCTCTCCACGGTGGTACCTTTTATAACCGTCTCCATCCACCTCTTGGTTTTTTTCTTATCCATCGTTCTCAGACTTTGAGAACATACACGCGAGCTCTCACTCTCTTCTGTTCTCTCGCGATTCCCTGTGGGCTCGTTCGACCTCAAGAGCTTCTCGGTCCACCGGACTCTTTTACATCGTTGAAACGATATTTGCTCGACTCTCTTTTTCCGTTCTCCTCCTTTCATTCTTCCCTGAGACTGGCGATGCTTGTTTACAAAGCGTCCCGATGCCGATTTTTTTGTTCCCTTTATCAGATGTGATCAAAGCTTTGCGCTTCCAATAATTTCAGGACCTTGCATTGAATTCTGGGCGCAAATGCATTTCGAACTACAATCCAAATGTCGGACCCATACAAAAAAAAAAAAAAGAATCCCTCGACCGATATTTTTCGGATTTGCACAAAGTGGTCAGCTTCAAAGAATTTACTCCACCTAACATTGCTCTAAGATTGAAAGAAACTGAGTCCCTGATTTGAGACATTGTTTTATTCCAACAGGGTTTAATCGGATGTTTGTTCGAGCGTGTTCGGCGGTGTCGGGACCTGCACGAATTTTTTTAAATAAAGTTACGTGTGTGATACTTGCGGTTATATTCGTACAATCTAATTGTGAATTCCCATTTATTCTCTTTACTACTATTCTTTCATCCTGATGACACCGGATCTCATTTCATCGTTCATCCAAGATGATAGAGCCTTTCGATCCCGGAGTATCAACGCATTTAATTTTCGTCACGGGTCGTAGTTGTGCAAGCTCCGTCAAGAGAAAAGAATTTATTTAGAAAATCAGTCAATGAAAATATTGATAAGGAGCGAATCAAATTTCGTGAGTAAAAGAAAGTCATTCTGAGAAATTAATTGGGGGGAGGGGTGTGGAGAGAGAGACAATTGCTGAATTGGAGGGGAATTGGTGGGAGAAGTTTGTAGGGATTCGGTAGCAGTACATTTTCAACTGATGTCCTAATTATCACTAATTGGAGTCGCGTATATATAAGGGAGTGTCTAACACCGTCTACAGTTCGTGGTTGAAGTATAATGACATTCAGTGCTTTTCTATAGCAGCTTATCAGAATCGCATTGACTTCAAGCCAGGTGTGAGCTTCAAACTCTTGTCGTCGTCTCGACAACCACCCCCAGTCATGATGGTCTCTACCTAACCTTATTTCAGATTGCCTCAAACATAGAGCTTACAGCAAGATGGATGCTGAGATTCTCCTTTCTTCCGAGGTATAACTGGAATAACTTAGAATAATGAACGATGCACTGAATAACACTGAATTATGTTATAGCAGAGCGAATGCAAATCTTTGATGCTTTATTTTTAACGTATTTATCTCTTTGGCATAATCGGGCTAACTTCACGATAAGTAAAAATTATTATTTGAAAGGAGTTACTAGGAATAAGGTAGCCAAAATTAGTTATTAAGGTAGTAGTCTCGCCAATGTCATGTTCAAATGTTGACTCTTTGCTCAATATTCGAAAACTTGTATATAACTTGGAGAATAATCCAATAATGGTAGTTGTTATATCTTACACAAATCTAAAAACATATAAGATTTTGGAAAAAATGGCTAATATAATGGATGGAATTTCAGAAATTAACCACGTTTTCTACATCTAATACACGTAACTTATACTTTATATTACTATAATTCCGAAACTAAGTAGTCAAAATTCGTCTTTTTTTTTAAACTTTGTCCTATTTTCCTCTGTAAATGACAATACAAAATTTTAAAAATCTGTAGAAAAGTTTCGAAACTACACTGAGACGCCGATTCAAAGCACGGCGGTGGAACCGGCTCCGCATCGCACATGCAAAAACTCGGGATTGCGCATGCTTCGCTTTTCTACACCTGCATAAGATTATAGTGAAATTTTTTTTCAGTTTGAAAAAACAAAAATTGCAAATTTTTTTATAAACAAATTATTAAAAGTCGTTGAAAAACATGGAAAAAGAAAATTTTCTGCGGATTCATTGTCAGCGCAGTCACAAAATAATAGGGATAATTTTTTCCGGTGAAAAAAAATTGCAAAATTATTTATAAACAAATTGCTGAAAATTGTTGAAAAAATTGCAATTTTTTTTTCTTCAGTGGAATAGTTAAGAGGAATATGCGAAGATCGTTCCATCAATTTTTCAGAACGATAATCGAATATTTGCAAAATTAATGTTAATAACAATAATTGCAACGACGACTATTAATTGAATTTTTCGGGTCGAAAAAACTCTCAAATACTGTTGACGATACTAGGAACATAATTGCGAAAGAAAAAACAGCCCTGAGCCGTTATTTTCCAGTAAAAAAAATGAAAAATAAAAAATTGTTAATAACAATGGTGAAGAAGTTTTTTTCCTTAATTTTTTTTCGGCAGGTTTCCATAAGAGTATTAATACTTTCCTATATCATTACTTTCAATGGCCACAATTTTTATGCAGTTCGAGCACAATAAATAAAGAATATAAAAATTAGTTGTAACATTTTTTTTTCTCATTATTGTTTCTATTATCGTACTTTGTTCGATTTGCCTGACAGGTATTGCGAAAACTCGCGTGGGTTTGATTGATTCACGAATTTATATCTTCCCCCACTTTTACACAACAATAACCAATGATATACAACGTGTGACAAAAAATTTCAAGAGTGCTTTTTCGTAGCAAATTTACCTCGCTACACGATAAGGGTTGGGAAAATTGTGCCCGGTCTCTTTTTGTCTAAAAAATCAACATTTTAATGAAAAAAAACAACGAGAAAAAGGTTTAAATACCGATATCATAAACAATCGGAGCACTAAAAAATTTTTTGTGGCCGTTAAATGTTGTTTTATTACTCCAGGATGACTCATGATTTTATTCAGAGTAATTGCTTTATAATAACCTACCGAAAAATTACTGTGTTTACTCCGTACTCGTTTGCTTACTGGTGTACATCGACCTCAGCGGCGTATATCTTAATCAATATAGATTTTTTCGTCAAAATGACCAAAAACCGTTTTGTAGGAAATATTATCTACTACAAAAAATGCATATATAATTTTTTTCAGAACCCGCGCCACGTCACTGATATTCGTGAAATAGTTTAAAAAACGTGATTTCGCGATGAATTTTCATCTATTGTTTATTAAAATGAAACTGCATAGATGGCACAACATTTTTGGTCGTATAGAATCATAATCTGAAGCGATTGGCATTAGTCGTAACCTTCTTAGATTTTTTAAAAAGTTGGGCCTCTAAATCGGCTTCGTTTCCTGGCCTATTCGTCGAGAAGAGAATTTATACCCAGGTAGGTTCTTTTCAGTTTTACATTTCATGTTGCGGGGAAATATGACGAATCGGTGCCTCATACGATTCCAGCATCATCACTGACGTCTTTTGTTGGAACAGCAAGATAAACTCGAGGTTTGTCCGTATATACACGGAGAAAAAAATATTGTTGAATCTACTAAATGTGTTTAGTTGCCCTAAAATTCTGTTGCCTTAATTGTCGCTCAGTGGTGCCAAAGAATAATTGCCTATGTTGAACTTAATGATTTAGTATGATCTGGAAGAAAATATTGTTTATCTCCTTCACAGTGATTTACACACATATGGGCAGAAAAAAGCCGTGCCACTTTTGCATCATGACATGTGGGCATTTAAAAAAAAACATGTTTCTATTATACGTATTCGGCTGAGTTTTCGTAAGTCATGCTTTTTGAGATTGCTGAATCTGAATTTGAACTGAGATTTTCAAAATTCAAAATGGCGGGTCCAATATGGCAGATGAGAATTTCAGAAATAGTTTCAATTTGATGAAAATTCTCTGGTCCGCCATATTGGATTCGCCATTTTTTATTTTTTAAATCTGATATGAAATTTTGATTCAGCGAACCCCAAAAACCCCCGAGTATCAGAGTTTATCTAAACAAAAATTTTGTTTTTCTGATCCACCATATTGGATCCGACATTTTGAGTTTCTAAAATCTGATATGAGATTTGGATTCAGACTCAAAATCCCCCGAGTGTCAGTTTTCATTAAAAAAAAATAACATTTGGTTCTTTTTTAATCCGCCATATTGGATCCACCATTTTGAAATACCAACATTTAACATCAGATTTGGATTAAGTGACCCCAAAACATTAATACCAACATTTTGGTGCTTTTTGAAAACAATTATTTTCCAAAACAGTTTTGGCACGAAAAGTTTTTTTTTGCCTCACTGCAAAGGGGTTAATCAAATAGATGTAATTATTAAATTCATTCACCCAAGATAACAAAACCTTTTTTATAAGTACAGTTTGTTTTTATTTTACTGGCTAAAAGTTATCCAAATTTAAATAAGCCATTTATTCGTATTAACCGTGATTACTTGATTGCTTGAATAATAATTTAGTTCAAAATATACATTATTTAGCTTCAGAGATTATTACATATTACGAAGATACAACAAAACCGTCAGTTCTGATACTTAATAGAAGAATGTTTGAATCATCAAAGGAGAGAGTTCATTTTAACGGTGTACGCTTACTACAACACAAAGGTGTGTTGATAAGTGACCAAATTTTTGTGAATCAAGTATTCTTGAATTAGTTGATTTGGTAAGTTGTGATTTGAATTAAACAAGTCAATTCCATTTTAAATATGGAACTACTTTGAACAACCTGTTATATAATTTGACAAAATGAGAATTCAATTATGCAGTTGAGTAAAATTTAGTCATTTCAAAAGCTAAAATGTAGTCAATTGAACTAAATATCTTTATTCACCGATTAAAATCAACATTGTGTGAACTGAACAAATATTTTAATGGAAGACCGTGTTTTGTTGTTTAGTCCAGTTTAGTATTATTGTGAATGCATTTGTTGTTGGTCCGACAACACACTTGTTTATTGTAAACAAGTACGGAGATCTTAACAACATTATCCCACGTTCATTAAAAACGAATATGGAGTTCTTACATTACATATCCCATCATGATGAACCAATATAAAGGTTGTACAATATATTTTTTGTTTGATTCAAGTATTTTTTATAGAAATTGTTCGATCAAATATTTATTCAATTTAAATATAGTTTGGTTTAAATATACCAGAAATTATATGCATTCAAATCAAAACTTTTATTATCTACGATAATGTTTTTATTTGCATTCTCAAATAAGTACACAAACGAACTTCTTCCAATTTGAAAATGCGTTTTAACTATTTTATGACCGGTGAGTATGTGAAAAAACCCTTCGCGCTCAGCACCACTTGGTGATGGAGTGCCAAGCTATTTAAACATTCTTGCAGTTCCTCTAAACAATTATTTAGTTGGAAAAGTACGGGTCCCTTGTTGACTACATCGCATCTGCAATTAATACCTGATTATTGAGTTATTAGAAAATCGATAATCTGAATCATCGGTTCATTCGTATTTCATCCAACTAGATATTGTTTAGAAAATCTACGAGAACGTTTGAGTAGCTTCTCGCTCCAGTCACCGCGTGGCGCAGAGCGCCGAAGATTTTCTCACACATACACCAGCCTGTAGATGATTATAAACTGTGGGAGCCGAGCAATCTATGACGTTCCAGATTCCAACCGATTTTCATCCAGAATTAAGTAATGAATCGTGGGGAGCCCACCCTTCAACCCTCCTTATAATCTACAAGGGTCTCATTCCAACCAGCTTGGAATGGTCGATACCATGCCTGAGCTCTGCACCGCATTCATATTTTCAAACACTAAAACCAATACAACACTCAGCACTCTGAATGATTCTAGGTCGACGGCTTGGCAAAGGATGCCATAGTAAAGGGTTTAATCAAAAACCTGGATCTAACTTCGTCATTTATTGCTAATGATATAAAACAAGAAATTACCAGAGAACAGAAAAATAAGCTAACGGATTCATTCTCAATAAAGGAAATTCTCTGTAATAAATATCGATACGCTGAAACTAAAACTCCATGGTGGAACGACCTAGGCGTAGAAATAAAATCCATCACATTAATAAACAGATTAAGAACGGGATACATAGGGGTCAAAAACATCTTCATAAGATAGGGTTAGCAGATTCCAGAGCTTGCCAATGCGGGGCTACAGAGCAGAATGTTAACCACGTTTTTTTGGGAATGCGAGTTAAGGGGAGGTACCTGAGTAATTTTTTCAAAAAATCGATTTTTTTTCTTGTAGTTTGTAGTTCAAAGAATATTGTGTATAAATTTCATGTAGAAATTCGCAATATTGAAGAAGTTATGGGTTATTCTGCGAAAGGCGGCAGAACGTCGAGCGCGCGGTCGGTTGGGTCTGCAGCTGTCGCGCTGGGGCCTTTTGTTATAGCGAACAGATATACAAAGGTAGGATAACTCCGGGGGCCTGGGGTTGTTTCGAAGCGTCAGTCTATTGTTTATCCTACAGGAGTGAACAGTATTTTCTATTCTGTGCATCGTTAGTGAAATCGATAAAATGAACCGTAAAGATCAGCGAAATAAAATCTCAAGAATGGATACAGCGATGTTCAAGATCCGTAAAGACAATCCTTCGAAAAAAACGTCCGTTGAATCTCCATGAATGTGAAAAAGATGACAGTAAAGTAAGTGCTTCTGCCAAAAAAATTCGGAAATCAATCGATTTAGAACCGAGTGTAAAACACGATATCGAATATGTTTTGCTGAATTTTGTGACTGTTTTTTCGTTTATCAGTGAACACGTGAAATGTAAAGACTGCGGACAGACAATTACCATCACGAAAACCTCCACTCGTGGTATTGGTTTCAAAATAAAAATAGAATGTCCATCCTGTGAGCCCCGAAGTGTATCCTCCTGCCCATATATTTCAAATGCGTACGAAATAAATACGAGATTTATTTTCGCTATGCGGATGATTGGAATTGGTCTGAGAGGTATGCAAAGATTTTGTGAGCTGATGGATTTAGCCCGACCGGGCAGCGAGTACTTCGGAGGGACCAATGTATGGCTCTGGGATTGCTGATTAACGATAAGATAAAAAATATCTCTATTTTGCAAGTAATTTTTCTGACAAGCTTCGAAACAGCATTGAATTACACTTTTTGAAAAATCGATTTTAACTTTTTTTTTTAAGTTTGAAGTACGAAAAATATTGTGTGAACATTTCATGTTGAAATTCCACAATTGCCAAAATTATACGGAGAATTTACCGAAAGATTGTGCAGAGGCCCAACGGCCGAACGCGTCATTTCTTTACCCACTTTTCAAACGCGATTATCTCGAAAAATAGTTTTCAAAATCGGTGCCAGATGTTTCTCGAAAACGGCTTGTTCGATTTTGTCGAAATTTGGATACAATATTTTTCAATAGTTTTTCTCGATCGCCACGTAGGGGTTTTTCATTTGATTGAACCATTGCTTCTTTATGCAACCAAAATCGTCGGAAATTACGAACGAAAAACGAATGTTAAATTAAAACGGTCGCAATTCCGTCAAAAATGAAAATTTCAAAAAAATCGTACGATGCGAACTCCTTTGTATATTATATTTCAAGAATCCGCGTTTTCATGTTTCAGATCAACCGACTGCCCGGAATTCTTGGCACCACAAGCCATGCCAACGAACAACACGTCTGACGCTGACCATAACAACGGTGCTTCCAGTCAACGAATTTATTTTTAAAAATTCCTAAACATACCTCATTGTACATATTTTCCAATAAAAAATAACCCGGATTCCAATTGAAGCATTAGTTTTTGAGATGAAAATTCCCGAAGCTTACCTGTTTTTCTCGTCATTTACTCAGGTACCTCCCCTTAAACAGAGAGAACTCCATCAGACTGGAGGAAAAACTGAAAAAATTAAAAGAGATGCCGCCATACGAGATACAGCGCCTTTCCTTCTCTCGGTCTGTGAAGGTTCTCAAAACCATAACCAAGTATAATAACTTGTTTAGAATAACTTTTTCCTTTTTATTTAATGAATCGCAAACATATAAAAATTAGAAAATCATTAATTTGATGGAAAAAAAGAAAAAAGTAATAATACACAAAGTTAAAAAAATAAAAATGTATTCAATCAAGGATCAATAAATTACAACGTATAATAATACAAGCTCACAATCTCAAATAAACGAAGAAATTTCTAATCATTAAAATGCACAAATAAACCATAATACTCCAAAATATCGGAAAACACAACCGAAAGGGATGGAACACCTCACTCTACAATTACACCACAAGTACACCAGTGGCCAGGCTAGTCTTACGGAATACAAAGGGAGACTAGCCGAATTGAGAATTCTTTCTCAAGAATTCTCAAGAATTTAAGAGAAGAACGAGAATTAAGTAGTGTCTATTTGTACCTTCAACCGGTTACAGCCCCGTGTGCAACCCTATATTTTCTTACGTATGTGACCATGGGAACCACTCAGAACAAATATATCAATGAAAAACCATTTTTTTTCGATATTTAGCATAAATGTCCTCTGTTCCGGGGGACGGGGGAGAGGAAAAACTTAGTTTGTTTAAAATAGGCTTAAGATAAACCGATTCCAACTGTAAAACATTTTTCCCGATTTAAAACAGAAATGATGTTTTTTAATCTCCCGGACGCCTGGCCTATTTTAGTGCCGAAGCAGGACGATTTATGGTTGAAACCAAATGGATATGGCAACTCAATTCGATCTTAAATTTTTATTTGTTTTTTCTTCTTATAAAATTTGGTTTGTGAAAACTTTTAATATATTATGAATTTTCACAGTTATTAAACACTGCTCTCAATCGATAGATTCTCTAATTCGTAGTCGTTTTTGTAAAATTAATAATTTGTAATGTATTATAAGTTTTTACAGTTATTGAACTCAACTCCCAATCGATAGATTCTCTAAGTTGTAGTCGATGTGTGGTAATCGTCAACATTATCATGAGGCTCATGCCATAGTTAAAGATAATTTTTTCATAAAAATGTGTTTCATTCCGGATGGAAGCTTCTCGACGCTTACAAATTTCATTGATGATCAAAAGTTTTTGATCGAAAGGTAAGTATAAGAGAGACAGAACTCTAATATGTCAACTTTCGATGCGGTCATAGTCTTCTCGGTTGTATGACGTTTTGGTTATTTTCTTCTCTTTGATTAAAGGCACTTCTCGCTTTTCCGAATAACATTTTCTCGCAACGAATAACCTTGCTATATGAATAGCTCTGTCAGCTGATATCTCCAAGGTTTTCACACTTCTACTCGTCAAATGTTGGACCAAAGATGTCAAGTGCAAGAATAATCTCTCCAGTATTTCTCTGGTGAGACTACATGGCATGGACGATTACTATTGCGTTTCGAATAAGATCTCTTACGATCCTAGGATTTGTCATCATAAAAACGTTCATCGACCGATCGACCAAAACGGAAAGCTATTTCCCTGTCCATGTTGGCTTCAGTAAGCTTGCACGCTACGATCAACAACGCAATCGACATAAATACTAAGACAAGATTCCTATTTACAGCGCTGGTAACGGGGATCAAAGATTTTTCCAAATCTATATATGCATGATAATTGTGGTGTAGAGTGTGGCGGAAGGAAGATCTCATCAAGTACAATGAAAACTATAAAAATTGGTTGACTGGCTATATCTTCTTCTCTCATGTGGCTTTAGTGAAGCATGCCAGAGAAAAGGGAAAGCGGATTCAAGTAGCATACGCTGCTTATGCCAGGGGGCTTGCCAGGGTGCTCAGTATACTACGAGGCAGCACTATATTGATACACAGTTTTATCCATTCCCGGCTTATGGCATTGATATTCTGCGAGCGTAAAAGATGGTTTTTCAGTGGACTGAAGGGCTGTGTGTATGTATGTTTGCGTGCAGCCCAGTGGCAGGATAACATCTATAGAAGAGAACGCTTCGCTGCATGAACGGTTCGTCGTCGTCGTTCTTAATGTATCTTTATGCTTTGTGAGTATGATAGTGGTGGCTGGGTCCAGTCAACCAGCCAGAAAAAGCACCTGCTTGCTGTTATTGCTCAGCACATCCCACACGATATTATATACATATTCCCTTAACCTAATATGTTGAAAAGATTCCTATTTGTCGTTGGTTTGCTCTCAATGGAACAACTCGCTCTAATATGATCCAAAGTCAGTATTGAAATAGAACGGTAAATATCATTGCTCAGGATAAACTTTTATGAATAACGGACCGGATCAGAGTAAACATTTCAAAGCAATGTTGGCATAAAATGGTGATTCCATAATGTGCGTTTCGTATGTGGTATGTAAGTGTCATATCGAGTAGCAGAGCAAATGCGAAATAAATCGTTTCATGATAAGTATTGGTGGCGGATGAGATAAATTTTAAATATAAGTAACATGGAAATGCATCACTTTTCTGTGAGTAATCTCTCTTCGAAAACTAAGTCAATTTTTCATTTCTATGGATCATCTCTTTTTGAACTGAATTAGGGAATTGCTGGAATCCCAAAGTGACAGAATTCTTCTTCAACCGAATACAGTGCTTCCTCCGTAATTGTTGTGCTTCAGAGCTGAAAATTGTGGGCATATATATTGAAGAGATGTCCCGAGACATTCTTTAGCGCCACGGCTATTTAGCTGCATATATGTTGCACATCACATTTGCGTAACTCCTATTTTAGGTCAGATTTATCAATTTAATTGCTAACCGAGCAGCCCTTACCAACTAAGCCGACGTCAATCAAGAGTGGGAAAACAACTTTTCCGCTAAATGAGGTGACGTAAAAAATTAGAGAGGTATACATTAAAGAGGGACCACTGCATACGGGAAATTTAAACTGTCGACAATATTGCAAATTCCTTTTTTGTTGGCCTATTTATATGTAAACTGGCAGTGCCTGCGGCTTCACCAGTAGCAAGGGATATTTTTTTAAATATGAGTACGATGTTCAAGAAGTTCGTTAGATTCGAAAAATATTTAGTGATTTCCGTGTGAGTAATGTTAAATTTTTTGATTCTGGGTGTTTTTATGGGTATCAAGAGTCCAACATGTTTTTTTCTGCGACCGTAACTATCTCTGTATGAAATTTCATGATGATTGGTAGCTATACTGGAACGTGGTTAAGTCACAAACAATTAGACTTCCACATTTATAATATTAGTTAGCAAGTTAGGATGGGATAGGTGAGATTAGGATTCGGATAGAACAAATGCATCTAGGTTTCGTGAGATTATTATGGAAATAAGCTTAGACCAAGGGATAACTGGCTTGGTTAAGGTAGATCGGTGAATTCAAGCCTTCCAAGATGAAAAACTGAACATTTTTATAGGCGGAAATGAATACGTACTGAATCGATGTGCTAAATTTACGCTATTTACCATCTAGATTGAGAGTAATTAATTATTGAATATCGACTGTTCCCAGACATTTGTCCCTACCAGCATAGGAAAGTCGTGCACGTATCAAAAGTTATTAAATTTTTCCATTGGTTATTTTCAAGATTTCGTTGCATTCTGCACGGAGAGAAAAATATCGCAAAAATGACCGTGCTCTGCACAACAAATTGGGTGCGAAAGACATTACTGGGCTAATGTATCGAAAAACAAATTAAAGATTCCAATCAGCATCGCAGTATTTGAAATAAGGTTATGAATTTTTATAATATGGCACAGTCAAATTTCGAAAAGCCTATGAATTTTTGTAATACGGCACAGTAAAATTTCAGAAACAGCATTGTAAAAAGTCTCATTATAAAATAAAAGTTTTTTTGCCGGAATTTCTTATAAATATTCTGAAATATTTCTCTCCGTGCGTGAATATTCCAGGATACCTACGTATTTTAGTTTTCAGATCTTACCGTTAAAAATCGACTGAAATATTAAGAAATGTCTATTGGGAAATCATTCAGATTACAACATGAATAATACGGAAAATGGCGTGGGAACATAGTTGAGATCATTTTTGAAAACGTTACGTAATCAAAAATATAACAGACATGTCATACAATTGTTATCACGGAACTGTAACTTTTCCATTACAAACACACTTAGAAAAAACATCTAGTTAATTCAACTAGGCTCTAGTTAAATTAAATAAAAAAAAAAATTTCCTTGACTCACGGCCAAATAGGCTTTAAGAAATTATTTTTTTGATCACACTAGTTTTATATTCTTGATTAATGAAAAATTTAATATATATTTTAAACTCGGTCGTATTTTTATCTTAAAAATTAAAAGAATGTAAGGTTGAAATGAAAATAATATTTATATTATTATTCATAATACTTATAATATTATTTATACTATATTCAATTATAATATTATTTAATAATATTTTCATGGGTCTGCGACCCTGGGAAAGTACAAAAATTCACATTCGGCTTCTTGGATATAGTCAGTCAGAATAATAAAACTACTTTGGTTCCCGTAATTTATGCACATTCAGAGCACGATTTGTATGTAAGAAATGCCTTGACGCTCTGCGCCACGTAGTGGCCGGAGCGAGAAGCTTTAACGTGGGTACTCTTTTTAGCTGAAGCGAATAGAAATTTTGTTAATTGAACTTTAACAAATTTGAATAAACGATCTTAGTAGATCTAAATTGAACTTTTTTATGGGTGCATGAATGAGATGGAGTTCATACATCCCATCGATATATGTTAACTATATTGAGAAAAGAATTTTGTTGAATCGATCAAAATTGCTTGATCCAACAAAATGGCTTCGTGAAATACGTCGAATGTAATATTTTGTTAATTTAAAAACGTCCAATAGTTGTTTCAAAAAAATTAATTTTATTGAATTCGCTAAATATTATTCTGGATGAACTGAAACAGATTTTGATGAAACTAAAAAGTTTTTTCGATCAATAGATTTTTTTTCATCATAATCATGTTTATTTGAAAACACTAAGATTTCATTAAAATCAGAAAAATATGCTGTTTGTCAAAATATATATTTCATTGTACGAAAATTACATTGATAATATAATTATTAAATAAATATAAAATATAAAATTAGTTGAATATATTCAACTAATTTCATTATATATTCACTAATCTTTAAATATAAAATTTACAATTAGTTGAATAACTAATTTCTCATAATTTATTATGAAAAATTAGTTGACCATGGGAGTTATTAGACTTTCATGACAGGTATCCATATTCGGTACCTAATTCTGGATCAGAATCGGTCGGTTTTCGCAATTTATGCTCGTCCAGCGGTCGGAGTGTATGTAAGAAAAGTCTCGATACTCTGCGCCACGCCGTGGCCGGACCGAGAAGCTACTCGAACGTTTTTATGGTTACTATAACCAATATTTAGGTGAAAGAAGTACAAATCACTTTAGTTAATCGAAATATACAACTCAGCTCACACAATCAAAAGTTTGATTGTATAATACGTTCTATTAGTTTCGACAATGTCAAAGCGTGTTCACGCAACTAAACCTAATTTGTTGAAATATTTCGTATCCGCAGCCAATGATTCCATTCATGGAACTATACGATTAAGTTGACACAACCAAAAATTTGAATTTTGATATTTGAAATTGATATTTGAAATAAATTGAAATGTAACCAGTAATTGCAGGATAATTGCAGGGACTATACATGAATAACATTTTTAAAAAATCTTTCGAAAAAGGTATTTTATGTACAACTTTCTTAATATGAATACTATAAAAGTTTTAACTTAAACCTGGGCTACTCAAAAGAACAAGATAAAAAAGGAAAGGTGCCGGATACGTTCCCTAATACCGGCAGCGTGAATGTTTCTTCACATATGCAATGCTAAACTACAATTTGTCTTCTCAAAGTTGGAGCGTTGCAAGTTCCCTGCTTGTATTTAGTTATTTTATTTTGAACTTACGCCCAGGACTTATCATGGTTTTTTTGGCCAATTGTTTCATAGTTAATAAAAAAAAATTAATCAAGTAGCTTGTATTCATTGAAATAATTTATCCACTGTACCAATGAGAAAATTAATGAATCTTGATCGCTGCTTTCGATATAGAGATTTTTTCTTACTGACTTAACCCGTAGTGACCACACTTCCATCGAGCATATATACCAACCGTACTAGTGCGATTTGGGATTTTGCATTGTCAAACTCTGGCATAAATAATTAAAAGACTTCATATCAAAATTATTTGATAACCCGAGTTTCTTGTAGTAAAAGCTCCTAGAATTTTAATGGTAAAATCCTCGCATGCGAAAAATAATATTTATATGGTGAAAATACGTCACAATCAAAATAAAAATTTGCAAAAAATACAATTTTGGTGGTGCAAATTCGCCCTAATGTGGTTATTACGGGTTGAAAAACAATTGCCGCTTCTTGTAAACGCCTTCCGTATGAGCATTTAAGAAAACTTAAAAGTATAGAATAAAAAGAAACGCCCGAAAACCGTCATACTCAAGTATATAAGAGAGCGACAGGGCTCGCGCTGACTTTTTTTTTAATACTTGGCATCGAGCCGCTATCGCGGCTCTTGATTCAGTGATCTTTGGAAGAAACATGATAAGTCCTATTAATTTCCTATGTTCATATCATATTTCTCCCAAATGACACAATAACTGCTGAAAGGCATTATTAATATTGCCTGTGCTGTGGTTGTAAGAGCAGAATCGTGCATGACGATAAGGTAAAAGACACTCCTTGTCCCGAAACGTTCGAGATTATATCGATTTAGTTGAGCATGGAGAGAGTTGGAGAAAGGGTGCGGAACGTGTGTAAACAAATAATGGCGAAGCTCGATTGACGCCTGGGAATGGGCGATCTCACGATTACACCCTGGAGAACGCGCCTCGTATATCTTCATGAGGATTTGCTTCAGACATTACTCGCTGATCCCGGGCGCAGCGTTCACGAGGGTTACACCTGCCATATCACTCTGGATGCTGAAGAGAGACAGTGAGAAGAAGAAAAAGGAGAGGAAGAGATACAGTTCGAAGGACTGAGAGAAACTTCAACCTCTATCGAAATTCGGGCCACACCGAGTAAACTGTCGAAGCAAACGGGGTTCTTGTACACCAACCCTCGGATCTTGTGAAAGATAGTATTTCAATTTCTCGCTTAACACGACTACCTCTTTGCTATATTCGCCTGCAGGGTTGAACCGATAAAATAATTCATTACTTGAAGCTTTAACATGGTGTAAAACATTATTTCAGCTTATCTCTCTCTTTGCGCTTCGAACGATCTGAACCGTTGGTATATCTACTTATGGTTAATTAATTGGACTGCATCATCGCTAAAAGTAATATTGCCACGCAAAATTAGGAACTTGTCGTAGATATTAACGTAGCGATGAATTCGATTTCATTGGGATTTCAATGTTTTTTTAATAGAAAGAAAACCCAATCACATCGAAAATCTTAAGTACATTTATTTCTCCATATATGTAGCCGAAAACTTTATCAGTCAATTATAAATGTTAGTTAAATGGGATGCCAAGCGTAACAAAAGTCTCTATCTTGCGAAATCGACTTCCAGAAAAGAAGGCCTAATGCTGGATGAGCTTCCGAATTATTTTTTAGAGGTGAATCACTCACTTGGATATTAAAGTAGCTTATTGCTAATAAAAAAAACTTCAGAGTTGGTAAATATAGCTAGAAAATAGGTTATATGTATTTCTGCTAAATCCTTCTGTTTCTTGAACGATTTGATGATGATGATACTATCTTTGTTAACTAATCTCTGTCATAATTTTAAAACCTTTCCTGGTCATATTCCTTATATACACTAAATTTATGTATATAGCAATTGTGGCGGCCCTAACTAATCGTGATAAAAATAATCGAATAAAAATAACTATGGTCAAAATAACCGAAAGAAAAAATAGCCATGATCAAAATACCCGGCGCATATATATATATATGCGCCGGGTATTTTGATCATGGCTATTTTTTCTTTCGGTTACTTTGACCATAGTTATTATTATTTTTTTAACCATAGT
This sequence comes from Rhimphoctona megacephalus, assembly GCA_963989365.1. NCBI lineage: Eukaryota > Metazoa > Arthropoda > Insecta > Hymenoptera > Ichneumonidae > Rhimphoctona > Rhimphoctona megacephalus. Next base: position 6,492,253 of record OZ022420.1, on the reverse strand, counting down.
TATTTATATATATATATATCTATTAGACTAAATAAAAAAAAATCTAACCTAAATTAGATAAATAAAATTTTGATTTGAAAATTTTGAAAACATTTACAAAAAATTAGATTAAATAAAAAATTATTTCTAACTTAAAATTGGGTAAACAACATTTTTTACCAAAAATTTGTCCACAAAAAAATTGATTAAATAAAAAAAAAATTTTAACTTATATTAAATAAACAAAATTTTGACCAAAAATATTTAAAAAAATTTATCTAAATAAAAAAATTATTTCTAACCTAAAATTAGATAAACAATATTTCGATCAAAAATGTTTACAAAAAATTATTAAATTATGAGTTAATGGTTAATGAAAATGCAAATGCATTTAAAAAAGTAATGCATTATTTGCAACCCTGCTGGGGTGACCTCTAAATATTAATAAAAAAAAGTCGAATTGTGGGAGAATTGCTTTTTTAAAAAGTACTAACATCTTTTATTGCGACACCGAAAAATCAACATTTTTATATCATGATTTTCCCCTAAAGTTGAAAAAGATGTTCGAAAGTCGCTGGTGTAACCTCTAGAAAATTTTGTAGAAGTCCCGAGAGAATTATTTTTTCATAAAGTATTAACATATTCACTTGCGACTTTAAGAAACAAAAGTCGATTTTCTTTCAATCACCCTAATATACATATATCTATGTCTAGAGGCTCATTCCAGGACTCTCTTACAAGGGGAGAACCACACGTTCCATACACCGATTTCTTTCAAAATCTTCGCAGTTGTTTAGTTCGCAGTCCACTAGAACCATACATTGTGCAAGCAATAAGTTGCAACACTCAATCGTTTTCGAGAAAAAATGGAGGGATAAGTCTAAAAAACTGCTTATATACTGATATATATAAATGTATATTAACTGATATATTAATTATATTATATTAACTTATATTAACTGGTATGTAAGCAGTTTTTCAGACTTGTCCCGTCGTTTTCTCGAAAACAACTGAGTGTTGCAACTTACTGCTTGCATGATGTATAGTCGGTGTCCGGAACATTTCGCCCTCCCCTTGGTAGAGAGAATTGTGGAAATAATATTTTGACCAAGTGTAAATAGTAGTTACCGTTTTTTTAGGAAAATGTCCCTTAGGTTTGAACACTCTTAGGTTTGCGTTATATATGGTTTTCATTTCTTATATCATTCAAGCCTAACAGTCTATTCGAACAAACGAACACAAACAAATCCAACCAAACAATCACAAACATCGCACTAAAAATAAACACTGTAAATAAGCCATTTATATTTCGGGGCCGGTCTGAAATTCCGAACTTTAAATGCTCCGACGGTTTAAAATTCCTAATTTTAATGTTCCGAAACTGAAAGCTTCGTAAGGATCATGCCAGCGAAAGTCTACACAGTTAACTGGAAATGATGTAGAACGGTACGAGTAGCGATAGGAAAAGGATACAAATGTGATTTCTTACACGAGATAATTTTCAGAAATCGTATGATTGAGATCAACGCTTTATTTGAATGACCAGTAATTCGACTCACAAAACTTCGAATATGTAATGTTTCACATGCCACACATTACCGAAATTTTTATTTTAGAAAACGAACTATATCAGAAAGTTTAAATATAATAAAAGCTAATAAGAGATTCGTCAGGTTCCCGAAAGTTTTGGAATCCAAAAATCATATTTTTGATCATCTAGTCTGCGAAAACTCAAGTTTAGATAGTGTAAGATTCCGATATAGAACGTTCAGAACGATCAAAATTCCGAAAACTCATACATAAAGCAGATAGCATGTAAGCCTGACGCATTTAGATGGCAGCACCACTGCTGTATCGCATGGATTTTCGGAGTTTCGATCTTCGCGGAAAATTTTTTCGGAGTTTTGATCTTTCAGAGTACTATTCTTTCGGAATTTTGATCTTTCTCGGTAGAATTTTTTCTGAGTATTGATCATCTTTCACGTTCTATTGTAAACATATAATATCAGGATGTTTACACCTATCGGATATTTCTATTTTCGGAACATTTCTCTGTAGAAACTTTCGTCATTCAGGATCTTAAATATATAACTCTACATTTTTTTGGAACTATGGACTCTTTGATTATGTGAAGTTGATACATATTTTACGTGCTATGTTTTCATGTTGACGTTTTATCGGTCGGATCCATGATTATTCTCATTTAATTTCGTAGTGGACTTTTATTTTTGGTTATACAATAATTCTGTTTACAAAATTTTGGAATTGTAAATTTCCAGGAGTATTGTATTCTAGATAAATAAATTCGGAATTTTGAGCTTTCTGATTTTTAAAGTTCGGAATTTCAACCCGCCCCCTATTTGTCAGCCGTCAATATTTAAAATGAAAATATGAAGATACATACTTCTCGAGGAATAATTAGGAATAAGTGGGTTATTTTAAATGGCGGTTATTGTTGTCATGGTTATTTTCATGCTCCCTTATTTTTGTATAGGTTATTTTAGTCGCCGATTATTTTTTGGGGACGTTTTTACACCGGTTATTTTGAACATGGTTATTTAGGGCGGTCACCATAAAAATCCATAAGAGTGGCTCGGAGCGTTACATCCACCATACGTTTCCGGTATCAAATCAAGAAGCAGTAATACTAGTGAGAGGTTCACTTGTGTAATTATACATACATAGGTAGCGACAAAAGTTTTGTCACTCCTGTACATTACCATACTATGCAAGATCACGACAAAACTTTTGTAGTGACCTACGTATAACGTATCACATGCTATAACAAATATATCTACCCCTGTCACAAGCAGAAGTGTCGGGAAACAGGTGTCGCGTCTGCAGTCTTAGCTAGCTGCATACTATGGTTATGTTTGTGTGTATACAAGTACACAGTTCCGCCGATGCTATTGCACGAATATACAGGGTGTCCCAAAAAACATCGATAATAATGCAGGTGCTGACTGATAATACTGTAAACAAATGCGAGACAACATATCTCAATCCTCTACCAGCCTACATGGAATTTAAAGGCACAGTCGAAATTTCAATTTGTGATACCGAGTCGAATAGGGAAGATTGGGATTCATTCCTCTTTTTTAGAAACGCTAGCTAATCTGTTGCAAACTTTAGCGGATATATTGAAAATTAAGCCTGATTTTTTTCCAATTTTCTGAAAGCTCGAAATGCGCGACAAAACAAGGTTAAACTTCAAATCCCAAGTGTGCTGACGGAAGGTCTGAAAAACATGGTTAGTGGCGGAAGGTTAAAAAACAGTTCATTTAATTTAGGTTCAGAAATTATGTAACACTTAGGACTTTTTGCTACTGTACAAACAATATTGCCATTTTATTACAAAAGGCGATCGATTTGAATTTATTTCATTAATTAGTATTTCTGCGGAATCTTTTTTTTTCAGGTATTCAAAACGGGAACAGAAATTTATGGTTTATTTACTTATAAATATTAAAAAATGGACATAATCAACAATGATCACAGTTATTTCCAAGTTTATCAGAATTCAATTGTGAAATAAAATTAGATATTGAAATCAATAACTTAACATTTATTAACAAACTGAGCAATGAAAATTTGAAAGAGCTAAAAAATAGAAAAAAGAAAGATTTTTTTTCCGTAACCCTAACAATAATGAAAATGCTCGTGGTCACTATTGATAGCACAATTTTTTAGTAATATTTAGAAAAAAAAACTGAACCGAAAAATACCCGTATTTGCAGCTGTGATATGTGAAATATTGCGTTAAGGGGAGGTTCTAGTCAAAATCGACCAAAATTTTTTTTTTTTTTTTAGTGCTTTATTTTCATCCTTACGGTCTTAAAAATGTGTAGGCAAAAGGATATTTCCCTATCTAATTGATTTTACGAGTTATAGCGTATAGACGAGAGAGCGCGTCGGCCGAAAAACAGGTAGAAGCGTTTCTTCGTCAAACTTTAAACGCGTTTTTCTCGAAACACCTTTTTTTGCGCGCGGGGCGTGATTCCGCTTCAACCACTACACCGATTTCGACGTTTGGCGGCTCTAATTAAAGCTTATTCAATTTAGGGGGCCTTCAGGAAGCGTTTTTTGTAAAAAAAAATTTTTAGTACTGTTTTTTTTAACGTGAAAACAAATAAAACAAGGCAAAAAAGGTGTTTTTCCTAAAAAGGGTCCCCATTTTTTTTAAAAAGGGTTTTTTAAAAATCGGAAAATCATAAGGCCCCCCAAATTTCATCTACTTTAAGATTTTTTTTGGTTTTTTCGTTTCAGATCACTTGGCAGGGCTGTAGAGTGCCCCGCGCACACTGTCCACCGCCGCGCACGACCGCCGTCAGTGAGGGCTGGAGCTGCCATTTTGTATTATTTTGACTGGAAAAAATTTTGTAAACTTTTTAAAATATAGACAAATAAATGCCACAAAAGTTTTTTAAAAAAAATACGTATGTACTCTCAAAGAAAAATCATGAAATTACGCACATTTTTGGGCCTCTGGACTAGAACCTTCCCTTAAATCGGAGATTTTCGCGAATTTGAAAAAAGTTCGATTATCTCGAAAACTATGACACTTTAATTAAAGTCATCTTTGGTTATTCTGGTCCATAATGAGCTAGTCTGTCAGCACCTGCAATATTATCGTTGAGATTTGGGACATCCTTACATAGCACAGTCGCTATGTACAAAAAGAAACCCTGAAATCGGAAAATTCTGATACCAGTATTTTCTTTTTCTAATCGTTAGGGGGGGGGGGGGGGGAGGGTAATTGACAATCTAAATTCAGAACTACATATTTTGTAATGGCGCCGACCACTATCTTGAATTTCGGAGGAAATTTGTTTTTGTTAAATAACTCGCCCGTTTTCTTGTATTTATTTTTCGAAGCAGATGACCTGTACAATTTTCTTAAGTATTGATATAGTATTAATCGTAAGTAATAGGAATGCTTATTCGAATTAATAATTCATAACGATGGGATTAACAATTATCGTTGAGATGAAATTAACATCCAAGACATTGTCCAAAATACCGCTACGTCATCCCAGGGGGAAGATTTAGTTGGGTTCGCGCAGTCATCGATTTAGAGCGCGACTTTTTCGAAGTATATGGTTGCCGTTAGTGAGTCTTTATTGGGATCTACGCGATTCCCAAGCATAGATTGATTATATTTGGATTAATGTTATTTTGAGATATAACGTGTTTATGGTTTAGGGTGAGTTCTTACCAAAATATCGTGATTGAGACGGTTTGAAATGAAAGTTGCTCGAAGATGTTTGTATTTTCACACAAAATATATAATATTTATTCACTAATAATTATACTACGTGTCTCGTTCTCGATGATTATATGTAGTAATGCTTGTCATACGTCAAAACTCACAACTTTTCAGCGTATATGAAATTTTTTGTTTTTCATAACTTACGATAGCGGTGCTCCTTCTCTTAATTTCATTATGTTTCGTTGTGCAAAAAACTCAACACGTATTGCGTTAAAGAAAAATTGAAAATAGCAAATTTGGTTTGTTTATTTGTAAGGGGCGATGCCAAAAGAAAGGAAAAGGAAACACTCTCGTTCTAGATCGAGAGAACATAGACGAGACGACAAAAGGTCAGAGGAAAAAATTCAAAAACTCTAACAACAAATGGATAATCTACAAACGACGCTTTATCAATTTCTGAAGGATCGATTGAATGAGGTCAGAGTATCAAAAATGCCTGAACATTCAAATCAACAAGAAGGTAAGTTCGTCAGAATGCAAAAATCTCCATACGAGATTAGTATGAAAAAGTCTCACGGTCCACACTAACGTGAGATAGCCCCTCAAAATACATGTCCATACGACTAAGGGAGGAGGAGAGTTTAAGAGAGATTCAACAAAAATCTATCTTTGATTGCTATCCAAAAATGGATGCCTAAGAATTTCCAATATATTTCTTTTATAAACAGAAAACATAGGGAAACAGGAGGAAGAAAAAGAAAATTCGCAAGACGAAGCCAATAAGGCATTAGCCAATAAGGCAGATGCAGGAAAGGAGGCATTAATCGAAACGGCGTCTGAAGAAGACACAGAAAAAAGAAACGACATTCTCGAAGTCTTCATAACCGATCCCGGCTGACACAGAGGAGGCTTTGACATGTGTTAACGCAGATTTTTATAAAAAATGGAACCAATGGATGGCGAATGGCTTGACGGAAGATAGCAGAAATCAGGTTATCATAAAGTATGTGTGAAAAGGCCAATTTTACACCGAGGCCCCCCAAATAAATTTGGAAATTGCTTACACCCTTACCGAGATTGCAAAAAAGAGGGACAAATACTTCGAAGATGCACAAAATTGTGTAGGATCAGCTTTAATTGCTCTAGGCTCCACGTTGTCAATGTTGATTGAACCGCCTAAGGAAGGGATCGAGGAGGAACTATTTTGAAAGTTACTCTCCGATACAGGTAAACTATTGACTGACGTATTTCACCAGCAGTCCATTGCCACAAAATCATTTATAACACCATTTCTGAATAAGTCAATAAAACCTACACTGGAGGCAACAATTTCGGACAAGTGGTTATACGGAGAAAAATTCAATGATCAGGTGAAAGATGCAAAAGCTATGAAAAGAGCTTGTACCAACCTGAAAGATAAACTTGTTTCTAAATTCACATTGCAAAAACAAGAGAGCAGGGAAACTATAGATACCCATCTGCAGGTGGCAGGCAGGTGGGTACACAGAGACGACCAATGTTGTGTTTCAAACGCAATTATTAAACGTACAACAACGCGATCAAAGCGGCGTCACGGTCGTCCAAAACGACCAAGAGGAAGTAATTCAGGTAAATTTCATAGCTGGTCGTTTAATAAATTTTGGCAAGGAGTGGGAAGAAATCACCACCGACAGATTTATCTTACAATGTGTGAGAGTTTATAAGATCTCCTTCAAGAAAATTCCAGTTTCAAATAATCAATCGTACGTTCAAAACTGGAATGAAAGTGAACGCTTGATTATTCGAACTGAAATAGAAACATTGATAAACAATAAGGTGATAGAAAAATGTGCAGAGTGTCCACCGCAATTTGTTTGACCAATTTTTTTAATAGATAAAAAGAATGGTTATAAAAGATTCATTTTAAATTTAAAAAGATTGAATGATTTTATCGAACCTCCGCATTTTAAGATGGAGGGTATTCGATCGGTGAAAGGGTTGTTGACAAAGGGATCTTATATGGGCACAATAGACTTAAAAAACGCATATTATGTAATACCGATTGAGAAAGAAAATAAAAAATATCTGCGATTTCGGTTTGAAAATGAATTGTATCAATTTACTTGTTTACCGTTTGGTCTGTGTACGAGTCCTTCCGTATTTACAAAAATAATGAAACCTGTATTGAGTTCACTAAGGTTACAAGGAATAACATTAATTATTTATATCGATGACATTTTGATTATGAGTGAGACCCAGAAATCATGTGCGAAAAAAATCGAAAAAACATATAAATTTCTAGAAAAACTGGACTTAATTATTAATAAAGAAAAAGTTCTGTTATTCCAAGTAAAAGATGCAAATATTTTGGATTCATTATTGATTCAAAAAATTTCAGACTAGAATTAACTGAACAAAAAAGAGAACAAATAAAAAATATGATAACGAAATTTCAAAATAAAAAAGTTCACAGTATAAGAGAATTTGCAAAGCTACTTGGAACATTCACCGCAGCTTCACCAGCGTTAGCTTATGGATCAATATACTGTAAAAGGTTAGAAAGACAACAATTTCTCGTACTTGAACTTAACGAAGGAGATTGTGATAAAACATTCATTTTCAAAAAGACAGTGGTAGAAGATCAGGGCTGGTGGAATAGAAATCTAAATTTCAGATTCAACCCGATTCGTACTTTCAACTTCGTGTTGGAAATCGAGAGTGATGCTTCTTTAACGGGATGGGGAGCACATTGTAAAAATGGAAGTATATACACGGAGAGAATTTTACACGAAAAATTACTATGTTCACATTGCGTCGTGGAACCATGTCGTCGCTTTTGAGCAAAATTTATTATGTTTTGAATAGAAAAGATAGTAAATTTCTTCTTAATGGTCGACATGGTACCACGCCACAATGCGAACATAGTAATTTTTCGTATAAAATTCTCTCCGTATACGGTTTTTGGAGTACAAAAGAAAAGAAGCACAGTATTCATTATCTGGAACTATTTGCGACGTTCTTAGCTCTGAAAAGCTTCACAGAAAAATTATCAAATCGAGAAATGTTATTGAGAATGGATAATACATCAGCCATTTCATACATAAATCGATCAGGGGGTGTGCTATTTCCTCATCTAAGCGAGCTGGCTCGAAAAATATGGCAATGGGGAGAAAAGCGTCAATTATGGTTTTTCGCTTCATATATCTCTTCAGAACAAAATGTCTTCGCAGATGCAGCTTCGCGAATCACGAACATAGACCCTAAATGGAAATTATCGAGAGATAGTTTCGAAATGATTAATAATAAATTAGGGCCATTTTCCATTCTTTTGTTTGCATCTAGATTAAACAAGAAATGCAAAAGGTTTTGTGCCAGGTACTCACAGCCAGATGTCAGTTGTAGATGCGTTCACAATCTCATGGCAAAAAGAAAGATTTTATCCATTCCCACCATTTGCCCTTATTCTAAAATGTTTACAGAAAATTTCGAATGATCAAGCTACGGGAGTTATAATTGTACCTTATTGGTCAACCCAGCCATGGTTCCCATTATTTTCATCAATGCTGACTGAAACTCCTATCATTTTAAATCCAAATAAAAATTTTCTAATACCTCCATGCAGGATCAAAATACATCCCTTAGCGCACAAGCTTTCGTTAATGGCAGGCAGTGTATCAAGTGGGCTTTCCACAAAAGAGGAATTGAGGAAAAGACAGCAACGGTGATGGTCAATTCAATGTCAAAATCAACCTTAAAATAATATCAATCTTCTCTGAAATGATGGTGGGAATTCAGAGAATGTCACGGAGCCAAAAAATGTCAAAAAAATGTTTACTTCCTCGGTTTTCCAGGGGGTTATAGATATTTGATTTTTGATTAATTCCACATTATAATTATGTAAATATATACCAAAATATTTTTCCACAATCGAAATAGGCTCAAAATTCATCGAATAAATAATAGCTTCCTATAAAATTTTAATTAGAAAGTCGAAGGGGACTAACACTGTGAAAGAATAAACATTTTATGCATGAAATTCAAAAGACCGACTCAGGTGATCGTTGAATAACTTTTTACATGTTTTTAAACGACGGTAATTTTTAAAAGAGACATTTTGACCTCCTCATCTATTTGGTTCACTCGATTTTTCAGGGAGTTGTAAACATTTGAAAAAATTGGGAATTTTCCAAAACCTGGTATCGGATGGACTGCTGAAGATAATAATTTCAAAAAAATCAGGCAAGTTGATTTAAATGAGCTCTAAAAGAGGAAAGAATGAACTCAATTAAAAATTCAAATTTAAATCTGTGAACAATTTGCGGTGAAATGCCCCATATGTTTATATCACACTTTGGTGTATACTCTCTTCAGCGCACTACTCCTGCCATGAAAACGTTATGGGCTCTATCTTGGGCGAGTTAAGCTAAAGTTTCCACTTAAAACTTAACTGAAGTACCGCCCATGTGTTGTTGTGAAGTTCCATCTGTTAGTAGTTGAGACATGAGACAGGATGAGAGAAAAAGGAAAAGGAGAAAGTGGCATCGAAAGAAAGAAAATAGATCAAGAGAGAGTGAGAGGGTAAGGATAAGAGAAAGAAGAAATAACAGGGAAAATTTGCAAGCGGGGGATAACTTATATTTTCCATTCAGTATTATTATTATTATTATTATTATTATTATTATTATTATTATTATTATTGTCGTTATTATTATAGTGACTATGTTGCCATCTGCGTCTCACCCTTTTCATTTCACCAGCTCATTCTCGTTATAGGAACGATGCGCCTATAATATCATGGGGAAGAAAATTTCCGACTGCTCGTATACAATGAACGAGAAAGTCTTCCGGTATCGGGCAAGAAAAATGCTTTTTTACTCCGGCCACGACGAGAGATCTATAATAACACTTTATTCGAGCTATTGATCGAGCGGATAGTTTACTAGATTCAATTTCATCGCTTTCATGTTTCTTTTTTTCCTCTATTGATTAAAAAAAAATGTGTGTGTGTGTGTGTGTGCGTGCGTGCGTGCGTGCGTGTGTGTGTGTGTGTGTGTGCGCGCGCGCGCGCGCGTGTGTGTGTCGCTTAATAGTTATACGCATCTCGTCGATATAATTTATTTCACAGCGTTTTCGGCTTCTATCAGCTTGGTGGTAATCATTCGTGTTTTCGCACATCCTGTACTTATACTGTATTCATAAGACTTGAAACGTTGGCAACAATTACTCCGAACGGTACGGGAGGGAATACCGTCGGGATAGAGGATAGACTAGTAGGGCTTATGTACGGCGAGGACGGAACTCCTAGCAGACTTCATTGAGGATAGAACGGTGGCAGTATATTTGTTCTGTTCACACCTCGCTGTCACAAACATGAACGAGAAATGTCATTTTTCAAAGCAAAACTGTCAAACTTATCCTGAGTTAGCGTTTAGTGTGAACTGTAAAAAAGTTTTAGTTTCTTACACCAATGTTAGCAATAGATCTCATATTCGTCAAAAAATAGAAATACTGTAGAAAGATTGAGTAATAATAAATAATTGCAACAACCGTATAACCTAAGAAATGGAGATGTGCCTAATGCATTTTCAGATGAACGAACTTAATGTCTTTGTTTGTAGGATTTAATATGCAATGTTCACAGCATCAAATTCGGAAATAGTTACAATTCGATAAAAAATGCCTTCGATAATATAATAGCAATAGTACTGTATTATTAAATGTTTTATTGTGTTGGAGTCACAGGCTCAGAAAAAAGGAATACAAATTAATTTCAATTTTGTATTTGTTTTGAGTTGATTCATTTTAAATACTCAATGATTAGTATTATTAAAAATTGAAGTATCATTTTGTCACGATTACGCATATACAGTAAGATCCAAAACAAATGAAAAAAATCCCCTTTCTTGACTGCTTCAAAAATTCGCTGCTCCAAAAAAAATCAAAAAACTAAAACAGTTGTTTGTAGGAAATTTTCTCAGCTTTCCCATGAAATTTGTTACTTTCTTCTTCAAACGTCAAAAATTCGTGTAACCAAAAAGGATAAATGAATTCACATAAAATGGAAGAATATTATAATCATAATCAGATTTAGGCGATGTCAGGAAACATCTCTAAAACCATAAAAAATATGGAGAAAACGTCTCCCGACAATATCGACCGTCGCCACACACTAGTGAATGCTCAGTAAACGATACGTCGCATAGCAGCCTACCCAGATAACCAAAGTTGGCGTTTGAAAGGGCCCAGCGTTAGTCTAATGCTAGATTCACGTCATATTCCGGTACGCTGTAACGCAAATAACGTAGACTTCTATTACGCCATTTTCATCTTTCTTTTAGGTTAGCGGGTAGCGTTACCTAATGACGCACGATCGATGCAAAGATGACTCCATTCAGTGCTGTCGTTCCAACGACATCCTAGCATTAGATTCTGACAGCATCCCAGCGTTAGGTTGTAACAGCATTTTGGTGTCAGGTTTTAAAACATAATAGCATTACGCCTAAACAGTATTGTAGCGTTATTATTTAACAGCATTCTAGTGTTAGGTTTCAACAGCATCTAATGTTCCTTTTTAATAGCATGTAATACGGTTAGAACCTAACCGAATGGTGGCGATACTGTGCCACCACAGATCAACAGAAAATTCGACTAATCAAATATTTGTGAGATTATTCAAGTGACTAACTTTAAATTGTAACGTAAAATAATTCAATCAAGACAAGAAAATACCAATTTTCTGCATTAAAAAGATACAATCAATAATTTTATTTATTTACTATAATGTAGGAAATTTGTTTTTCAGTCGAAATTATTTGATATTCATAAAAATTTTCGTTACCAATCGAAGTTAGCTATTTGAATAATTTTTTCGAAGAAGAGTGTATTCACCGATTTTCTCGGACAAAAATTCTTCAACATATCGAAAACATCTAAATCAGTAACCTACAATTCAAAAGGTATCAATATAGTACCTTCCAACTTGTTTAAGTAACACTGTATATTCTCAACAGTATTATAGTCCATGGCTATAACACTATAGCCATTTATATATATATATATGAAAGTTTAAAAAAATGTGTATAAGACTGTCTTTTCGGACGGTCACGAAATGCTTCGGCTCCGGCACTATATGCACTCTATAGTCCAATCACCTTAGCAAAAGTCCTATTCAAGAGACCCTGTCTCTGGCCAATTTTTTTATAGGTTGTTTGGACCTATAGGAATATAGCTCTGAGTTTTCGTAAAAATCCAAGTTGCATTTTAGCAATAAAAAACTATTGAAAATTAAAAAATCGATATTTTTTAGTTATTTTTTTTGGAGCGCATCCTATCGAAAAAAATTTCGAATAAAAGTTGTTCATCATAATGTCCTCTATAAAAAATGTCCTATACAAAAATAAGCTAGCATTGTTAATTAAGTGGTTAATTGCAAATGAAAAAAAAATTGTCAATTTAATTTATGCAACCGCAATCGATTGTTTATCAATATATCGGTTTAAAGTTCATACATGATGTAGGGGAGCCGAACTCCAAGAGAATCGTGCAAGATTTATCGATCTGCGAGATATAGTTTGGCAACAATCTGCGATCATCGAAAAAACTTTGGCATTCAATAGAATTTCCCGACGAAGGCCCACAGCGTAGAAAAAAATCGAGGAGTTTTATGTCATCGTGCACAAGCGATATGGAAAAATGAAACAGACGGGAAATAAAATTTAAAAATCGGTGTGCTTATTCGTTTCATGGGGTACCATTTTACAAAAAAAATTTAGGAAAATTGCCAATGGTCGGGGTCACGGACTAAGTGAAATGGCGTGGAATGCCTCATATATATAGAAACAGCGTTTCCGATGTGATCGTTCACATTTACAATCATCAACTAAACGTAAAAATAATGGAAAAATCATAAGTAGGAAGAACACTCTTGGAAAAAACAATCCAATTTGTAAAGCAATTGTTATTATAATTAACCGTTGAAAAATACTTTTCCTGGTGATTTTTTTGGTACAATTAGATTTGGTTAATAAGTAATGATGTTATGTAGTTATGTGCAAAATTCGGTTAAGAGCGACTGAATAATTTTTGAGTGACCATTTCAGCCGTTTTTAAAAATGTCGTCTTAAGAAAACCGTCTTATCGTTTTATCACCATATGGTTTTGAAACTGAGCAGCTGATCAACGATTCCTACCTTTATAATCCTGGCAGAACGGATTTTTCTTCACTAGTACTAACATTTCAAGAAAAAAATTCGAAAATTATAATTGGATCTCCCCCTTTAAATGGTTTCCATGTTTCGAAGAGTACCTTAAGGTTTCATAAAAAAATTATAATTGCGCAATTTTTTTTTAGGATTCAAAATGTTCAAATTTTTTCAACGATTAAAGTGAAAGGTATATATTTCTTGTTTTGGTTACGGAGAATGAGGTGTTAAAAGTAGTCTTGAATTACTTCCAAAAAACGGTTCACGGCTGAAAATATGGTCTTCAAACCTTACTCAACACATTCATTGAAGAAACTTTTGCATATTTCCAAAGTCCATGGTAAAAAATGTCGTTATCGTTTTTCACACTTCATAGTTTGAAAAATGTCATTTAAGAAAAAATATTTAAATGGGGATTCGAACACTTGGAGATTCGTAATTGAAAGAAAATTTGAAGTTTGCGTAAATTTTAGCGATCCTTGGATTTCGTGTACCATTGTAATAGTTTTGGCCGTCATAAGCGCCTACTCGAAACATGTAAGGCGTGTAACACTCAGTGAGACCGCAGATATAAACATTTCTCACGTAAAAAAATTACTTGGAATGGTTGCACTATATTGTTATTGTACTGCGATAGCGAAATAGCAGATTATTTGTGTCCTATTTATGCTATGAATAAATATTAAATGCCGTCAAAATTTCATCACTGTGGCATTACTGCGAATGCTAAGTATACGCATTAATGTAGCGCCATGACGGTACAATTTTATTCGAGTGCACACGCGGGCATTGACGCTTCTCGCTCCGACCACAGAGTGACGCAGAATCAAGTCTGTTCCCGAGCGTGCATCATTCGCCTGGAGTGTATATAGTGCCGGAGCCGAAACACATGGTGAACGTCCGAAAAGACGGACTTCTACACATTTTTTTAAACTGCCATGGGCTACAACACTGTTGAGAATGTACAGGGTTACTTAAGCAGATTGAAAGGTACTATATTGATACCTTTTGAATTGTAGGATACTGATTTGGATGTTTTCGATGTGTCGAAGATTTTTTGTCCGAGAATAAGTGTGAATACACTGTTCTTCGAAAAAAATATTCAAATAATTAATCTCGATTGATAACGAAAATTTTTGTGAAGATCAGATAAGTTTGACTGAAAAACAAATTTCCTATGTAAATAAATAAAATTTTTATCGATTGTTTCATTTTAATGCAGAAAATTGCTATTTTCTTGTTTTGATTGAATTTTTTTACGGTACAATTCAAAGCTGATGAATTGAATAATCATACAAATATTTGATTCGTCGATACTTATGCTGATTTGTGGCGGCACAGTATCACCACCGTTCGGTTAGGTTCCAACCGTATCATGTACTATCGAAACGGAACGCTAGATGCTGTTGAAACCTAATGCTAGAATACTGTTAAAACATAACGCTACAATGCTGTTTAAACGTAATGCTATAATGCTGTTAAACCTGAAGCCAAAATGCTGTTATAATCTAACGTTAGAATGCTGTCACAACCTAACGCTAGAATGCCGTTGGAATGACAGCACCGAATGACGTCATTTTTGCGTCGATCGTGCGTCACTCGGAAACGCTACTCGCTAACGCAAAAGCAAGATGAAAATGGCATAATAGAAATCTACGTTATTTGCGTTACAGCGTGAACGACACGCGGGAGTGTTAACGCGTTTCTGGCGTTTCCCTAACGTCATTTGGCAATCGGGGATATGTTAACCTCCAGGCGGCTGGCATTTATGAATGTGCCCAAGTCATACTTTGAAAATTTTTTCCTTAGAAAAATTTCCAAATGGACTAGTAATATGGCTCGACCTTGAGGTGATGCCGATCAGCACCATCCCGGCCGCCTAGAGGTTAAGATCTCGCCCGACACCGTTACCCCAAAAACGTATATAAGGCGAAGTTATTGTAACCGGTAACCTTATTCTTTTCCACATTTCGTTCCCTATCCAATTCAAACCCGTGTCTCTCAGGATTGCGTCTGGCTAGCACATTCATTGGGAAAGCCCATCCCAGTCCTGATGAGCATATAGCTATCACCGATGAAGAATAAACGAAAGTCGAGAAGCACATCTGAGACCTTTGCATTAAATTTTTTTTATCTTTGTCTTCCCTATTGCCTATTCCGAACCGAACTACACTACGACCTCGATTCATCGAACAGTGACGGGCCTAGGTGCGCATGTTAGTTGCAAGAATCAAGGTTGCGTACGCTTCATCTCTCCTTCTCTGCGCCCCTGACGAAGAGCCGGATTGGACTGGGCGCTTCCCCTACCAAGCGCAGACCGATCGATAGTTGCATAGTAGTGACCATTGAATGGATTGAGGTTGCATAAATCGAGATTGTAGTGTATATAAAATTTAAATCGTCTGAAACAGCTGAGTTCGATTTTTGCAATTAGATTTCAAGACGAAAACTCTTTATTTCGTTTCAATATATAACTACCTACATAGGGCATATCAATAGCACCCTCGATCGATAAAAGGCTCTCTGTGCTTCAACAATCATAGTGCTCACCGCAGGCTCGAGGACACGACGATGAAACGTCTGCTATTCGATATATATACCTCGTTAAATCTGAGGAAAGATCTCTTGGTTGAGAACTGCCGTTGGCAAATGCGGGTATCACGAGAGGATCGTTAACGACGGATGCAAATTTCCTATTATTTGTTCTCTCTACCATGTCGAATCCTCGTGATAATATCTTCATACTTATTCCAAGGACGAATATTGAGATGCTGTCTAATGAGTGCGATCAGCCTGAATTCTTCTTAGAAAAGAAGGTAATGTCACCATCTTGTCATCAGAGACTCCCTTTCATTCCAGGGTATATTGACGAGAGGCTTTGCAACTGTCTTCGTTAAAATTTGGTGACATGCGATAGAATATCCAGGAACATTGTACATTATATCTCCGGAGGGTTTCACCGTAGAGGATGAAGTGCCTTGAATACAAAGTAAAGGTTCTCCCGTTCAAAGAAGCCGAGCGTTGAGTCTTGAAAATGCGGAAAGCTAAAACACAGGGTTAAGGACGAAAATAGTATGTATCGACGTGTATTATACACATAAAAACCCGCCATGGAAAAAAGTATATGGGGAGGACGATTCTCATAACAACGAGAAGTTGTGATGCTTCGTCTGTTCTATAACCAACTTAAAAGAGAGATACGAACAATAGGAAGTTCGTCTCAACAGTGCGGTCAAAAGATCTTTCAACCCTCCTCATGTTATCCCTCGTCGGATATATCATGCCGTTCAAAACATATAAAGACGATTATCGCCATAGCCTAAAATCGTTTTGAAACTTATCTCCGTTATGTTCCCCGCCTCTACGCCTTAAAGTCGCTTCACAGCCAAGGGATCTCGAAAGTGGTCAGTTTTTAAGGGTGGGAGGGACGGAGAGGGGGAGGAGGTGAGGGAGATGGTGACGAGGAAGGGGGTGAGGGGAAGAGGGAAAGGGAGAAAAGGAGAAAAGGCGTGGGAGAGGGCGAGGGGGAGAGGGAGAGGTGACACTCCTTTTCCCTACAAAATAATGGTTCAATGACGTAACGAAGAAGGAACCGTCTCTTCATCATTAAGGCGTTCGTTTTCCGGCAAGTCCGCAGTAACTATTCAGCACAGCTCCAGATCATTCGAGCTGAAGAGAGGCTGTGATTTTGTTACATGCATTGAGCCCTGCACTGTTCATTTATGGCGCATTCTAAACAACATACAAACTACGTGTGCGGATACGGAAGCATATGGACAAATGAAAAAGATCATGCACGATGATCAAAAAACAGGCAGCGTATAAGGGTCAGTATTGGAGAGAATAAGTTTTTCCGCACACTACCATTCTTCCATACACAATACTCAGGAATGTCCTGAAATTCTTGAATGGGTTACATACCAGTCAATTTCATTTGTATGATGTTTTACCTATCTCCGGTCTACTGCATAGAAGTATTCGATAGCTCTTTTCATCCGCGTTGTCCGTTTGTCTGTCTGAATTGCATTCGGGCATTTGCGAGTGTTTGTTCTGAACAGACTCGGGTAGATATATCTAAATGTGGCTTGCAGTTCCACCAATGGCATATACCGCAACAGCATTCAGAGCGTTAGTCCAAGCTCCTCTTTGGAACGCGCTGGAAATCAAGTTAGCGTCATCCTTACGCTGGATCCTCCGACTTGTTTAAACGTGATATTCGTAGCGCGTATTCCACCAGGCGTACGGAAAAACATTTTTATTTTCCTTATTTTTAGTGAATATACCGATATGTAACATATATCGGTATATATATATATAGTACATATCGGTATTTTCACAATATGCATAGTGAACAATTCTTCAATTTGGTTGTATTGTACCGATCGCTTTATATGTGATAATTTGAAAACAGGAGGGATACGTGGCGGAATGGATTTAACCCATTAAGTCCCAAACGGACACCTTTTCGTCCCATTTTTCCGTCCAAAAAAAAGTCAAATATAATCATTTCAGACACAAAATTTTCTCAGCTTTCAGAATTGCCTACAAAAATCCCTACCTACCAATTTTCACGAAAAACTACGGAATTCGGAAATTTTCGTCTGCCATCTTGCATCTGCCATTTTTAATTCGACAAATCTGATAACGGATTCTTAACCAGCGCCTTCGAAAATCCCTACCTACTAATTTTCACGAAAAAAATACGGAATTCAGAAATTTTTGTCCGCCATCTTGGAACCGCCATGTTGAATTCGGCAAATCTAATAACGGATTCGTAATAGGCGAACCCAAAAACCCTTGTATACAGTTTATTACGCAAATCCCATCGAACAAGATATTTGTGTCCTGGTAACTGGGAAACACAAGACAATTTTCGGCTTCGAGCCGCCATATTGGACTCCGCCATCTTCAATTTCATAATTATTAGTTATGGATTTTGAAGATTAGGATCCATGCACGCGAAATCTTGACTCCCCGGAGAGATCCCCATCAAATTTCGACGAGAAAATGTCGATTGTAAAAAACATTGGAGCGAAAAAATGCGTTTTTTTTTAAATAAATAAACATAACTTTGTTGGATTACATTTTTTGCAAATTCTGAGCACGGTTTCTGAAAGCTGAGAAAATTTTGCGTCTGAATTGATTATACCTGAATTTTTTCTGGACGGATTACATGGAAGAAATAGCCGCTGAAAAATGGGACGAAAAAGTGTCCGTTTGGGACTTAATGGATGCATTAAAGCACATCGACAGAGTATCATCCTAAATCGAATAAATTCAAGAATATTCTTGATTCCAGTAATATCCCTTGTAGTACATCGCTAACTGTGGATATCGTGGACTCCATATATCTACGTTTGAATTTCCCGCTGATGGGTTCGTGTCTGCGCTTTCGAATTTCCCGCCGATGGGTGGGTGTATCTGCAATAAAATTTCTCGCAGGTAGGTTTGCTTTCAAATTTCTCGCCGATGGGTTCTTGTCTCTGCTTTCAAATTTCTCACCGATGGGTTCGTGTCACCACGTTTGAATTTCCCGCCGGTGGGTTTGGTTGGGGTTGAATTTCTCGCCAGTGGGTTCATGTCTCTGCGTTTCCTGCCAGTGGATTTGTGTCTGCGCTCTTTCCGCCGAGCAAGTTCGTGTCACTGTTTTCAAATTGGTCGCTGGTGGGTTTTGTGTCAACGCTTTTGTTTGAGTTTGTTCGGGTTTGCTTACATGTTTGGGTTTGTTTGGATTTGCTTACATAATTGGGTTTGTTTGGATTTACTTGGGTCGAGTTTGGGTTTGTTTACATAGTTGGGTTTGTTTGGGTTCGCTTGAGTCGGGTTTGGGCTTACTTACATTTTCGAAGATATTTAGGTTTGGCGGGAATCTGCATTATTGACCGTCGGTAAAGTAGATTTCTACATGGGGAGAACCGGTCTAGGTGTACTACTATCCCTCGATATATATAATTTTATTTAATACCACTTTAATCCTGATCACTCTTCATAATTGTTTATCTTCATCCGGGCTCTCTCTTTATTCTGTACAGTTTTACATAAGATAATATGCCGCGGTGTACAATGGCGTTAGCGCATCATAATATTACGTCTAATATTCACGTGCATTGCGTATTTTTTTCAATTGAACCAAAACCATCGGACTGCAAAATTCATCCATGTCATAGGAAAAGTCTATATAGAATACTCTCGTCCCTTGTATCGTGAATTATAGAAAAGTCGATGTTTGTAGAAAGACGACGCTTCTCGCGTTTGCGGTACTAGCTTTAGTCTGATCGATACTATGTTAAATCAACCAGTAGAAACTACAGCCCATCTGCGTCGTTAATACCACGGAAGAATATCGCGCGTCTTCCACGTATATATCGTGCGCACTCTAATCCAATTCACGTCTTCCACGTGTTTTCGCGGCAGTGCAGGGTTCCTAATAAGGCATTACTTTTTTCATTGCATTGGTAATGGAGAATTTTTCCATTAACCATTACAATTAATTGATTAATGAAGAATATTTCTTTTGAACATTAAAATTAATTGATTAATGGAGAATATTTCCATTAATCATTAAAATTAATTGGTTAATGGAGATGATCTCCATTAACCATTAAAGTTAAATGAATAATGAAAGTTATTTCCATTAATCATTGAAATTAATGAGTTAACGTAAATAATTCCATTACCCATTACAATTAATTTGTAGTAATCGAGGTTTACCGGTAGAAGTTTCGGCTTGGGTCCAAATAACCTAATGGTAGTAATGGAAGTTTAATCGGTTACTAGTAGTAGCGTACCGGTTTTGGTCGAGGTCAAAATGACCCAATGGTAGTAACCAACGCTTTCTCGGTTACAAGTAGCACAAGCGGTATTGTTCTGGTTCAATATGACCCAGTGGTAATAACCGAAGTTTTCTCGATTACTAATAGCAAGAGTAGTTTTGTTCTGGGTCAAAATGACCCGACGGTAGTAACCGAAGCCTTCTCGGTTACAAGTAGCACGGGCGGTTCTATTCTAGACAAAACGACCCAATGGTAATAACCGAGATTTTGACGGTTACTGGTAGCGTCAGAAAATTCGGTCTAAGTCAAAAAGACCTAATGATAGGAACCGTGAGGAGATCTTGTAAGATCTCTATTTCAGGAGCAGATTCGGGCAATGGCGGGCTCTTCAGGTTATAAAAACCTGAAACTGCATTAATATCGGAACTTCGGAAGAAGTTTTTTTTAACATTAAGTTAGTTGGTTGGCGCATGGGCTTATAAACAAACAAATGAAATAAAACTTACGTCCTGTTCTTTCGCGTCTGATTCGTTTCTCAAATCAGTTTAATCAAGTACATCTCCATTTTTATATGCACTTGTTTGCAGTGAATCGCATAATAAAATCGCACGAAATACAGCGTGAATAACGCTCGCATGTTTTACTGACACACGACATTTTAACTACTTAAAGGATATTCACTGTTACAATAATAAGTATATGTAGTCTGTTATCTGCTTAACGATATTATATATGGGGCATTCCATGCGAAACCGACCAGTACGTGACTCCGACCATTTTTTATTTTGTCGAAATTTTTTATTTTCAAGTGACTATTGAAAGGAGTTTTTAGGAATTTTTTTAGATTTATATCTCAACCCGTTTGGAAATAATAAATTTTTCAAATATTCGCACGAAATTTTTTTGAATACTTATTAATAGCTTTTTCAACAACAGAGATATCAAAATAAAATAGTAGGCCATTTTTTCGTCTTGAATTGTAGTTTGATAAAAAAAATACAAAAAATATATCAAAAGTCAATTTCATATGTTTTTTCAATTTTAATCCAAAAATATTTTTTTTTTTCAAAACGGACCGTTTTGATTTTTTTGAAAAATTGCACCATTTTTCTAGACATATTTTCTAGATATGTCTCAAAAAATTCACATTAATTGAATTATATATTTTTATTATTTTTTTCCACGTATAATTACATTTCTCAAGAAATTAAGAATGAAGGAGGATAAATTCCTTAAATAATTAATTAAATATATTTTTTTATAAGTAATGTAGGTTAATGTGTGAGTTTTTGATGTAATTAGAAGAAGAACAGGGAAAAATTGAGTTGACAATAAAAAAACCGTGAGGCAGAATGAGTACTTGAGTGTTTGGGGTTGTATAAAGTAGGGAGACATTTGAATACGTGAATTGTTGATTAAAAATCAGATTTTTTTTCTTTTCTTGAAGATACGGTTAATACTAAGACGTCGTATAACTAGGAAAAGCATTAGAGCATGGGAAATCGTACAATCTTAATAAATTATAAGATAAAGTTATAGCTTAATTTTAGATATTTACATTTTACATATGTGCATATATTTACATGTTTGGTATATACAATAATATAGATAGTAGCGCTAGGGTAATTGTACTATAGCTAGATGTGGGCGTCCGCCCTAGTTAATGACTTAATTATATTTATATTATGTAAGTGAGACAGCTAGAGGTTTGAGGTGAGGGTATGGAGTAATGTGAATAGTGTTTACGAGTCCTGGTTTTTACATCGTGACCATTTAGATATAGCTCTGGTGTTCAAATTACGAAGATATATGTGAGGATGAGTTTGCAAGTTTGAATTAAATTTCGCTGTGAGTTTTTCGATGAAGGAATGAAGAAGTGGGATGTTAAGTTGTTGTTGATTGTGGAGTAACTCAACCTCCCCCCCCCCCACAAAATCCCCCACAGGGAAAAAACCTGGACAAGTACATGTGTTGACCCCCGTTTCTATTTGTTTCCACAAAAAATCCTAACCCCCCTCCTCGCCCGGTCCCAAAAAATAGAAGATAAAAAATCAACAATGTTAATCATGAAATATCCGGCCAAAAAACCAAAATGAATGTAATTTCCACTTAAGGCAGTTCCCCCACAGGATCGTTGAATTAAGAAATGGTTGAAGTTTGGCATACGTATTATTTAATACGTTATTCAAAAATCTGTGCAATTTTAACAAGTTTTACCATCCCGAACCCGAGATATTTATACTTGAAGTTGGCTCGATTAACACGTAACATATGGGCCATGCATGGGTAAACAGTACGTTATTAATTCTACCGTCAGAACTAAAATCAAGAACTTGATGAAAAACGAGGAGGAGCAAGAGCAGGATGTCACGAATATTGTAAAAAAAACATCAAGATGATTTACCATCTAGTTTAAAAGATATAACCTGGAGAAGTACTACGGTTTTGGCCTTATACGACATATTCTACAAACAAACGAGCGCGAGCGCGAGAGATGTAACCTTTTTTGTTTATTGGGGCATAGCCCGGACAGTTCTGGCAAAAAGTTTACTCGTAATGTCAGATGAAAAACACTTATAGAATAAATTTTACGACAGTAGATGACATCTGTCGTATTATCTATTGGTACCGAGTCAATATTGTGTGCTTTTTAAATTTATTTACTACGAATTATCAACCCTTTACACACACATGTAACGCACATACGGTATGTAACTTTTGGTTGAGGTTGTCGCAGGGGAACTACCTTAATTCATATAGAAAAACAAAAATTTGAACATCGAAAAAATTAGTTAATTTAAGACGAGAAAAAAAGAAAATCAATCAGTGTATAAAAAGAATAAAAAGAATAATCTACAAAAGAAATAAAAAATAAAAGCATGTCAATATTTAATTTAAGTTCAGCAGTAAAATTTATGATATCAATACTAGAACAAGTATTTCATTGATGTCTGAAAAAAGATTAACATCAATGTACCGACAATGATGAGTATGCAGTAGGTGTATTGCAGTAGGTGACGCCTTGCCCATACGTAGAGACGTTTTAAATCGTTTTGGCTATGGCACGGACAATGTTGTCAAATAGTCTCCACTAATTGACCCGATAAAACAATATTCTCTGTGCCGTAGCTGAAACAACTAAAAATATTCATGAATCGGCCGAAAACTTAACACACATACGCAGGCACATTGAATTACTTTTTCATTAACATTCGATTTTAGAAATGTTTTCATTTCTAGCTAAGTTTAAGTCCCGATGTTCAAGTATCGTCTGATTTAATATTGATGTCAAGCTAAGTCTTGTATTGGATCCTGTGTATTGATAATGTAAAAGGAACTTCTATGTATGTCTATACATGGTAGCGCAGGCTTTTATTTGAGGTCACCAGTATTGTTTGATTGGTAACAACTTGATAAACGTTCACCACCGTACATTGAGTGTATACGCACAAAGTACTTGTCCGACCCATTTTTATGGGTCGGACAAGTACATGTATCTATTGAAAAAATGTATGTATTGAAATAAAAATGTATCTATTGAAATAATTTTTTTTATATTCAAAAAAAGATATTGTTGTGAATGAAAGTGGAAAATTTTATTGACAAAAATAAATTAGATGAGCTGTGGTTGTAGTTTTTTGCAAAATGCTATTTGTGGTAACTACGATTCCGACTGTACACTTTAACCCAAAAATAAAACAAATTTTTTTCTTAAAGTCGACAAAAAATACAGTCTTTATCGAGGCCGAATTTTTTGTTATGCATTTTTTGCAAAATGGCAGAGGTTTGAATCGTAAAGTCGAGATTTGACTGAAATGTTTTTTTTTTTACTTGTGTGACAAAAACTATGATGATTAAAAGAAAAATCATTCGACAGAGACCAGACAATTGTATAAAGGTCCTCTGCACCAGATTTCATCCAAATTGGTCGTTTAGTTTTCGAGATAGAATGATTACCGTTTTCGAAAATACCATTTTGAAAAAAGGCATTTTGGTGTTTAGGGAGTGAGGGCTAGTCAGCATTTTCAAAAAAATGTTTTTTTTTGCATTTTCTAAAAGTACAGCATTTCAAAAGTATTCTCTGAAAATTTTAGACAAATCGGAGCATTTATTCATGAAGATATACAACTTTGAGCACAGACGCCTCGAGCGGGTAAAATTAGGTAGTTAGCACTTTAAGGCGAGAAACCAGTTTAGGAGGCCGAAATTTTGGTGTTCTTCGTGAATTTTTTTAACCGGGAAGGAATAATCAGAATATGTATACACTTGGAGGATATTTTATTCATGTTTTGAAGTACACTTTGTAATTTTTTTCAAGTCATTTCCGCCGGAAATAGTGGAGTTAGAAGCTGCTGTCCATGGACGATCGCCAACCGAGTTTTTTGCTGGTGGGCATTCCTGAAGTCACAATTTTTATCTGTAATCATTACAATTTTTTTCCCCGTTAACAACGTATTTCCTAAGAATATGAACCTAATTGTGATCAAAAAAGTTGAAAATTGCATGTTTTTGAGGTGTTTGAACACAATGTCATGTTTTTATACCATGTTTTTTTCCCTTTTTGCATTAAAAAAAATATTTTTAATAATAATATCATCCCAGAGTTAGGTTCATATAGATTGTAATTGAATAAAGAATATTCACACAAATTTTCAGAACAATTGGTCAATAACTTTTTCAGCTAGAATGCCCACCAGTTGAAAAAAAGTCGTTTCGAGAAAAACGCGTTTGAAAAAAAATGTAGCGAAAACGAGAAATTCAAGGCAGTAATTAATTATATAAACTGTTCACCGGTTAATCAGCTATTCCAGCACCATATAGCAACCCCTCTTCTTCTTCAAACGCATCATTTCGGGCTTGCATCTCCTCTTGACGAGCTTTCCGAGTTTCCTTGGTCTTCAACGAGTTGCGCCTATTCTGTCTTTTCACGCGCTGCTCATCCATGTTCCCGGCAAAATTGAAGCTCTGCAAGCCAAATACGAGTTTTAATTCGTTCATCAGCATTAGAAGGACTGAATTTCCTTCATTGAATAACGCAGTAACCAAGAATGCTGCAACCTCGACTATTTTCAGGCCAGCATGTAGGTGCTTTGGAGCCAATCGCCAAACGGTCGAATTGAAACTTTCATTAGCGTTCTGCATATGACCGCCTAAACATCGCGTCAGCAAATCGTCTCTCGATAAATCTTTGTATATTGGGAGAATTTCTTTTTGACCATCGGGGTGTAATGGGGCAAGGTGCGCTTCAGGCTCCGTTCCAAGTGTTTTAGTTTGTTGCCACTTGCACCAGCTGTCTTCTCCCTGTGGACAGTTATCGTGTTGTGTATTGTCGTCTGTGGATATCATGTGCTGAAAAGTTGCCATTATGGCCTTCTTCATGTCTTCGATGCTGTTTACATTTCTTCGAATCGCTAAGCCGTAATACGTGCTGAGCTTTTTCACCAAAGCCTCTGTCAACTTTCCTTTTCCGCCCAGTTTTTTAGTTTTCCTGATGTTTCGGAGCCGAGTTCCCATCCTTTTCTGAATATGGCCTATGCATTCACTTTTGATAACTGTC
This sequence comes from Rhimphoctona megacephalus, assembly GCA_963989365.1. Taxonomy (NCBI): domain Eukaryota; kingdom Metazoa; phylum Arthropoda; class Insecta; order Hymenoptera; family Ichneumonidae; genus Rhimphoctona; species Rhimphoctona megacephalus. The sequence continues at coordinate 6,466,555 of OZ022420.1, read as the reverse complement.
AGTTCATCACCGTAGGGATTTAAATTAACAACTGCTGTGAACGTTTTCGAATCTCCATCACCGATATAATTGCCGTATTTTACACCATATAGTTCCTCCGATCTCAAGAACATCATTTTCACAGATTCCACATCCATGTTTCCCGCAGAGCCTTCATGTGTTTTCATGCAATTTTCTTCGTCATGATCATCTTTCCATGCTAGATATTCTGCTGAATTTTTCGATTTGTTCTTCCAATATATACATGATTGGCAGTAACTGCTTCGTAGAACCAGATCGATGACTTTTCCGGAGTAATATCCGATGAGCGTTGTAACACTATAAAGTGATTTGAATCCTCGTTTTTTCCAAGTTCCATCACCAGATATTTTCAAATTCAGAGTAGGTCTCTCGCGTTTCTCGTTCTCTTTCTTTTCTTCGTCAACAGCTTTCTTACAGCAGAATTCATACACTTTTTTCGCAGCGGCGTGGATGTGAGTGCAAATTCCATTGTAAGTTTCTTCAGCTATACCATTGCCGATGTCCATGTAATTACAAAATAAATTCAGTCCTTGTCTGTCAACCCCTAAAAGCTACATGACAAATACAATCCTACGATTTATCTCAAATCCAGTGTTGAGTAAAGGACCTGAATTGATTTGTCTCGATCCACAGTGGGAATTGACAACAAGCTTGAAACCAAGGCCACGTTTTCCAGTTTCTTGAAATTTCACATTCTGTTTGCAATTTCGACAAATAAGAATTTCCGACAAACCAGCGAATACGGTGAAAAATTCGATGAGCCTATAACAATGTACAGGATTTACTGTCGCATTCTCACTGGTAGCAGTCGAAAGTTTTTTTGCGCTAGCACTTCCATCTTCACTAACACTTAACTCACTCCTGGTGTGTTGATCTCCTTGAAAGGATCTCTTACGTGGTCTACCACGTCGTTTGCTGCACTCACGATAACCTTTCGGATACGCTGACATTTTTACTTCTAACACTCGGTAGGAAAGCCGGAGCTAAACTGACCAAACTCGACGCTCTGTCGAAATATTCCAAAAGTTCGAGTACCTTCTACCCAAGGCCAATCAAGAACATCTGCCGAAATCTCCCTCTCTCTATTATCCCGTAGTACAGGGGTATTGAACCAGGTAACTGAATAAGGGACTACCTGAGCGACTGCTCCGTTCTAACTACCGCGCGCTTCGGCGCCGAACCGACGGGCGGTCACTTAAGTGCTCATAGCATCGGAACTAATCGGAATTTTGCTTTTAAATTTTGGCAACATATTCTTGAATAGTTTTACTAACAATTTATGAAATAAAAGAAGTCGATTTGTTGACCCGTCTAAACTGGTTTGCCGCCTTAAAACCAAGACCTCGTAGTTCGTACTTGGACAATGACAATTTTCCGTTACACGTGCTACACTTTATTATTGTTTCCAACATTGAAAACACGAAAAAAAAATCAAGGATACAGTAACCATTATTTTTTTCGACAGGTATATCGAAACTAGTATCTTTTGATTTTTGGGGTTTTTCTGCTGACGCGCTAGTGTGATCGCTGCCGACTTCGTCAGAGTTTTGATTTCCATGGAACTTTCGTTTCTTAGACGACGAGCCAGGACGTCTCCACGAATCTTTCAAATTGTGCGTTTTCTTTTCCATCGTAGATCTATTTTAGGTGCTGCTGTTCCAAATTTACAAATAAGACTGATTTGAAAACGCTACCAGAGTAACTGTAGAGCGTCGATTGATGACGTTGTTAGTTCTAAAAATTTAACGATGGAGGCTAAACATTAGAAATCGATTTGCATACAATTAAGACTTAGGCATTACAATAGGTAGCAGCTGGGTGAAATAACAAAACCGGTCGCCGTATACCTGCTCCGGTATACGCAGTGGTTGGGGTGAACAAGCGCGCTCAGGTAGCATTCAACGTAGGGAAAAATACTTTTAGAATGCTCTGATCCTTCTGAAAGTTTCAGAGAATATTTTTAAATATATAAACTTTCGAAAAATGCAAAAAAAAAATCGATTTTTTGAAAGTTGTAAAGTATACAGAGCCCTTAACAAACGAAAATATTATTCTCAGTATTATTGCACATTATATTTACTGAACTATGAAATGATTTTTTTTCGAAATTTATTCACGCACGCACGCACGTATATTTATTCATATAGCCCGCATACTCCGTAATTTCAAAACTCCGTTTAAACTTTCTGTGTTATCGATACAGAGGAAAAATGTAATCACAGTCATAACCAATCAGAAACTTGTCATTTCGGTCGCCGGAGACCGGCTTTGGTGGAAATGGGTTTTGATAGGCATCAAGAGGCCTTTGTTTGTGTCTCTGCATGCGCGTATACCGACACGACAAATTCTTGAATGTAGTAGAATTGAGCATAATCCTAAGCCTGTGGAAAGTTTTTTCTCAGCAATTATGCAGCCAATCGTGCTGATTTTTAGGCTCAATCGAAGGAGCATCGCTCAAATAGTCAAAAGTTCACTTTTCAAGCCGCCAAATCACTCCTAGGCTCTACAATTAGCCAAAACGTCGTAAAAGTTTTACCCCTCTACCGCGAATCGCTTTGTTTCGAGATAATATAGACTCGCTTCATATACGGCCGATCCTTGGTACAGTTACGGATGAATGCCCGTTGAGGGCCAGCGCTGGGCCCGAGCTTCGGCTAATGCATTTTTCGATGTTTAGTCTATGCTCAGGCTGAGCTTCGGTAACCGGCAGTCCGCCTGGTCTGGGCCAGTATTGTTATCTAAATAGAAATCAATGCTTGGTGATCAACGTGTGTCCATACGTCAGGTCGATGCTGCTTGCCGGTATCTAGCCTGTGCTCAGATGCATCACCGACATGCAACGAATAGCCTACCTGGACCTGTGTTGGCTTTGGAATGGCGAACGACCATTGGAACCAACATTCGACCCTTTATGTTCCCAACGCTAATCACCGCTGCTTATTCGATGCTCAGTTTCAATGTCGGCATATAACGAATTGCCAATTCTGTGCCGGTTATGAAGTTTTAATGGCAAATGACCGCCGGCAATTAACGTTCGTCCTTCTTGTCCCCAACGCGAATCGCCGCTTCTTAGTCTACACTCGGATTTAGTATCGGTATACAACAAAGTGCCAACTCCGGGCCTATTTCGGTTTCTCAACGACAACTAGCCGTACGAGTGTGACGTCGCCCCCCTCCCCCCTGGATTTAGGCTAGTCGATCTGCTGCGAATAACATGTGCCAATTTGAGTATATTCACACAACGGCAGTAGATTCTGTGCCAATGCTGGGCCAGTGTGAACTCTTAAATGACAACTGACGTTCTAAATACTTTGTAGTGTTCTGTTATACATACAGTCCGTTGATATTCTTAAAAGCTATGTAACAGTTTTTCGAATATGTTTCCACCATATTGCATTCATAATCTATTCTATTCAACAGTGTCAATTTTTTAATGATAATATACTTTAATTGTAAATGTTGTTCAAATTATTATCAGCAGCCTACATTCAATCATTTTGGATTACAAAAATTCAATAAATATTTTTTTTTCAGTATAGAGTCTTATTTAACTACACGGAGAGAACAAGATAGTACTGTTTACCAAGCCAGATAGTACTCAGTGCTATCCGAAAAAAAATAAAATTTCAGATTCTACCCAATACTATGTGGATAGTACTGTCTACTATCCAGATACTACTCAGTACTATCTCAGATGTTACTCAGTAACATCCGAGATTATACAGCGCCAGATGGCACTGAGTAACATCCAGATAGTAACCAGTAATATGCCACATAGTATACGATCCTATGTGACGATGTTGCAGAGTCGTATCTTGTTGGCTAATTTCATACGCATGCGCATACACCTCTTGCACGAGCATTTGTTTTTGGGTATAAAGTAAAGACTTCTGAAGTGACGATTGAAAAACAAAAAATGTTGCCCTGAAACGGGACACCCTAATATATATTTATAGAATATATATGCAGTAATTAAATTTCATATTTCATTTAAAAATGATAATTAATAATTTAATATTAGATATTATATTAAAATAAAAACACAAATACAGCAATGGAAATTTCGAGCGTGACTTAAGTAAGGTTAGGTCTTATTGACACGAATGAAAACAAGAACATAAGTTTGACAACAATTTTTTATACATACCTTATAAATATTGTAGTGATTATCACTATAAGATTTACTATCACAAAATGAACTCGAACACAATTGTGGATATATAGATATAAAAAAATGAATTTACGCGGTATTGCACGTAAACGCAACACGTAACGCAACAACACAAACAAAATGCGTATATATATGCGTATGAAATTAGCCAACAAGATACCACTCTATAACATCGTCACATAGGAGCGTATACTATGTGGCATATTACTGGTTACTATCTGGATGTTACTCAGTGCCATCTGGCGCTGTATAATCTCGGATGTTACTGAGTAACATCTGAGATAGTACTGAGTAGTATCTGGATAGTAGACAGTACTATCCACATAGTATTGGGTAGAATCTGAAATTTTTTTTTTTTCGGATAGCACTGAGTACTATCTGGCTTGGTAAACAGTACTATCTTGTTCTCTCCGTGTACCTCGAATACCATGAGATATACATTTCTATAGAAACTATTTTTTTGAATTTTATCTATTTTATTATTTAGTGGATAGAAACATACAGCTTATACATAGAATACGATTTTTTAAATTTCAATGTAGTTGATAACGTAGTGGTTAGCGTCCAAAGTTAATGAGTTAGGCATTAGATAGGAAGCTCGAAGGTGGACAGATCGAATCCCTGCTGATACAAAAAGTATATGTAACTTAGAAAATCTTGATGAAGGTATCTTTTTCTTTTCTTTTAATCTGCTATTTCTTTTATGATCATAAATAATCATAGGCAGCTGAGAAAAAAAAATATTTAATCAAAATTTGTTTAAATTAAATCATTCAATAATAGCCATTCATGGCTGAACATCGGGAGTTGACACTGGGCGACCTTTGCTTATTAGCATTGGGCCAATAACAAAAGCCGACGCTAGCCGAACGCTGGCTACCAGTCACTGGACCGTAGGTTTCATTTCGGCTTTAGGACAGCCCTTGACCGATGGTAACGCCAGGTATTGGCCAAGCATCAAGTATTGTTGGGACGATACTGAGCAAATGCTAAGCCAATTGTAATTTTTTTCCAGGGGTATAGGTAAGGGAATTACGCCGATGTAAATTCGAAGTTTAACTTTTAAACTGAGGGTTTTGGACTTGAATAAGGTAATTAGCCTGATAAATTTAGTGTTTGCTTTTTTTGTTGGGTTCAAGGATGTGTGTGTTTCCATAAAAGGTCTTTGTCAATTGAATGAATAGGATTGCCTCAGTTTTCTCAGAGTTTATTTTTATGAGCAATTTGTTTAATTCGTGGGTTGCTTGATGGATTGCGTTTTGGGCACGGTTTATTGTTAGGGATTGCGAGGAGTTGGATGAATAAAGAGCCAAGTCATCTGTAAAGTCTACTATTGGAATGTGAGGTAGTTAGGCTATTGTTTGGAAGACCGAGGAAATGTAAATATTGAAGAGAAATGGTGATAGTAGTGATCCCTGGGGGACGCCCGCCGCTATTTTACATTGTTGCGATATGAAGTTATTTACTTTGACGCAGATATGTTTATCGTTGAGGAACGATTATATAAGTTTATATAGGTATAATGGTATGTTCATTAGGGTGTGTCAAAAAAAATTTTTTTTTTTTTTTTCAAGAACACTATTCAATAGTTCCAGTATCATGAAATATTACGCCTGTCCAAATTTCAGCTCTTTAAAAAAATTTTTAGAGGTCGCTCATTGCGATTTTCTGTTTCCCATTTAAATAACCCGGGGAACACATCACTGGTGACTTTTGAATTTTACAATTTACGAACGGGTCGATGTACAATAATTTCCAAGGCAGGTTTTTGTAGGGAATTGAACGCTTTATAAAAAAGATTTCTTGTCATTTTGTGATAAATCTGCTCTTTTTAAAGTTATTCATAGTCAAAGTTGGATTAACAGTAGATTTTTCATTACTCACTTTTCCAGCGAAACTGTTAGATTTATCATAATACATCGCAGGAACTTTTTGAAGATCATGCCATTCTCATTGAAATTATCTTATAGGAGAATTTAGATTGTCTCTAATTACTAATTTACTGCTTTTCGAACTCATTTGTTTGAGGACAATATGGCTATTTTCATCGAATTCATCGTTATGAAAATAGTTCACAATTTGGAAATACTTTTTAATGTTTACTATAGATGGAGATTCTAAAGCATGTTAGAATTTTTTTAATTTTTCTTTCAAATAATTTTTTTTTTATTGAAAATAATCATCTGGAGCTACACAGTAAATGTAGTGCCCTATGTTATCGGCGGAATCGAAAAGACTTGTTGCTCACTTCACTCCACTTCACTTCACGCGCTCGCTTCCGTTGACTTTAATTTGTGACATTGTTTCCCATACATGTTGGCGTTCAAATATTTACTGATTTTACAGTTATTTTTATAGCAGTATTAAGTTATTGATAATGGCAAATCCAATTATTCTTTTCGGTGACATGAATGAAAATGTAGTTGGACGCAAACTGCCAACGGGTCGTGAGGTTATGTCGGTATTTTTCTTTCATTCAAAAGTACGTAATTTAACCATAAAACGAAGTGCCTCTATTACGATAGAGAAAGTTGAAAAAAAATGGAAGGAAGCTGGTATACCGGTTAGCAGAAAGAACATTGCGATACGAAAACTGATGAAGTTGTTCTATGCTTGGAAAAACTTGCATAAAAATAGAAAGAGGAAAAACTCTTCCGCTCAGAATAAGAAAGAGGAATTGTTCGTCCAAAAGTCAAAACAATTATTTGATATCGCTCGATCAAATGTGGATGAATATCTCGGTGATGAAAAAAATATATTTTTATCGGCTCAAAGATCGGCTATTCGATATGGGATAATTACTGCATCTGTTTCAAATAAATCACTGGAAGAAGAAAAAGAAAATTCAATGGACGTAGATGTCGATGGTAATTATTCTTTTTCTATAGAAATCGAGCTACATTATTATTATTCAAATATATTACCAATAACAGCAAGATACTCTTTGCTAATTTTGTTTGTTAAATAATCACGATTAATAAATATTGAAATTGTTAGATCCTGACCCGTCTTCCGCGAATACTGGAATTCTTTTGCGTCAATCATCAACTGTCACAACAACAACGACAGCATGAAAAACAGAAACTTCTGCCCAAAATTCAGAATTTCTATTTGAATATGGAGATCAATCCATGCCACAAGATGCACCACCAACTAAAATCGATATCATGACGCCTGAACTTGCCGCTGCACTCGATCGGGCAAATATCAGTAGTAGAAATGCAACTTTCGTTTTAGCGGCTGCTTATTCAAGTGTAGGGTTGGACTTAGAAACCCTCAATCTAAGCCACAGTACAATTCATCGAGCTCGTGTGCTATCCAGAAAAAACATTGCAGAAGGGTTGCAAAATGATTTCAAAACTGAAGACCGATACACAGTACATTGAGATGGCAAAATTCTAAATGATATCGTTGGTTCAAAGTCTGTAGACAGAATTGCAATTATATTATCAACATCTAAAGCAAGCCAACTACTTGGCGTTCTAAAAATTTTTGGAAGTAATGCCGAAAACCTTTCTTCAGCTGTCTTAAGCACTTTAGATGATTGGAAGGTGATTTCTCATATTAAAGCAATGTGTTTCGATACTACAGCAGTTAATACCGGTGCTATTTTTTCTTTCTTTATAATTTTTATAAGTATTGAATGATGTTTTCTTCGGTTTACTCAGCGTACAAGCGTCTTCATTTAGTGGATCTATTTATGCATTTTCTTTTTCTTCTCAGGTATACATAATGGAACATGTGCCAAAATCGAACAAAAATTAGGCCGGAACGTAATTTGGCTACCATGCCGTCACCATATATTTGAGATCGTTTTGAGAAGTGTTTTTGAAGTTTTTTGGAACACCACTTGTGGTCTTAATGTACCAATTTTCGGACGGTTCAAAATTTATTGGGACAATATCGATCAAACGAATTATAAAAATGGTATGCGAGACAAAATTGTAGCCAAAGCTTTTGAACCAAAAAAGCTCGAAATAACTACAGCAATCAATAATTTTTTAGCGGTAAATTAGTTGAACTATATTCAAATTGCATGAAAATTTTTATCGAAAAATTATTTTTATCTTCTATTCTCCTTTTTTTGTTTCTATCTGCTAGAAAGTATTCTTTTGGATATAGAACATATCGTGAAATTGTTTAAAAAGATTGTTATCAACATAAAAAAAAATCCCTTGAAAATAATCGATAGAACATATGATTCAGGCATTGCAGATAATGAAAATTCTTTTCTTGAGAGATCATTTCTGTGTGAGGGGTCGAAAAGAAGCTTTTTTCGCGATTTTGTTTCAACCGATTTTTTGATATTTCATTAAATCACTCTTAAAGAATAGAGGATGAATTCTTAACGTTATTTTCATTTTTTGCACTGTTTTTTTTTCTATCATTGAAAATGTCCTATAAAAAAACGATGTGCACGATTATAGCCGTAATTATTCTCTGAAACAAAATTTTAAAAAGATTATTAATTTGCACGTGTGTCACTATTTTGTTATGGAGGTTTTATTTTTATTTTCATTTCTTTATTTTTTATTATCAAAAAACTGTTGAACAAATCGGCTAAATTCGTTCTCGTTTTGTTAGAGGAAAAGAAGTTTGTTATACACGTGATGTTTGTTGTTACAATCACGTAGCAGTAAATGAACTGATATCTTTTATCATTTCGAACCTTACTTTGTATATGTTCGTTAGCCTTGCTTATTATCTATCTGATTCTCCGAGTTGATATTCTACTTCACCTATCATTGAAAGAAGTTTCAAAATACGTTGATAAGAAATATATAACTGTTATCTGCCTCTGTCTCTCTTATTTGACGTATGATGGCCTGTGCTACGCTTATAAGTCGCGTTCTTCAGAAATTGCTTCAATTCGATAAGTGCGAGTTAGAAGGAATTTATCTCGTGATAAAATAATATCAACAATCAAAGGCGTGTATAACTCTGTATTTTGTATTGCAATCAAAAGTTGGTTAAAGTTCCATAAGTTAAGAAATCAAGTGTATTTATTATCAAAAATGAAAGTGAATCCGCTTAATGTGATACGATTAGTTTTGGCACATTTTCAAACCCTAAATATACCTGAAAGCCCTATAAATAATGATGAAATACAATTAAAAGAAAGTATTGGAAATATATTAACGAATGCTATGCAAGATTACATGGGCGTCGAAACAATCGTAGAAGATTCATTATATTTCCAAGAACCTTACAAAGATTGGGATATGAAAATAGTAGAAGACGAAGAATGGGGGTCGGCAATCAATGATCCGGTACTACCCCCGGATGTTTGTACTACTGATGATGAATCTGTTTCGTACGAGTATAAATCGAGGGCAGTCAACTATTGGAGAAGTGGTAAAACCAAAAATTTGAGCCTATCAAACGTTAAACAAAAATTTAGAAAAGTACAATCAGTGACTCAATTAAAAAGATGGGCTAAATATTTAAATAAAGGTGGAGCTTATAAAGAAAGAGTAGCTAGAATTTGCGAGTACACTTTAGCCAATTTTAAAGCTGCCGTTGATGCTGGTCTTATGGTATATGACATCGACTTGAAAAAATGGGCAATGCAAGCACAAAAAGAAATCGGTCATGAAGATGTCCATTTTAAGGCGTCAGACAAGTGGGTACACTCATTTAAGAAAGCTCATAGGATTGTTTCCAGAAAAATTACTTAATTTATCACAAAAAAAAGTATTGAAAATGCAGACAATCTGCGAAAGCTTGCTGAACAATTTGTTTCTGAAGTGAAGATCGATATAGAAGAATATGGGTTATCGAACGTTTACAATTCGGACCAAAGTGGTTTCCAATTAGAAATGCATTCTGGAAGAACATTAGCGGTTGAAGGGGAGAAACAAGTTGAATGCCTTGTACAATCAATTGCTTCTACAATACATAGTTATACGATTCAGCCCACTATAGCAGGTGACGGAAGGCTTCTTTCTCCGCTATTCCTGGTTTTGAAAGAACCAAGTGGTAAATTTGGTCCAATAGTGGAATCGTCACTATTCAGACCAGAAATCGTTTACATAGAAGTATCGAAATCTGGAAAACTCACTTCAGGTAATAATAAAAATTATTTTTTTAGAGAATTCCCTATATTGACACATAAGATACTGTTTATTTCTTGCAACGTAGCAAATTGAAAAATTAATTTATACTTTCAGAACATTTTAAAACTTGGCTACAAAATGTCTTCTTCCCCCAAGTTGGTTCAAACAGTATTTTATTAATTGACTCCTGGACTGGACATTGCCCTCGAGCTGTTGACAAGGCGAAACTTTGGGATAAAGATATAAAATGAAGAAAAATACCGCAGGGTACAACGGGAAAGATTCAACCTTTGGATGTTTTTGGCTTCAGAATATGGAAAAATTATGTGAAACATTTTTCTGACAATGTCATATTAATGGATTATGATTTAAATTTGCATTTACGAAATAATATAATTAAGCTTCAGTCACTTGTTCACAATCAATTATCATCTCCACGATATGTAAACTTATTTAGGTTTTCATGGTTCAAAAGCGGTTATAATGAATGGCGACAGGAGAATTTTAAAAATCCAGTAGATTTTAGTTTTAAAACTTGCAAAGCGCATTGTGATGTATCCGGATGCCAAAATATTGCTGATGTTAGGTGTTCATGGTGTAAAAAATCATTATGTTTCCAACACTTTTTTGACGATTTCCATTATTGCAAAGAATATAATGAATAATTTCATTTGTCAATCAAAAATACATCTGTACAAAATACAGCATATAAAATATAATAAAAACAATGATACAATAATTAGAAATATTAATATGGTAACAATGTGATTGAAAAGAATTTTCATTATCTGCGATGCCTGAATCATATGTTGTAACGATTATTATATATAACAAAGACGAAATCGCAATTTTTTTATTAAAAAAAAATTTTTCAAGGGATTTTTTTTTATGTTGACAACAATCTTTTTAAACAATTTCACGATATGTTCTATATCCAAAATAATATTTTCTAGCAGATAGATACTTAAAAAAATACGTATCTACAGAAATGAAAGGTATTCGGATGTAAGGGTAGTACACCCTTAAGGATGCATTTTTTCGAAAAATGCAAAAACATGTACCTTTTAACTTTTGAAACTGTTAATTATGCAATTTTTTTCACTTCCATATCGAGCATATTCTATTTGTTATAACGTTTTTTAATTTTCAACCCCTACAACTTCGGCTTATTCACCCCCTCAGGGTTGAAAGAAATCGAGTAGTCATAACTTTTTATGAAGCATTGAATGCAATTGGTTCGATTTTGCCCCCTTGTCTGCATATATATGGAACTGAATAATCTCCCCTAGGAGACCTCAACTTTAGGGGTGTATTTCACCCCTTAAATATAAGTTTCCGCAACAAAAAAAATACGTATCTCTTAGATTTCAATGTAGAATAACATACTCCAAGCGGAACAAAATCGGTGGGGTACACCTGGGAAGGTTTCCTTTAGAGTATAAGTTAAAGTTTTTGTTGTTGATGATAACGCACGTGCCGATTGTTTCAAAATCTGTTTCATGGGTAGAAGGTAGTTCCTGATAAACGATGGATTCACAAACAGCAATAGCGGCCACTTTTTTTTTTAAGGTCTATCTTTTCGGAGTACGGTGAAACCCGGTAAATGAAGTTTTTGCTTATATAGGTGTGAGATTCGTTTCGGTGATTAACCTTTAGAGGACCGACATATTTTTGGACGACTTTTTCAGTTTAAGTGTTAGAATTTTTATATTATGGTATATGAATTGTATGCTGAAAAATATGGAGCTGCCTCCGCGCCACTATAGTGGCTCTCGGTCCTCTAGAGGTTAAATCTATATTTATGTTGTATTTGTTTACTAATACTAACATAAGAATTCAGTTAAGTGAAGCTTGAGACTACGAATATTCAGAATTACATATCCCGGTGGTAAGTGATTAACCATTAGGAATAGCGGGAGAAGTATCATCGGAGCTGAGCATATTTGGCAATGGCTGCAAGTCTATCGATTTGCGTCAGCGCATATTTGATATCGGCGATCATTTGCTTCAAATTTATTAATAGCGGTACAAGGTTTAGATTTATTAGTTCATTATGGATGAGTTTGGCTTCATGTATGATATTGAACATGTTGGGAATTACGGAAAGATTCATTTGGTTGAGTTGTGGTGTGTTGGGTTGTTGACGATATGATGGGGGACTCAACTGCGTGGACGCTGGTAATCCAATTGAAAAGTTCTTTGCATAAGTCGGAGCTTGGCTGTATGTTAGATTATCGAAAGGAGAGGGCTGAGGCGCTACTCGGGCTCCCAAATGTGTATTGAGCGTCCCCAAATGTGTGTTGAGCGTTTGTTGGTTAGGTTCGATACTTGTATACGTTGAAGATTGGATGGCGCGTTCGGAGGTAAGTTAGTAGGTTTCTTGTGCAATTGACTGAACCCTGCGGTCCATAAGATTCAGTCGCGATGGACATTGGCAATAGTTTGAAATACATTGCGTGGGTTGACCAGAGGTGTTATATATTTCAACGCGAAATGTGTGGTGGAATATATTGTTGATATCAACAATTTTAGTAAGTTTGACGTCAGGTTGTGTTGTTATTTGAAATACTGGCAAGGCTGTGGTTGTATTATCAGCTTTGTTATTTTTGTGAAATTATCGTATTGAAATAACTGGTATCACTCGCTCTAATTCAATTTTAATTTCGTCTGGATTGAAGGAAGACGGTAGACCATGTAGCATGAAACTTTTATTTCGTTCATGTCTATATCCATAAGTATATAATTGATGTTTGTTTCCAAGAGAATTATCACAGTGAAATAATCAGATTTCGAATTGAGAGTTATTTGGGTGATCGAACCATTTCCTTTAGGTTTGAATTCGTTGACCACGATCATTTGAAGGTCTTCGATAATGTCTGTGATCGAGTTTGTAGCGTGTAGAATAATTGGTGGCGGTTGGATTTGTCGTCTTCTTTGCTTGTTTGAAGTGACGATGGACTTTTTTCGTTATCGGTTGAGGGTCCGTCGATTTTAAAACCGGAAGTTGCATGACTATTATTGATCTTGCTATCGCTTGTTGAGGACTGATATGGATGCTACTGTTTTAGTGTTTGGGTTTTTTTTTATTTGACTTATTGCTCAGTGGCATGACTTCAGTAGAAGGAGGTGAAACACTAGACCGATTTCTTTTTAATTGTTTCAGAAGAGCCACATCATTTTGCCGCGTATGTGATTTAATGATTATAGATTGAGGGGTTTATGCCGCGAAGATAAATATAAGTAAACAAGATATAATTGTTGTGATTATATTTATACGTGAGAGGAGTACTAGAAACCAAACTGAACCTTAAGAAGGATCGCACCGAACTGATTACACTATTATATAGTTGAGAAATTTTTTTTTTTTAATGTAACATATGCTGCAGATACGTCATTTACATATTACACAGTATATTTAATGAATCTATAAGTGACAGAGTTCTCAAAGTAAGACAGAAATAATCACAGTAAACTTAAATTAAAATTAACAATAGCAATTATAAATGATAATGAATTGAATATTAATAAAATATACATACAATATTTATTATCATATGATTAATGTAATAATAAATATAACTACGGCTTATATTTCATTATTGATGTAATAATAATTATTATTTGATAATTATTTATTATTAAATATTTATTTCTAATTGTCTATAAGTAAATGAATATATTCGATTTTACAAAAATAAGCTTTACTGCTTAAGAAAAAAAAACACGTTTGTTTCTAAATTGAAATGAAAAAAAAAAAAAAAAACAGATTTAGACTTTTCGTTTAATCAGAGGAATCCACATTAGTTTTGATATTAAATATTATCATTTATTTAAATGGAAGTTGCTCTGATAAAGATGGACTAGATCCTCAACCATTCAACTCAAACGCACAATTTTTTAATAAACTTTGCCAACTTGACAATTCTCGATCGGATTCTGCTCTGGTAGTATTAAGGCGATAAAATTAAGGCTACCTTGATAATGCCCGTCCGGGTCCTCAATAAGTTTCCTTGCTGAAGCTTTTACTTGTAAACTCAACCAGCCCTGTTATTCCCTTTCTAAGGCTTTGTCTGACTGCGGCGTGGAAGTCCGTAGTAGGGAATCCATATTTCGGCCCTCACGGGCCCCAAATTTATTTCAGGCTGCTCTAATAATTTTCCACACAGGAATTTATTATGTGATAATATACATTCTAACGCTATACTGACAAAATTTGCCTCGAGTCTAATAATTGTTTACTATGGTTATTGTGAGAAATGCATATGTGTACCCTATAAATCAGTATGTTAAATACCGCATAGGGTTATATGAAGAACAGCATTTCTACTATGCTTTATAAATTTTTTTTTATACCGACGTAAGCGATGACGTTTGAATAAGTACTAAAATTTGGTACTGCCCTCAAAATAGTATGTTATTTTAGCATTAATCCTCTGGGTTTCTAATATTATTTGTTTCAATTTCTGTCCTCGTTTCCGCCCTGTAGAGATTTCTTTATCTCGTATGTTTGATTCTCTCTGGTGTTGAAATAAAGTTTTATCCAGGTCTATAACGACTACTTCTATTGAACCTGAGCAATTGAACTCTGGAATAAAACTTTAAATACTAATACCACTTAGAATATGCATCGGAAGAACGGCATTCTTCAACTTCCCTTCGATATTGTGCTTAAACGTGCAACGAAGCAGTTCGTTACCGTTCGTCACAGAAATTCCATTGTTTAAATAAAATATCCAGACCCTACAACTGTACAATTATTATTGATCAACTGAATGTTGTAAAGAAAGGGGATGTGTTGGATAGGTGATTCACTTACCGCTATTCCGAATTATTCACTTCTTGAATCTTTTGGCATTCGGGTTTTCTTGTTTATATTATTTGGTACACATTTTGGAAAATTAGAACGGCGCCAATCTTCCGCATTTGTTTTTATCAGCAATGTGTACAGCTTATACAATCATGGAAAATTTGTACAAGCAGTAGGAGACACTTCTATATAACGCTAGTCGGATTCGAGTAATATTTACTAGGTAATATCGGTCAGAGTCTTGCTGTGTAGCTCAGCTGGTTTTACCAACCTCTTATGTGAGAGAGTGTAATTGTGTCGTAAGCCCACAGAAAAGCAGACTGAGAATGCATACATGCGTAACTTTCTCCGGTGGTTCTGGTTGTACACTCGCTGGCTGTTTCTCGGTAAGCTAGTTAGGCAGGGTGTTTAGGAGGGAATTCGGTGGTACCGAAGTTGTATATTATACCTACGCTTTAATTCCGCAACTCCCAGATACCTCCTGAAATCCCACCTCTCTCTTACTCACACTGGAATGAGAGTCCACGCCTAGTAGGGTTCTCTCTTGTGCCCCCTCATTCACTTTCGACCTCACACTCGCCTTCACTTCTCCAGAGGCCAGAATTTGAGGTTGGTAAATTTAATAAGTGAACATACCCTAGTATACCTTCTGCTCACTTATACTCTTGGTTTCAGAATCTGCTTTCCCCGTTCCTTCAGTCCCTATACCTGTACCACCACATTCACTCCATGGTAGCACATGCCACGGCTAATAGGTGTTATTTGGACGACTCTCAGTAGTATCGCTTCAGCAACTATTAGCCGCGGTACTCCTATTATTACACTACATTCTCACTGCTGCTGAGCGGGGGACATACATGAATATCAAGTACTATGTATGCTGAGAATTAACTGCCAATCGGCAGCGTTAGGCCGATCACGCATGTGAAATCTCTTATGCTACATAACATAAAATAGCATAAGAGATTTTGATCACATCCAGAAAAAAGTTCTATTTAGATCTACCAAGATCGTTCATTCGACGTTTTTTAATTTCAATTAATAAAATTTCTATTCGCTTCAGCTAGAAAACTGTATTTAAATTAAATAGATAATGCTATTTGGGTCCGTTTATTCGAGTACCCACATTAAAGCTTCTCGCTTCGGTCACCACGTGACGCAGAGCGTCGAGGCATTTCTCACATATGAATTGCGCTCTGGATGTACATATATTACGGAAACCAAAGTATTTTTATTGTTCTGACTGATGGCTGACTATATCTAAGAAGTCGAACGGGAATTTTTGTACCTTCTCAGGATCGCAGATCCATGAAAATATTATTAAAAAATATTATAACTGAATGTGGTATGTGGTATAAATAATATTATAGATATTATAAATAATGTTATACATATTAATATAAATATTATTTTTATTTTAACTTTATACTAGTTTAATTTTTAATATAAAAATATGTCCGATTTTAAAACATATATTAAATTTTCAATTAATCAAGAATATAAAAATAGTGTGATCAAAAAGAATAATTTTATAAAGTTAAGTAGACCTCCATTTGGCTGTGAGGCAAGGAAAAATATGTAATTATTTGATTTAACTAGATCCTAGTTGAATCAACTAGATGTTTTTTCTGGATGCAATCGGGTAGCGTACATATGTACTATATATATCGGGCATTCCACTGTTTGAATTTTGCATTTTTTTTGCTGATTCTTTTTTTCTGTTTTTAAGCTTATAGAGAGCAACCTATTTGATTTTTTTTTTAATTTTTATTTTGACCACTTCCTCACCCAGAAATTTTTGAAAAATTTTCAATTATTTTTCAAACATCTCTGAAAAATCAAGCAAACTAAATAAATGAAGTTGTCAAAATGTTTGTTTCGAAATGCACTTTCGTTTAAAAATATGTGAAAAATGATAAAAAGATTACTTCAATCAGTTTTTCGATTCTAAGCACGGTGCTTATCTGCTTCGATTTTCTTCGTAACATTTAAAAGGAACTTTCATTTTTTTAATTAATTCAAAGCCTAGCGCCATTGCGGGCAAATCTTTCGTTGTATTTTTTTATAACTGTAATGTGGATTTCGTTTGAATGAATTATCTATAACTTCCGAAAAAATCAAGCAAACCGAATGGATGAGGGGGTTAAAAATGTTATTTTGAAAAGTATTTTCGTTCAAAAATGTGTCAAAATTGATTAAAAGAAGACTTCAATTAGTTTTTTCAATTGTAAGCAAAAAATGTCTTTTTCCGCGATGATTGTCTTCTTCCATTTTCTTCATACCAATATAAAAGAAACTGTTATTTTTTTGATAAATTTTAAGCCTAGTGCGATTGAGAGCAAATCATTCGTTCTATTTTTTATATAACTATGATATGTTATCTATGATATGTGATATGTGAAAACTATGATATGTGATATGATTTTGTTTCGATTTTGTTACGAAAATATAGAACGAATGATTTACCCACAATCGCACTAGTCTTGAAATTCATCAAAAAAGTAACAGTTTCATTTGAAAATTGATGAAGGAAATTGAAGAAGACAAGCACCATGGAAAAAAACATTTTAGAATTTAAAAAACTGATTGAAGTATTCTTTTAATAATTTTTTATATATTTTTAAACATAAGTAGTTTTCAAGACATACGTTTTAACCCCCTTATCCATTCGGTTTGCTCGATTCTTCGAGAAGTTATAAATAATTCGTTGAAACAAAGAACACATTATAGTTATAAAAAAAAGAGCGCAAGATTTGGGCACGATCGCGCTAGGCTTAACCAGTTAACTAGTAATGATGCATATGTGCGCAGAAAACTTCCGCCCCAAAATTGGTAATGACGCAAATATGCGCACATTTAATAATTTCTATAAATTTTAATGAATTTGAATGAATCTTGGTATACGAAGATTTTTTGAGTCGCTGAATCCGAATCTGAATTGGAAATTTGGAAATTTAAAATAGCGCATCCAATATGGTGGACAAAAATGTAAAAAAATATTTGATTTTAATGAAACTCGGTATGCGTAGATTTTTGGAGTTGCTGGATCCGAAGATGAGCTCGATTTTTTTAAATAAAAAATGGCGAATCCAATATGGCGGACTGAAATGTAACAATTTTCTTTATTTTAACCCGTCAGCGGTACTTATACTTTACACGTTGGTCGCGTGATAAGAATTTTCTCACATTTATAGTTTCAAGTGCTTAATTTGGTAAATAGGGACTTGTAAATAATTCCGCCATAGTAATTGTAACTTTTAAACATCCTTATTTCTGAAAAGTCATATATACAACGATAATTGATACTATAAAAAATAACTAATTAGAAAAAACAAATAAAAATTGAAAAAAAATAATAATTTCAACTTTTTTATCGTACAGAAGAATACATTTAAAGGACGTAGAAAGAATTTCAAATACTTATACCATTTGAAATTTTCGAGCAATTATCGTTTTGATAGAAGTGTGAGAAAAAGTCTCATAGTACGACTGAATTTAAATCTGAACGAAGAAATTACAAATTCGTCATCGTTTATCTAATCTGAAAGTATTTTTTCCCACGGTTTTCGAGTCGGTGAGCAAAAGTATACCTCGAAATCGAAAAAAAATACATCCCCACATTAGCCGGTAACTGAAACTCACGATCCTAGAGTGTGTCACGTGGAAGCTGCGATAGGATTTTATACTCTCTTTTTAAAATTGGTTAAAACCGTTTTCATTTTTAAAAAATGATTAAAAAATTAATTTTTTCATTTTTTTGGATGAGTGATATTGGAAATTCGGTTCTTGATTCGAAACCAGAAACGTCAAAAATGGTTGTACCGATTATTTAAGTATACTCAATCGTATCTGATTTGGCACGAAAAGCGGTTTAGGCGTTTACCAGTCAACTAGTTAAAATTTATCAAAAAATAACAGTTTTTTTTTTAAATTTACGAAGAACATCGAAATAGACAATCACCGTAGAAAAAGACATTTTTTTCTTAGAATTGACAAAACTGATTTAACTCATCTTTTTACCATTCTTGACATATTTTTGAACGAAAATACTCAAAAAAAAAAATGTGAACCCTCTATCTATTCGGTATGCTTAATTTTTCAGGAAGTTATAGATATTAAAAAAAAAAATTGAGAATTGTTCACAAATTTCTATCTGATGAACTTGTCAAGACCAAAATTTGAAAAAAAAAAAAACACGTAAGTTGCTTTTTATGGGCTTAACACGAGAAAAAAATCAGAGAAAAAATGCAGAGTCAATCAGTGGTCGATTTGGCGTGGAATGCTCCATATGCGTCTGGAGTTACCTGATTGGTCGAAATCTCTTATGCTGTGTTATGCTACGCTATGCGTAAGTGTGTGTAAACGGCCTTACCGTCAAAGTCATCACGGAAATGGGAGAACGACTCTAAAATCTTCATCGTCGTCGTCGTCGTCGTCGTCGCGTCCGTCGTTTTTCATCAAGAACACAAAATTTCAAACATCTAGCGAAAATTGATGAGTCCGCAGCCCCGATTATCATCGAAGATCTGTATGTAAAATTTAGTCGCTCTCTCAGCGAGGCAAAGCATCGAACAACCGATCACGAATAAATAATTATTCCATTACTGTGACTAGGCAAGCGGTGGAAGGTTAGAACCGGTAGCCGTTGAGACGCTCGTCCCCAATTTTATCGAGAATTTTAGTTTTGATGACCGACGAGATAAGGCGTATTTTTCTAAGCCGTTACCATGCCACCGTACAAGAAACTGACACTCCCGAAAGTAATCACGAATCGAAGCCGACTTCTTTAATGGGTCCCGATCTGAGTAAAACCAGCGATCAGTTTTCGTTTCGCTCTAATAATGTTTGTCGCATTTTACGCATTTTTTGAGCGTTTTCCTTTCTGCAATTTTGGTATTTTTTTCAACTGACCGATACCATCCCCGTGGCTAGCGCTTGCACAGGATAGTTTAAGGTAACTCATTTCCGCAATTTCCATCAATTGTAGATGCTTTCGTTGGATTTTCTTTCTTGAATCGCCGTGAGGGGTTCTTTTATTTGATAAACCGAGCTCAAGCTTCATACTCTATACTGAGAAAAGAAATTTGTTGAATCAACGAAATTTTTGTTGAATCAACGATTCCTGCAGTCACGGGGGACGAACAAAACATTCAGTTCATGATACAACATAATCCAGCTATTTCAAATTACAAAAAAGAGTCAATCGAACTAAACATTTTGTTTTCCTGACTGAAACTGACATTGTTTCTGACTGAATATTCATATAAATCAAATAATCATTTAATTAAGGCAGGTGATCCTCTATGAACGACTATGAAGCGTAAACAGAATAGTAGAGCCGCAGTAATCACAAAGCACGGTGTTGTATTCGGTATTGTACGAGCTTCGTCCTTACCGTAGATACTGTATATCCAAGGTTGTTCTTGTTTGCTGTACCGTGGCAACCCATCTCAATCCAGTGTCGCTTTACTAACGAAAAGTAGGCCGAGGAAGCTTGAAATTCAATATTCGTAAATGCTCTGCGGTTTGTATATAAATCTTACAACGCTCCATTCTATACATCACATAATGGATGGTAACGTCTTTTTCCTGTCATAGATGTTATGTTTTCTATTAGAGGAAACTATGAAAAATGGATCGTTTCATTTTAACATGAGAGTTATTAGGACATACGAAATATGGAAAAGGGCAGTAGCAATGAAATCAACATAATGCTCAAGTGTATCTCGAGACAGTTGAAAATTTGGATTGCTCTCCACGCAAGAACTTCTAGTAAAAACTATACGAGATTTATCAAGATTATGCGATGACCGATGACACACATTATCATTCCATTGCGGTTTAAATTACCTGTATAACACGAAGTACTTGTTAACTCTCCGTCTGCATGTCAAAAAAAGCATGTCTTATCGGTTAATAAAAGATGTATTGATGGCATTTTTGATAAATATATGAAATATAATCATGCGCTCACCGACAACAAACAGTGCGAAGTGGGTGTGTCGCTTCGGCAATCTCCCAAGTTAAGCTGTTTCAGGCGAAGCGAGCACTTGAATAGGTATTGCGTGACCGCTTAGCCATGCACCAGGGACTCGTGCATCAATCGTTGAATAAGAGGCAGTTTTTTAGTGTTACTGATAGCGCTAACCGACTAAACCTCCGTAAAGATGTAGACGTCTATACCAACCGGGTTTCCACAATTTTCATGTACCCTGGCGTAAATGTGATACAGTGGTACATTGGTAAAGAGCGGCTTTGAACAATACTCTTAGAGGGGAGGAGGATAGTCTTACGGAAACATGAGAATTATCGAAGTGGGGTTAAAGTGATAAGATGCTTGTGCTTCGAATCTTGCGCTCACTACATTAATCGAATATGTCCAATCGCACAATCATTTTCAATTTAAGCTAAAAATGTGCACAAAAGTTGTCCAACTAGTTTCAATGAGTAGTACAATTAAAAATATTGAAAAAGTATTGAAAGCATGAATTACAGAAATTTCTTGTAAAAATACTTTTGATTCTTTGACTGTGTATTTCCACACATGTAATTTCAGAGATGTTATTCATTCTACCATGAGCAAACATTTACAGATTGGAAATCTGATGGATTTATTTTGTTTCTGATCAATTTTAAATAACCAAGAACTTGTATGTTTGCTGGGCTCTGCGTGGAATATACGTGGTCCGCGGTAATCTTCGCAGGTTTTTCACCCAATGAAACAATTTGGGTGGGGGGAAAAACTGGATGATATTTTGGTAAACTGCAAAACCTAGGAGTAGTTTATCGGGCTACATTTTTAGCTAATTAATCAATTTTCTTTCGGTTGAATTTAAAATAAGCGTGGTTGATTGCGTGACTACAGAGTAAAAACTTTAAACCAGGTTAGAATTATGTTCGATTCTAACACATTCAAGAGTTTGACGTATCGGCGTGTGTACGTGTGGGCGACACAAACAAAGGGGTCGTGAGGTTCAGCGCGACCCCTTTCTACAATGCAGGACTACAATCCATATACGGATGGTAATTATTTAGACAGATGACCCCACCTGAAAAAGCCTTAATATTCGAATATATCATAGAAGGCATGGTTCTACATGAACCTGACCTTGAATTACGTACACACGCACACATTTATAAAATCCATGTTTAAAATATCCCCATAAAATAACCAACGCATTAAGATAAGATGGCTGCTTCACGCTAGTCAAATGGGCGCTAAATTTTAAAAATACATTTATGTAAAGTTCAATGCACTAATTAAATTAATTAAAGGTTGATGTGTATATCCATTTCTACTTTATCCACCATACCAACTGTTCTCCCTGAATGTAGAGTGTATAAAAACGCCCTGACGCTGAAATTGATGAAAGACGTAAAATGTAGGGTCTGTAATATTTATCTGAACAAAAAAATGCAAAAATTCTTTCCACTTTCATATAATTATCGTTTATGTAAACTATTTTTTTTTTTTCAATATTCAACGTTTACGGTTAAATCCTTCATGTTTTGTTCATGGTCTTGGAGACGTCTCTCGACACTCCCTGAATTGGATTATAATTTTAATATTCTTCGATTTTATGCGAATTTATTTGTCATTTTCGGCCATATGAATTTTTAACTCCCGACTGCTCGGACGGGCCAAAAGGTGGGAGTTATGCGTTTGACCGTGATCAATTGATTTTGAAGATTTTTTACGGTCGAATGGTTGCGAAAGTGATAAAAAATCACTGAACATATATTCTTTTATCAATACACTATATTTTAGGCTATTATTTAAGGCGATCATGTGTATATTCGACTAAATATTTGCAAACTAAAAAAAGCTGTTGTATCATATTGATTCACCAATAGAATGACAAGGCGATGTCGCTGGTACGTCCTAGCCTACATGTTTGGGTGGCCCCTTTTTTTCTCTCTCTGACAGCAACGTACCAGCAGCTGGTACATAGACTTCACGATACATCCACATTTGTCAATAATCCGAAGAATAAATAAGTAAGCGGTACAAATATTTCTAGCTCCAAGGACCAGTACACTTTTTGTTAAAGGAACATTCTGTTGGTAGATGGAAGTCATCCTTAAAAATATTAAACTCAAAACGACTTCCAGATAAAAATATCGTAATCACTACGCGGACCATACGTAGACAAAGCGTTGCTAAAAAAATCCACAAACCCGAACACTCCCATCCGCTTTCCTCGATTTTTCAAATATCTAATCTCGAGCAAGTAAACCTTTTTCTTGCAGTCCTAACTCTCGGTGAACACCCGGTAAGTATCCTTACGACCTATTCCTCAATCGTTAGAATTGTATCATATCTCTATATAAAAACCTTTTATCTACCAAAAAGTCCTGAACCGATTAAATGCTCCAATATAGTATCCTACACTAAATTCACCAATGATAAAGCCTGGAAATCTGGAAAACATCTTATCAATTTCTTAACCAATCTTAGTAAAGGACCATAACAAAATAAGTCCCCTTCATAGCATCCTACCCCTAAAAATCGTACAATTCTACATAATACTCTAGCAAGTCAAAAACTCAACAATAATTTTCAGTTAACATCGAAATCTAAAAGACTCAACATCGCTGTGAGTCTAAATCGTCGCGACTTGAAAACTTTGTAAAAGTCAGCGCTCAAACCTGAACGAGTCTAAATCATTGTCAAAATCTATATCTAATCCGATTGCAAATTATAATTTAACAGTTAACTCCGATCGACTTATAAACCATAATGCTAAATCTAAATAAATTATGAACTCAATACCCGCTCTTTATGGAATCCAAACATTGTGAAAACAAAGTGTAATGATCTAACAGTTTAATTAATTATTAAGTAAATAAATAATAGTTTTGTGTGTAACGTAATCAACTTTACGGAAGTTGATTCCAAATTCCGAATTCAAACCAAACACGCTAACCCAAAAAATCCAAATCGATATATAATTAATCTGTGCTCGGGAATTGCGTAAATCCCAATAAAGACTCACTGGCAGCAACCATATATTCCAAAAGTCGCGCTTTAAAATCGGCGACTGCGCGATCTCAACTAAATCTCCCTCTTTGAACGTAACACCGCTATATTACGTTCACACGCAACAATTTCGGTATACTTCATGCCGTTGGTGGTGTTCATAATTCTGACAGATGCCTCTGTATATTTTTTAATGGTTATGGTTTTTTGCAGTATTGTTTAAATCGTAGAAAATTCAAATCTAATATGAGATTTTTCCGTCAACCCGCTTCTCCGTTAGAACTATTTGAAGTTTTTGTGACGTCATAAAACGCCTATTTTACTGTATATAAGAGTGCGGCAGGGCTCGCGCTACGCTTTTTTTTAATACTTGGCGTCGAGCCGCTGCCGCGTCTCTTGATTTAAGTTCAGTAATTCAGTGCATATTCCCTATCAATATTTGTGATATTCAGTCCGTATTTAAATTTCGTATGTTTTATTCGAAAAATTCGATGAGGGCAATAGTAAAAATATAACCTCAAAAAGAGAAAAATGTCCATGTGATTAATTATTTAAAAATAATTTTAAAAAACCGTTCGATCATAAAAAAATGTGTCTAACGAGAGGGTATATGCAGAAACACCGAAAAAAATACAAACTTCAAAATAAACAGTAGTTAACTACAAAAAGTGTAAAATAAAAATTGTTCTATAAAATAACTTAGAAGATTGTTTCGACAAAACAAAAAAACTCCCGGCCACAAAAATCGTAGTGAACTTAGAAAACTATAAAATGAAAATGGTTTAAAATCATCTATTAAGTTTAAGAATTTAACAAATGAATCAAAAAAATCTTTTGAAAAAAAGTTAATAATAACAAAACTTGTTTTAAAAAAACCAAAAATTTCCGACTGCGGAATCGTGTTTTGGAAAAATTAAAAACATTATCAAAATAATTCAATACAAAGCACAAAATTAAAAAAATGAAACAACAAGAAAAACTAACGAATTTAATAAAAAAAACTAATGAAAAAGATGAAAATAATTCACTCGGTAAGTGTCACTCTCTTACAATTTCATTTTTCTTGTCCATCAAGTTTACAAGGGAATATTAAAAAAAAGTAATTACAGCAGCTAATATGGATTTACTAAAAAAAAAGTATGTAGCCAAAAGTCATAATAGCAAAGCTGTTAATTGAATTGAAATAAGTCATACATTGAAAGTCTTTGAATATTAGATTGCTGATAGAAAAAAACTACAATGACAGTAGAAAAAGAACGCGCATAAAAACTTGAAACTAAAAAAAATGCAATACATGTTAATGTTTCAACAAAGAAAGTTTAACTGGGAAACAAAAATTTCAAGTACAGTAAATGGCGAGTCGTCTATTTTTTTATTAATTCTATATTTTTTTAATGAAAAATTAATTTCTCTTGCACTTGTTTCATATAAAAATTTTATGCACGTCATTTTTCTAGTGTCATTGTGCTTTTTTCTATCACTAATTTTCAATCTATTTAACAGCTTTTTGTGGTCGATTCTATAATTTTGAGCAGTGTTTAAATTTATTCAACCTTTTTTGGTAGGATGTCATGCAACTTTTCACTGAGCTTTAATTAAATAGTTCAAATTTTAATGCTTTGTTTAAAATTTTTTGTGAATAAATATGGAAATGGAGTCAACGAATATCTTTGTCTAGATTTTTTCCCTAATGCATTTCTACGAATGCAAAGTCTCACTATTATAACTGTAGCTGTTGCATTAGAAAATTTTATTCTAAATTTCCTAGTTTTTGGCGAAGCAGCTTATAAATTTTCCTTAAGAGTGTGGATCAGTCTTATGAGTGCGAGAGCTTTTTGCCTTTTTCTGCATAGATTAAAACTTTTTTATATTCCGATCGGACGAGGGGTGTATAAAAATGTCACTGTCGAAAAATCGAGAGTTATGGATGACTGATCCATACCCTTAATGACCGCCTCTTTTTAGTTATGAGTTCACCAAAACTTTGGTTACTGCAGATAATGTTTTCGCCGAACAACAACGATGGAGAATGGGCTGCACGAAGTCATGAATAGTAGCTTGATATGTCCATACACAGAGAAAAAGCTTCGGTTTTTTTTTTAAGAATCTACGTAATGTATGAGGTAGGAAATCGTGAGAGGAAAAGGCCAATGGGTACGAAGTAACCCTCACACCGCAGGAACAACCCGACTTCACTCTAATGAATATAGCACGAAGAGAGCACGGCTATATACATATCTGCCCTGAAGCTTCTTCCTAAGTTCTTTTCAGCTATTTCTCATCCCTTCGCATCGTTGACGCCTCCTCATTTCGCCATAGCTTTTCATTTCGCAATGCAATGCTGCCAGTAAAACCATTGCACAAAGTAAACAAGGCGGTAGAAAGCCAAGTGCGGTGTGTGGCTTGCACTTATGGATATGCTCCATGCATATAGGTGGTATCGCTGTGAATGCAAAAAGCTATATTCGTCATAGTCCTGAAGCAGGCCCCACAGACTATAGGACCATTCACCCTTGACGACCAGTTTGCTTTTCCCATCCCGCCATGACCAATCTTCTTCTGTCACCTCAAAAGAACTGAATAAAATCTGTTGGAGCGAGTAGAAGTCGTTTTTGTGGCTTTCGTGAAATATTAATCAAAAACAGAAATGACAGTTTTGTTCAACGTAGTCACCGTGTTACAGCCATTTTAAAAAGTTAACTCTCCGTTCGATGTATGAAAGATTGGATATAACCCGCAGAATAATCCAATAATGTTAGTTGTTACATTCTAAAGAAATGTAAACTCTTATAAAGTGATAAAATAAATCCTGATGTAAATTTTAGAGTTTTAGAAATAACAAACTAGGCATGCCTATCTTAAAATCGATTTTTGCAAGAATCGATATTTTCTCAAGCAATAATCTATTTTTTGAATTGATTCTCCCAGACGCATTGATTATCTGAATTGGGCGCATTGATATTGTCCGGGCTGGACAAGTACTCTGTGAGTATCCGCTCTACGTACGATAGTAAACTTTCATCAATTTGTTACCAATAAAACTATACTACAAATATTACAAATGAGAGTGTGGCAGCGTTCAAGCTCACGCAGGCTAATGCAATTCTGTATTTTTTTTTTAAAGCCCTTATAGTTCCAAGTCATAGGATAATAATTGATTGTAATACAGCATTAATTAGAGAAATGGCATATGAACATAATTGGAGATTTTATAAACATAATTAAATCCCACGTACTTGACCATATATACTTTAGTAGATATTTATTTATTTATCAACTTTTTGTGAACTCACAACATTTACGAGAATGAAATTATCATCTCTGTACAATTTGACTTAATTTGATAAGATAATGAGAGCGGTTACCCATAAAACTTTATATGATGAGTTGTTTTCAGAAAGAATTTTTGTGCGGAGATCCTTGTATGAACGACTTAGACGGGTTTTTGTAAATTTTTGTGGGGATCGGTATTTTGGCGCTGGGTGGTGGGGGGGATTACCTGGAACAACTATTTGGGGGGTATAAATGTACTTGTCTCAGCTTTTTTCACAGCATTTATGCTGTTTTTGGCTAAGATTTGTCGACTTTTTGTATGAAATTAATAGCGTGTTAATTAAACATGTCAATATTGTGTACGTACTCGGGTACGAAATTCATAGCTTGCCAATTAAACATGTCTATATTATGTATGTATGTGAGTGATGCTAAAGAATTTATATTTTTTTCGGCATTGCAGCAAAATATGGTAATATTTTATCAAAAAGTGATTCTCTCAAGAATTGAATCCTGAATAAAAATTTTAGAGATCGCTCAAGCGATTTTTTAATGATTTCGGCTAAAAATGGATACATGACCGAATTTCGAGCTGGTGTATATTCGGACTAAAAATGCAATGTGAAATATTGATCTAAGAAGTGTTCAAACGAATACAATCTTCGTAATTAACCGTCAATACTTATAAAATTATTAGATTACTTCAAACGTACAGTAGTTCTGAGAAGATCCGACGCAAAAAAGAATAACGAACCAGTAAAAATTTGAATTTCTTTAAATTTTGTAAAAAAAAATTTCAAAAAATATTGCACCGAAACATCCGTGCCAACAGATCAACGGATCGGAAAATATTCCATAAAAAATGATGCCGAAGAAATACTCTAATAGCATTAGAATGCACCAAAAGTTTCTAAATATAAGTAATCATAACGAAACGAGATTTTGAAACAAAAAATATACGTACAAAATTTCGAGAGCTAAAGTTTAATTGGAAAAAATAATTTTGACCGAAGTACTACACGAGTTTTTCTTTTATAATATTTATTGATTACGAATTATTGCTCATGAGCTATAGATAAAAAAAAAATTTGTGAAGTACTTATGAAATTTTTTTTTCTCAAAGCAAATATCTTTTCGCTCAAAATTATTTCGCATCGCCTGATTCCGTTTTGGGTTGCAAGTGCCAATAGAATTTTCATGTATTTAAGGTCTCTACCACTCTAGGGTGGTTTAAAACCATATATAATTCAAACCTAGGGTTGTATGATACACCATTCTCTCAGTTATATAAAAAATGAAGAGAATGGTTTCCAAATAAACTTTATTATTGCATGCAAGAGACATTTTATGGTAAAAGAGAATGGGCACTGTTTTCGACTCCGTTCTAGAGTTTACGTTCGGTAAAATGAATTGTTGGGGCTAGAGTTAATAAAAAAAATTATTTATTAAGGTGCTGTTCAAAGGTTTATTTATTAAATTACACTTTATTTTTTCACTATTAATCTTCTATCTATATATATAAAAGTTACTTTAACCAAAACTGAAACTGACCGCGATCTTTATAACCTCACGACTGTTCAAACATATCAAATATTCACCGAATACGAGTTTATCATACACCATTCTCTTAGTTATCAAAAAAAAAAAAAAAAAAAAAAACAAAGAGAATAGTTTCTAAATAAACTTTATTATTGTATTCTAGGAACATTTTATGGTAAAAGAGAAGAAGCACCGTTTTCAACTCCGTTCTAGAGTTTACGTTCGGAAAAATAGATTGTTGGGGTTGGGGTTAATAAAAAAAATTATTTATTTAGACACAGTTCAAAAGTTTATTTATTGATTTAAACTTTATTTTTGCACTATCACTCTTCTACTGATAATATAATAAAAGTCACTTTAATCAAAAGTTGAAACTGACCGCGATCTTTATAACCTTACAATAAAGATATTAAATGTTCACCGAATACGCGTTTAAAGTTCTGATCTCGAATATGTCTAACCAAATATCAAATTATCTGCTTTCACATCCGCGATTTTTATAACCTTACTTTTTAACCCCACAACTGTCACTAGTATAACCGCGATCTTGTTTCTAAACTCGTAGCTGTCACTCTTACTTATGCATCCTGAAGAGAAGTCATCGGCTGTCACATCAACGAACACAGTCTCGCATATCACCAGAAAATTTCTAGTGATAACTAGTGTCACTAGACAGTAACCGCTAAACGTCAAAAAATGTGTGCGAAAAATGCTAAATCTTTTTTTTGATGATTTGGAAGGATGAAATATTAATATTTCCAATATGCGTTAGGCTACAGAGTTCTAAATAGTCACGATCGAAAGAAAAAAAAAATAAACAATACGTGAACTAGCAACATCTTTTAAAACGTTGTAATTAATTAAATATCGCCGAAACAATTTTCGAAAACCGTTCGAAACCGCTCTGCTTGCTGTAAAGACTCTAGTAGCGACTCGTCTTCGCCATCTTATAGTATACGTAAATGTACTTGTCTCGAGTCGCTACCGCGACTCTAGGTTCGGTGAATATTTGATATCTTTGAATAGTCGTGAGGTTATAAAGATCGCGGTCAGTTTCAGTTTTGGTTAAAGTAACTTTTATATATATATATAGAAGAGTGATAGTGCAAAAGTAAAGTGTAATTTACTAAATAAACTTTTGAATAGTGCCTTAATAAATATTTTTTTTTATTAACTCCAGCCCCAAAAATTCATTTTTCCGAACGTAAACTCTAGAACGGGGTCGAAAATAATGCCTCTTCTCTTTTACCATAAAATGTCCCTTATATGCAATAATAAGGTTTATTTGGAAACCATTCTCTTCATTTTTTATATAACTGAGAGAATGGTGTATGATACCACCCTACGTTTGAACCACCCTACGTTTGAATTAAATATGGTTTTAAACCACCCTGGAGTGGTAGAGACCTCAAATACATGAAAATACTATTTGCACTTGCAACCCAGAACGGAATCAAGTGATGCGAAATAATTTTGAACGAAAAGATATTTGATTTGAGAAAAAAAATTTCATAAGTACATCACCAATTTTTTTTTTTATCTATTGCTCAGGAGATATAATTCGTAATCAATAAACATTACAAAAGAAAAACTCGTATAATACTTCGGCCAAAATTATTTTTTCCAATCAAACTTTAGCTCTCGAAATTTTGTACGTATATTTTTTGTTTCAAAATCTCGTTTCGTTATGATTACTTATATTTAGAAACTTTTGGTGCATTCTAATGCTATTAGAGTATTTCTTCGGCATCATTTTTTATGGAATATTTCCCGATCCGTTGATATTGGCATGGATGTTTCGGTGTAATATTTTTTGAAATTTTTTTTTACAAAAGTAAAAAAGAATTCAAGTTTTTACTTGTTCGTTGTTCTTTTATGCGTCGTATCTTCTCAGAACTACTGTACGTTTTAAGTAATCTAATAATTTTATAAGTATTAACGGTTAATTACGAAGATTGAATTCATTTGAACACTTCTTAGATCAATATTTCACATTGCATTTTTAGTCCGAATATACACCAGCTCGAAATTCGATCATGTATGCATTTTTAGCCGAAATCATTAAAAAATCGCTTGAGTGACCTCTAAAATTTTTATTCAGGATTCAATTCTTGAGAGAATCACTTTTTCATAAAGTGTTACCATATTTTGCTGCAATGCCGAAAAAAATGTCAGTTCTTTTGCATCACTCAGATACATACACAATATAGACATGTTTAATTGGCAAGCTATGAATTTCATACCCGAGTACGTACACAATATTGACATGTTTAATTAACGAGCTATGAATTCCATACAAAAAGTCGACAAATCCTAGTCAAAAACAGCATAAATGCTGTGAAAAAAACTGAGACAAGTACATTTACGCCCCCCTAATAGTCGTTCTAGTTAATTCCCCCGCCACCTAGCGTCAAAATACCGATTCCCACAAAATGAAGTCAAATTGTACAGAGGTGATAATTTCATTCTCGTAAATGTTGTGAGTTCACAAAAAGTTGATAAATAAATAGAGATCTACTAAAGTATATATGGTCAAGTACGGGGGATTTTATTATGTTTATAAAATCTCCAATTATGTTCATATGCCATTTCTCTAATTAATGCTTTATTACAATGAATTATTATCCTATGACTTGGAACTACAAAGGCTTTCAAATAAAGAAAATACAGAATTGTATTAGCCTGCGTGAGCTTGAACGCTGCCACACTCTCATTTGTAGTATTTGTAGTATAGTTTTATTGGTAACAAATTTATAAAAGTTTACTATCGTACGTAGAGCGGATATGCATAGAGTACTTTGTCCGGCCCAAAAATTTTTCATAAAATTTGTCACGTAAGCCAACATTAATCTACCATACATTTTGGTCTTAACTAGTAAAGTAAGCACAGCTAATTTGGAATCACAATATGCGGATTATTTTGTATCCCAAATTATCCTCCTTTCCTTTAACCAATTGTTATCGATGAATTGATCCGAGGAAATCCGAATGTTCGGAGTGGTTGACAAATTTGCCGTGAACAAAAAAGCATATTTTTAGTTGACTAGTCGAAAAATTTTCAGGCAAGCCAAGTACTCTGTGTGTATCCGCTCTACGTATGATAGTAAACTTTTATCAATTTGTTACCAATAAAACTATACTACAAATACTACAAATGAGAGTGTGGCAGCGTTCAAGCTCACGCAGGCTAATGCAATTCTATGTTTCTTTTTGAAAGCCCTTGTAGTTCCAATTCAAATGATAATAATTCGTTGTAATATAGCATTAATTAGAGAAATGGTATATGAACATAATTGGCGATTTTATGAACATAATAAAATCCCACGTACTTGGCCATATATACTTTAGTAGATCTCTATTTATTTATCAACTTTTTGTGAACTCACAACATTTACGAGAATGAAATTATCACCTCTGTACAATTTGACTTAATTTGATAAGATAATGAGAGCGGTTACCCATAAAACTTTGTATGATGAGTTGGTTTTTAGAAAGAATTTTTGTGCGGAGAGATCTTTACATGAACGACTTTAGACGGGTTTTTGTAAATTTTTGTGGGAATCGGTATTTTGACGCTCGGTGGTAGGAGGGATTAACTGGAACAATTATTTGGGGGGCGTAAATGTACTTGTCTCAGCTTTTTTCACAGCATTTATGCTGTTTTTGGATAGGTAAGATATGTCTCGAATCTGGAAGACTGAATCTTTCTAAAATTTAGCACGTAATAATACAGTAGTGTTCTTTATGTATCCTCTGAAATAAAAAAAAAATATAGAAAACCGTTTTGTCGAGACAACTATATCAAAATATACTAATTTAAATAAAAAGTTTTCAGTTTTTTTCGGTCACCGACCTGACAAAGAGGATTATGGTGGCAGTAACATTCCCTTTTTCTTCAGCTGAACAGATTCTATTACTAAACAGCCCAGGGTATATCGAACTGTTTTCACTTTACTATCAATAGCGTATACGAGAAAATTTGTGGTTAGCTTAACTTATTAGCCGTTCCTCGTAATATCGAGTTTGGATAGTTGAGAAGAATGAGGGATCTGACTTGAATTCTCTGGCTTTAAAAGTACAGAGAAAGGGCGAAAAGTTAAACAACTATGAGGAAACCGTACATCGTGGCCTGGCAGCTAATTTCACGCCAGCAACCACCACATTGCTACCTATTCTCGTATTCTGCCATTTCGGTCTGTCTGTTTCCAAGAGTGAATTTCCGACCGGTCTGTGACACGCGGTCTTTGCCATACACTACTGAGTTCTTACCGGATTGTAGGATAGAGAATATCTCACTCTTCGCTGGTGGTAGTAGAGAGTGAGAGAATAGAAACAGAGGAAAAAAGCGTTTTCTCTGGTTACCTTGACACTGTCGCTTGGAAGAAATGTCAAGTCTCTTGAAGTTACATTTTTTCGTGATCGAAGAGGGTTGTTGTACATTTGCTTGCTTGCGGTGTTCACAAAAAATCTTATACACCTCCATTTTTTTGTTTTCTTTTGAAACTGTTTTATATAACATTGGCCTCGTCCAAATGAGTGACTTAGTTTTTCAATCAATTTGCTGTAAGCTACTACTATTGGGTCATTGCGATCCATCCCTTTCGACTAAATTGAGATGCACTTTATTTCTAATTCGACTGTAGTGGAACAAATCGTTTCTCGACATTGAACGCTGTGCCATTCGTTTAGTCAGGAGTTCTTGGATTGTTTAAAAAAACCTAGAGTTTTTAATCACCCAGGAAAAAGTTGTACTTATATCTACTAGGATTGTTTATTCGAATTTTTTAATTTCAATTAACAATATTTCTATTCGTTTCAGCTAGAAAGCTATATTTAAATCAAATAGATAATGCTATGCGGGTCCTTTTATTAGAGTATCCACGTTAAAGCTTTTCACTCCGGCCACCACATGGCGCAGAGCGTCGAAGCATTTCTCACACACGAATTGCACTCTGGATGTGCATAAATTGCGGGAACCAAAGTAGTTTTATTATTCTGACTGACTATATCGTCTAAGAAGTCGAACGTGAATTTTTGTACTTTCCCAGAATCGCAGACCCATGAAAATATTATTAAATAATATTATAATTGAATGTGGTATAAATAATATTATAAATACTTTTTTTATTTCAACTTCGTATTCGTTTAATTTTTAAGATAAAAATATGTTCGATTTTAAAACATATTAAATTTCTTATTAATCAAGAATAAAAAAATAGTGTGATCGATAAAAAAACATTTCTTTAAATTAAATAAACCTCTATTTGGCCGTGAGACAAGAAATTTACATAGATTACTTAGTAAGTCTTGTCATTCCACTGTCAAATGTTATTGTTTCTCGAAGAAATTTCCGTCACTATGCACTTGTTCAATATGACGCTGAAGTTTGCATCGTTGGAATCCAACGAATTGTACGAATTTTTTTTTTAATTCTCCATTTCTTTATTTCACGAATCACTTGAGGGAGTTGAAAAACTGCAGATTGAGAAGTTTCAACAAAAAAAAAACGTTCCGGAACCCACCCTTTAAGGGGTTTAAATTTTCGAAAAAATTCCAGCACCGGCTGTTCGGGCATTTTCCACTTTTTTATTTCACCAATCGACTCAGGGGGTCGAAAAATCGTGAAAAAAATGGGCACAAGAAAAAACATTCCGGAACCCACCCTTTGAAGGGGTTAAATTTTTGAAATATTCAAACACGGTTGTATGGGCATTCTCCACGTTTTTATTTCCCGAGGCCTCTCGGAACATCAAAAAATTTAGGAGAAAAAAGTTGTAACAAAAAAAAAGTTACGAAACCCACCCTTTAAGGGGTTTAAATTTTCGAAAAAATTCCAGCACCGGCTGTTTGGGCATTCTCCACTTTTTTATTTCACCAATCGACTTACGAGATCGAAAAACCGTGAAAAAAAATTCGCACAAGAAAAAACGTTCTGGAACCCACCCTTTAAAGGGGTTGAATTTTCGAAAAAAATCCAGCACCGGCTGTTTGGGCATTCTCTACTTTTTTATTTCATCTATCGACTCAGGGGACCGAAAAATGTTGAAAAAAATTGGCTAAAGAAAAAACGTTTCGGAACCCACCCTTTAATGGGTTTGAATTTTCGAAAAAATTCCAGCACCGGCAGTTTGAGCATTCTCCACATTTTTATTTCATCAATCGACTCAGGGGGTCGGAAAACCGTGAAAAAAATTGGCAAATAAAAATCGTTCCGCAACGTTTTTTCTTTTGCCAATTTTTTTTCACGGTTTTTCACGAGCACGATGAGCAGATACATTGTAGTGATGCAGCAGACAAGTGCCCAGTTGACTTTTTGGTCGCAATTCTATAAGTGATCGAAAAAGTGGGATCAAACACGATTGATTATACCAATTTGCAGTAACGGTACGTTGCGTATCTTAAGAAATAATTTTGATTATGCCACGACGACCAAGGAAAACGAAAATCATTATTTTCTTAATCGTGATTATTTTGGCATGGTTGGATAATCTTCATTTTGGAACATCCACGCGCGACTTTGAGATTTTGTTGGTACATCGTAATAGTAGAGCCAAGTTTCATCTTCAGTCACAATCGAAAACACCTCAGAAAATCGCCCGGATTTGAACTTTAAAAGCGTCTTTTTGCACCAATCCACACGATTCGCTCTTCGCTCATTGATCAGTTTATGCGGCACAAAAAGCGTGCAAACTTTGTGGACTTGCAAATGTTCGTGTGAAATCTTATTAACGGTTCATGCAGATATATTGAAGGCCTCTTGAATCTGTTTGTAAGTGATTCGGTGATCTTTACGAACTAATTTTTCAATAGCAGTCACTGTTGCGGGGATAGTCACATCGCGCCGCCGGCGCGGACGTGGATGATCCCCTAGCTGAAACTGACCTCTTTCTAATTTTTTGTACCATCGCTCTATAGTTCTGGGAGAAGGCGCAGTATCACCTAATGTACCTACCATTTCTTCGTGGCACTGCTGACGGGACAGGTCACGACGAAAGTTGTAAAAAATTATCGCACGAATTTGAGAATTCGTGAGATGCCATAGCCAAAAATTAGCGGCGTATTTACTCACCAGTTTCTCGATAGTTACGGATGGCTTTTTACGTACAGATATGTATACTTATGTGCTATCTATATGCATTTGAACAAACTGATTTGCCTTTGATTTCTTGCCGAACGACAAGACTGACCGAGTGACCTATGTATTTACGCAAAAACGGGGAAGTGAGAAAAATATGAAGAGATTATCAGAGCAGTATTGAAAGCTGCCACTACATTTTTCTTTGGTTATTCATGGTAAAAATCTGAAAGTTTTTTGGTTTCGTAATACGCTGAAGTTATTTTTAACATAACTGGCATTTCCACTGAATTTCTGAAGAAAGATGTTGAAGTTTGGAATGTAAACGAAGATTGCAGAAAAAGTAAGATACACTGCGAACTCGATAGATGCAACTTTGATAGATGAAAATTTTCCCACCATGCGACGTTTATCGATCGGTGTAGCGCGTGGTGGGGACACTAGTGCTAGCGCCGTCGCATAGTATGCGAAAAGTAGGCGCTTAAGAGGGCATTTTTGAGGTTAGAGCACGTAATGGCGGTACCGGCAAAACGTAAACGTAAGTTCTCGACTCTCTCGGATCGTGTGAAAATTAATGAAGCAATTCGTGTGAAAATTAATAGAGCAAGGAGAAGCAGGTGTAAGCCTTGCACACAAATTCGCAGTTTCCCAATCAACTGTATCTCGAATCAAACGAGCAAAAGATATACTGAGAAACTTGACTCTGTCGACAGATTACAAAATATTGAAAAAGAAAAAATCGACAAAAACTTCAACTTTTCCAAATCTCGGCAAAGCGGTTTACATGTGGTTTAATCAAAGGCGCGAAATGGGAGATCCCATTAATGGTCCTCTTATATGTCAAAAAGCTTTGATTTTGAATGAAATGTTGAGTGGTCCAGAAAATTTCAAGGTATGTATATGTACGATACTATGTATTTCTCTTTGCTAATGTCAGGTTTGAGTCAGTTATGGAAGGTAACCTAAATAAAATTATTCAGTCATAGATGTAAGATATTTGTTTCAGTCATCACTATTAATAATAATCTTAATTTACTGATCATTAAAGAGAATTATCGTTACCTGAAGTGGATAAAATAAAGACAAATAAAAAAACGGTTAGTCAGTAATATTTTAAGGGGACCGTATGGTCTAGAAATTTGAAAAAATCGATTTTTTTTTTTTTCGATATGTCGAAAGTATAGTATCTCAAGAATATACTGTGAAATTTTCATGCGGAAATTCTCAATATTACAGCTTCTACAGCCCATAACGCAGGTAGAGAGCGGTCCGCGACACGAAAACGTTCAAAGCCTTATTGGACACAAAGCCTTACGGGGATGATTTTTTAGTTTGCAAAAAAGAATGTGTTTTGCATGTTAAAAAACGTTTGTACAAACGTGCTGTTGATGCGAAAAAAAACATGCACAAATAAAGAAAGCAACAAAGAAATTGACAGAAAAAGAAGAGGGAAAAAAGACACAGCGGAAATCGATAAATAAAACACCGAAGCGTCAACAATTGACGAATAAATTATTGCAAGAGCTGTCAACTTATTACGGTCTAGCAATTAGACGTAATTCAGATTCGACTGAAGGGATGAGAAGTGAAATATGGGCAGCATATTATCACAAAATTTCAACAGATGAAAATCCGCAACACTCGTACTGTCCTCCAGGTTCCGAATCGTGGTGCAAGTGGCGTCAAAGTGAGGCTGCAGGTACTTTAGACACCTACGAGCACCCACCTCCTCTGTGCGATGAAGCACAAGAGATATTAAAACCAATTTATGAAGAATTGACAGCAGAGACTTTATTGGAAAGGTGTATTGGCAGTAATACGCAGAACAATAACGAAAGTTTCAATGCTTGCGTGTGGCACCTTGCGCCGAAACATCTGTTTGCCGGAAAAAAAATCATTGATATTGCCACTCACATTTCCGCTTGCATATTCAATGAAGGATTTGCATCCCTATTGAAAATAATGGAGACCATGGGCATAACAATCGGGCCACAAGCGGAGCAACTAGCGCAAAACCGAGACGAGCTGCGAGTATCGAGCGCCAACCGTAGGAGCACGGACAACTCCAAAGAGGCTCGGACAGCTCGAAGAAATGAAAGGAGTGAGGAAATCTTGAATTATGAACGTTCCGAAGGAATCCTATATGGTGCCGGAATCGCGGATTAACTGTAAGTATTCAAAATTTGCTCAATTTTTGAAAATATCTGTACCTCAAACTTTAAACTCATTTATCTCGAAACGACTTTTTTCGGCACTGCGCAGGTGAAAACAAAAAAACTATTCAACCGAATCACTTGAAATTTGGATATGTTGTTCACAACATGTATGGCTATCGTCGGAACTACAATCATAATTTTATTTAAATAATTTCTTATTGTTTATACTAAAAAACTAGTGAAAAAAAACCCGATTTTACGAATTTTTTTTCAAAAGCGCGCCATTTTGTCAATTTTTAATTTTTTCGATTTGTTCTAGTCCCGACCATAACTGCACTCTTTCTGATTAAGAATCTTCTTGAATTTTGTGTTTCAGATGAGTAGAAGTCTCGGATCGATCTTCACCGTCCGGGTCGGATTTTTCGAGAGGGTCGTCTTCAATGCCAATTATATGATAATAAACACTGTTTTTAAAATTAAAAAAAAATTTTTTTGTATACTTAATAAAGGTAGTAATAAACCCGAAAAGTTAAAACATCGATTTTTAAATTTTTTATGGCAAAAAAAAAATCGTGAAAATAGGTGAAATTTTCGTGCTCTAGACCATACGGTCCCCTTAAGAGCTTTGACCTTCAAGCTTGTGTGAAAAGATCATAAAATTTTTTTTTCTCTTCTGAGCTAAACATGGTTTGCCTTTTTCTTGGAATATATTGGTACTACATTTTTTCTTTCATACGTCTCATGCTATGAATTTGTTTTTGTTTTTTTTTAACGCAATGTGGAACTATTTATTTTGCTAGATTTTATGGATGTATTGCTATGTATCTGTGATTTGAAATAATTATTGCGAAATGTTATTGTGTGTTATAATAATCCAAGTCACTAAAATGCAAAAAGTATATGTGCTTTACCAAAGCTTATCAACGTTTTTTGCACGTAGGCGAGTCCTGGATGGTTACACAAATTCAAAAATCAGTATGGCATAAGACAACTTCTCCATCAAAGGAGAAAAATTATGTGCAAACAGAGAGGGTGCGAAGGTCTTCAATGAAACTTTTTCGAAATATATCACGGAAAATGGTTTCTTGCTGGAAAACCTTTATAATGCTGATGAGACGGCGTGGAATTGGCGTTCCTTACCCCAAAAAACTCTTGCTGCTGGTCAGGAAAACGAAGCTCCCGGTGAAAAGGCTAACAAAGATCGAGTCACAGTGATGCTATGTGCGAATGCCACTGGGACACACACAATTCCACCTCTCGTAATTGGGAAGTTCCGAAGACCCAGATGCTTCAAGGGAAATGTTCGATTACCAGTAATGTATAAATCCTAGACTAATGCATGGATGAACCGATCTCTTTTTACGGAGTGGTAAGATAATGCTGCATTTTAATATAAGGGAGACTGAGGGAAGGAACCTGACAGAATATTCTATTTCTACGGACAGAATGAGCGCTGTAATTTTTTTTTTTTGCTGGTATGAAAAAAATCTACTGTTTATTAAATTTTGCATGAAAATTTTTCGTTCTCCACCAAATTGGATTACGCATGAAAATTTGTATAACGAAGAATGATAATATTTCTTCCTGTCTATCTGTGTTTTCTCCATATATTTACTGCATTCTGCCATGCTATTTTTTTTATTTTACTTTTTATTTAAAGAAAAAAGGCTTTTTACCTTACTTAAACGTTAATCTGATTGTTCCTGGTCTCCACTATTTCTGAAATATTCTACTCTATTCTGAAATGAGTGTTAAGGTATATGTTTTCTGATCATAGATATACCGAATGTTTCATACCGTCTGTGAAAAAAAATCAAGAAAAATCAAATCATCATGGGAGAATTCTGCTTCTACTCGACAATGCTCCATCGCACCCTTCAGTCGAAGAACTCAACGCCCTGGACACGGAATTTTTAGTACTTTATTTTCCTCCAAACGTAACTGCGCTCATTCAACCAATGAATCAGGGGGTAATCCAAGCAACAAAACAATTATACAAGCGAAACATCTCCGAACGACTTCTCCTGCCAGACGATAATGCACCGTTAAGACAGCTCATCAAAAAAGTAACCCTCAAAGATTGTTGCGAAATGATCACCTCTTCGTGGGATAAAGTGTAAGGGCCGAGACTATTGTAAAGGCATGGAAAAATGTACTCCACATTGAATCACAAGTCGACGGAGACGTTGTGGAGCAGAGGCACGAGGGTCGAGACGAAACATCGGAATGACTCGTCGACGAAGAGATAGTCCAATTTGTTTCAGAATAGCACATTGAAAATCAAAACGACACAACTGTTCATCACTCAGAGCAACGCGAAATGACAGAGTATTCCCAGTGTGTAAATGCATCAACAAAAAAATGATATAAGTCAGGAGATTGCGGTTTTTGATAGACTGAATCGAATTGAAAAAAGTCCTTTACGATTTTTAGGCCGCACTTCTTCAAAATTGATCTCACAAGAAAAAATGTATGCTTAAGTATTTTTAAAACAAATGAAATTTGTTGTTTTTTCGAATTCTTTTGATACAAGAATTGTAATGTGTTCAGCATAATTATAAATTATAAGTTATAAAAAACAAAAAGCTGTGATTATACTTCAATTAATAATATATCGAGCATGTATGTTGTACTCAACAATAAAATATGAACAAAAAAATCAAGTTTACCACGTATACTCTTATTTATTGCGATAATACCCATATCATGGAAAAAGTAGTTGCGTGTACATATCTTTTTAATTTTTCAGTTATGCACTTTTATATGGATTCAATTGCGCATTATATTTTCCCAGAGCTCAAATCGAAAATAGAATATAAAAATAAAAGTTGTTAATTATTTTCAATCAGCCTCTATTAATTTTTTACGAAAACAACAGGTTAGTAAACGAACGAGCCCCAGATTTATACACGGTTACTCGATACGGCACTGTCACTGACCAGCCCAGCTGCGCACAACCCGATTCAATTTATTGTGCGCACCCTCGATCGTTGCAAGTGCGATGCGGAGCTGGTCCTATCGCTGTTGCATCTATCGAGTTCGCAGTGTATTTGTGCATTCCATGCGAGTTGTCAACGACATAGCGGAGTGAGAGGTCTCATGAATGGAGGAAGTCAACAAAATGAACACTATGAATGAGAAATATAAATAGTACTTATTGCTCGCAGTAAAACATCATCACCAAACATTTGTAAACATAAAAAAGTCAACTATGCTGCCGTAGGTAGGACTAAAAAAAACGAATATAATATTAATTTTATGAACTCAAATCTTACTACTTTTTGGTCTTGTTTAGTGTGTATTTAGTTTACTTTCTTTTAATACTTGGCGTCGAGCCGCTACCGCATCTCTTGATTATGTGTGAGATAAGTACTTCAATTAAATAAAAAAAATCAAAACCTCAACGAATTGCCATACTACATATTTATACCTGTTTATATTTGAAATATTCAAATAAGAAGTGCAGTAGTGACCCCTAAATATTTTTTTTTTAATAAAAAAAAAAACTGGAATAGTTTTTCAATATATAAAAGGCATTGAGATGGTGTCCCGGGAAAAAAAAATAACTTTTTAAGAACCACCCTCAAATATAGAGGAGAACCGGGCAAAGTGGAACACCCGGGCAAAGCGGAACACTCCCCTGAAAAAAGTAAAATTTCTTTTTTCAGTTGAAACTCGAAAAATTCGATTATTTGACTGAGGACATGCATTGAAAAAGTAGTGTTCATTGGAACGACTGATATTTTTAGCATGAAAATTAAAATATAATAATAAAAAAATTAATATTCAATGAAAGTTTGTATGAACAAAAATTTATTTGCTGCAAAACGGAGATGTGAATATCTG
Organism: Rhimphoctona megacephalus; assembly: GCA_963989365.1. Lineage (NCBI taxonomy): Eukaryota > Metazoa > Arthropoda > Insecta > Hymenoptera > Ichneumonidae > Rhimphoctona > Rhimphoctona megacephalus. Next base: position 6,424,631 of record OZ022420.1, on the reverse strand, counting down.
AATAGCATAAGAACACTACTAAGAGTACTGTAAGCATGTTTGAAAATTATTAATTCTTCATGAGACTGATGGAAAATATTCTTTTCTCCATTTTCTTGCTCCTTCTTGTGTTTTCTTTAGATATTGATGAAAAAAATCTCTGCTAAAGAATGAACTCAATTGCTCAATAATCAGACACGACTCTTTCGACTTTCATTGATGCTTTAATTGTTTAAAAATATTTTCTATTTAAAAACACCCTTTTTTTAACTTCCTTACTTCCTCTCGTGTTTTCTTTAGATATTGATGAAAGACAAATTCTGTTCAAAAATAATTATAAATAATTTTCGTGCAGTCTAATCTGTTTTCCTCCAGTATTGCTAAAATAAAAGTCCCGTTAACAAATGAGCTTAATTCTTAAGATTTTGGGGATGCTCATTTTGACTTTTTTTTAAATTTATTTATTTACTCGTAATAGTTTTATTTGAGAGTACCCTCCCATAAAATTTTTCGAAATAATCGATTTTTTCTTCGATATTTTGTCTGTCATTAGTTTCGCTATAGCGCTGTTGCAAATAACTAATTTATCCATCAATTTCTTTTATAAACAAGCAAACCTAAAGAGTCCAGGTTTTCCGCAATTTTATTTTTAAACTATTGTTAAAAATCGGGGAAATTTTTTGTCGGTTTTTCTTCTTTATGCAATATGCATCCTCAAATGGTTCAATTTTTTTCATGGTATTTTTTACTTCAGATCCGTCGAGTCCTCGTCACTCGAGTGACGTGTTTTTTTCGCGTTGTAAAGATGACGGAATAGGTCGTGTATTTTTTATGAAAAAAATTCTTTAAAATCTTGTTTTTTTCAACAGATTTTCAACAGGCCCTCTACTATATATGTAAATAATTTCTGTATGAACTTAAAGAGAAGAAGAAAACATTTCATTGGTCATCGACTGTCAGATTTTTTACCCAATCTGTTTCTCCGTGAGAGCGGTTTGAAAAAAAAAAAATAATCCGAGAGACGTCATATTCGAGTATATATAAGAGTGCGGCAGAACTCGAGCTGGCTTTCGTTCTTGATACTTGACGTCGAGCTGCTACTGTAGCTCTTGAAATGACTGGAGTATAAGGAGAAAGTAAAAGACGTAGTGTGGTGGTCTATGAAATGAGCAAAAAGGATAGTGAGAAAGTATTTCGTTCGTATGAACGTATCAACTTTTTTCCACCTGCAATTAATAATTTAAATATAAAAATCATGGAGAATCCAATATGCATTTTCTGACTATATGCCTTTCTGATGTATCGCACTTCAAAAGACTGCCGGTTTGCTATAAAACAGAAATCGTAGAAACTTGTTACAGTGTTGAAAAATCACTTTTGGGATTTTTACAGATAATTCTAACAATTAGTTGTAGAATAATAGCGGAGATAAGAATTGAGAATTTATTGAATAAGAGGTAAAATAAAGAATTTAGCCCCAAAAAAAATTTAATTTTATTCCAAAAAGAAATTTTACTTTTACGGTCATATTTGTAAGTGTTGGCACTCCAACTTCATTAATTGGGCCCTGAAAAGGATTAATTTTGGCGTTGGTGATACCGAGATATAAGGAGAAGAAACAAAACGCAAATAATTAAGTCGACACTGTAGGAGGTTTGAGTTTAAATGTAGCCTAGGGCTGTATATTGTAAGCATAGAACATGAAGCGAGAATATAATTGACAATGCGTTTTTTACAAGCATTAGTGAAGCGACAGGAAGCGTCATGAAGCGATATAAAATAATAAAGAATATACATATATACATACAAACAAAGAAATAAATGAAACAAAGTAATAGTGAAGAGTCTTTGGGCCAACCGCCTAAATGCGTGGTTTTTTCGGAGGAGTTTGCAGGAATGGCATATTAGGCCGTGGATTAATAGGGGGCCGACGTGGGCGCATAGGGACGCGTGTCGGGATCACCTCGGTGACGATAGGTACCCTAATTAACGCTTCCACCTCTTAATAAATGTCGCTGTATTGAGACCCGGCAACGTCCACTTCGAAATTTTCTATTAGATCGAAAAGCGACCTCCGCCCCTTTTTGATTGCCTCAGGAGTGGGAGGAGGATTATTTTCTTTATTTTTTGGCGTTAAGTTTTTGCCAGGAGTCGGAGGAGGAGTATGCGGAGGCGGGATTCCCGGAAGGGGTGAAAGGAGTGGAGATGTGGGCGACCAATTTACCAAAAGATATTCTGGAAAAGTTTTCAATTCTATAGGTCTAGGAAGAGGTGAGGAGTAGTCCTCCCTCCTTTGAGTCATCGATCGATTAATTTTTCTATTGTTTTATATTTTTAGTTCATACGCGTTTTTTCTTCAGGCGTCGCGTCGCAGGTAAGACGGGGAAAAATGCCGTGATGCATTTTTCTATTAGCCACTGTAGACACAGAAGAAAGATAAAAAGGCAATTAATTAATTGCGATATTTTGATTTCATTTCATTTTTTTAATGAACGTTAATAACAAAATGAGGGGTGGGAGTAAGATTTTCGAATGATTAAAACTTCGAACGGCTAAAACTGCGAATTTTTAAATTGAAGAATAGTAGTACGTAGACAGATTAATTATACTATAGCCTTTATGCTGGAAATAAAAAAAAATGAGAAATTAAAGAGTTCGAAGTACATTTACGTCAAAAACAAAATATAACAGTAGCCCAATTGACGAAGGCTGGAATAGCGATTTTACAAAAGTTCGACTATTACGCATTCGAGTCGTTAAATACTGAAATCGGCAATATTATGAATATTCACAATTTCAAATATATTTTAACGAAAGACAAAATATTAATATGGTCAAAATAGCGAAACACCAGAAAGTCAAACGGTCGAAATAGCGAGAGCCTCTGGGCTGTAAAGTATTGCTTGTCATTCTTCGTGCTTCACAATGTTCGCTATTCTGTACTTCTAATTTTTAGTCACTCGAAAAATTCACTTTCGAATTATTCATACTATATATTTTGGTCTCTCAATAAAAGAATTGCTCTCCATTTCGAATTTAGAAAATATAAACTTCTTACATTAGGACAATCTATATTATCTGCATTTGAAGTATAGACAGTCTGAATATATATTTTGGAATAAATGCGCGATCAAAGAAAAAATATTACATTAAATACACATTCAACTCAATATACTATCGAAAATATAAACTTCGAATTTCTTATTTTTCGTTAATCAAATGTTATGAATACTAAAATTTCAAAATATTAACCGTTCTATAATTTGGTTATTCTACATATTAACTCCCACCCAAAATGAGGAGAAGAATATAGCTATAGATTAAGCTCCAAAGATAATTTTTATCCGCGGAAAAATTATATAATTATAGGCGGACCCCAAAAAATAATGAGTAGAAGAGAAATTCAGAAGAGAAAAGAGAGGTTCAGAAAATACCCAAAAAATATTCTTAACCGGGGAAAAATTATATAGGTATAGAGACTCCAAATATAATAATGAAATGGGGGAAAAATGTGTAGATACAGAGAGACTTCTTACCACGAGTACCGTGCAAATAGCCCTCTGTGCTCTAATTGTCTATCACGGATATCGTGTCGGGAGACTTCTTTCACGAGTGGCGTGTCGAGGCAGACGGTTTTTCTCTGTGCAAAATCACCGGTATTTATATAAATCCTTATGCACAGGGAGGATAGGCAAAGCGGGAGGCTAAAAAATTAGAGTGAAAATGCTCCTTCTTTCGAATTTTTGCTGGGAAGTCAAATTCGAAGAATTTGCCGTTCACGTTTGAATTCGGGAAATCGGCTGTTCGAGCTTCGAAGGTGGAATGGGGAACGAGGTGCCGCTTTAAGCGATAGCGGTGAGCCAAGTTTTCTCGGGTGCCCGGTGGTACGTTATAAGCGCGAATTTTTGTATGGCCGGGTCCCGAGATTTTTTCGGTATGACGATTTTATCTATCATAAGCCTTATGTTTAACCTATTCTGATAGTTCGCGATGTCTTTGTTTACAAAATGTGATAAGTGTCATAAGTGTATTGTTCGCGATTACGATGAGGATTACAGACTACAAATTAAAACAGGTACGAGTAAAATCATTATTTAATTTTTTCCATGCTTTAATTAAGTGCTCGCCGCATGTGTTTTTTGGAGCGGTAAATATTAATAAAATGATAATATGATCTCACTGACGGGTGAGATTATATTTTTGTTTTGTTGATATTTTATCGTATCAGCCTTTAGTAATGCATGAATTTGTTTAATTAGATTAGGACTAATTAGTATTAAAATAATTACAAATTTTTATAGTTCGGTATAAACTTTTTTCGTTATTTTTTCAGGTTTTTGAGATTCTCCCAGGGCCATCAATGGACCAGAAGAATGAAAGGTAAGTCAGAAATGCGATTTTATAACTTACAATTAAATTATAAGCAATTAATTTATTGATGAATGATTTCTTTTTATTTTCACAGGTTCCAGAAAAAGAGGATTCGACGGAAAGAGTGTGCATCACGAAGAGCGGCGTGCAACAAATGCACACTGAGAAAAAAAATTTGTTGAAAATACCAAATACGTTTTGTTGCCTTAAAATTTTGTTGGTTTAAACATTGCTCAGATGCGCTAAATAAGCTACAGTTATTTCAACTAAACGTGTCGGTTAGATCTTATTTATCTGTTCAACATTATGATTTTGTCAGAAAAACTACTACCATTTATTTGATTTTTTCTGATTTTTATTTGGTCTAACAAAATGTACATTTGATTATGAAATATGAACTCAATTAAACAATTTTGTCATACTGAAAGGATATTGCATACGTTCAACTGAATTATTTAGGATGATCGAATAGAACATATTGTTCAATCACGTAAATATAATTATGAAATTCATTCGCTCAAGATAACAAAACGTTTTGCTTAAGGACTGTTTTTCTTTGTTCCATCGACTAAAAGTTACTTCAATTTAATTAAGTCATTTGTTCATATTAAAAACGATTACTTTGTTGCTCTAAAAATAATTTATTTAAAGATACGCATTATTTTGCTTTGGTGATAACTATATTTCACGAAAATACAACGAAATATTTTGTTCACGTACTGGAAAAAGCAGTATTTAAATTATCAAAGTGAAAAGTTTAATTGAACGGTGTATACTTACAACAACAAAATGCTGCGGTGATAAGCGAACACTTTTTTTCAAAATCAAGAATAGATTCAGTTAATTCGGTATGTTGTAATCACAATGGAACGAGACAATTTTCTTTTAATTACGAAACTGCTTTAAACAATTGGACATCAAATTTGAAGAAATAAGAATTCAATTAAGTTGCGTAAAACTCAGTTATTTCAAAAGCTAAAAGATAATCAGTCGAACTAAATATCTTTTTTTCCAACTAAAACCGATATTGAGTGAACCAAAAACCTTTTTTTAGTGAAAGGTCTTATTTTATTGTATAATCTACATATATTATCTATATATATTATTAATGTGAATGAATATGAGGTTGCTGCAACGATACATTCCTTCGTTGTAAAGAAATACGTAGCTTTTATAACATTATCCCTCGTTCATAATAAACGAATATGCATGATATCGATCAATCAAATATTATTCGATTTGAATATAAAAACGCTTAATTTAAATAAAAGACATTTGTAATTCACATGAGGACAATATATACATGTAAATGTATTTTTTTTCATCATGAATAAGTTTTTATTTTTGATTCTGATATATGTATACAAACTTCTTAAGGCGCTCTATCCATTGTCTGAGTGCGAGAGAGATAGCTAAAAAGCAAATTCCCATTTTTCTCGGAGAAAAAGGAGCAATATAAGATCGCCTTATAAGCCAAAAATATGTATTCACCTGTTTTTTTAACGTAATGACTCACATAGTCATACACGTAAGAAAATCTAGTGTTTCTCACGGGACTGTAACCCGTGTTGTTAGGTACAAATGTTCGCTACCTAATTCTTCATCAGAATCGGTCGGAACGTCGTACCCTACGCGGCTCCCGCAATTTATGCCCATCCACAGACCGGCATATACGTGAGAAACTTGGTGCTTTGCGTCACGCGGTGGCCAGAACGAGAAGCTACTTTATCGTTGCCATCGTTGCTCCAAGCATTATTTTCTTCGTTTAGCAAAATTCTTATACGTTATAGGCAAGGGTTTGACCTTGCCTTTGTACCATAAGCCACTGCGCCACTGAGTCGAGTAGCACGTTTATTTCTTTTTCCTCCTAGAAAACTCCAAGTCTTCTTAATTTCATAATGAGACGTGTTAAAGAAAATTTTAACCCCGACTCAAACATTATATTGTTAAGTCAAAGGAACTGTTAGGTAAAAGGAACAACAACATTTTCACAATCTACGTTTTACGAATGAATTTTTTCACTCTCATACGAAATCCTATGTTTTATCAATTATTTTATTTTGAAAGAAACACTTCTTTGCATTAAAAAATATATTTTGTTCGATCAAGAAAAGTAATAGAAAAAACAACAAAGTATGCTCTTGACGCATATCTTACATCTGAATTATCATCGATTCAAACGAAATATCAGTTTTCATTAATTGTACACGAAACTCCATCAAAATAAATTTACTTTCGATAACGCAGCGTTTTGTGCAATTGGAAACATGAATAGATGGAGATGGAGAAGAAACAAAACTATCTTGTCAGGTCAACAAACTAATTGGTGTTCGAAACGATAATTTAGTTGTTGCAAATCTACTCATTGAATTCTACCTTATTGGCTTATGGTACAAAGGCACAGTCAAACCCTTGCCTATAATGTATAAAAATTATGCTAAATGAGCAAAATAATGCTTAGAGCAACGACGGCAACGTTAAAGTAGCTTCTCATTCTGGCCACCGCGTGGCGCAGAGCACCAAGTTTCTCGCATACACGCCGGTCTGTGGACGGGCATAAATTGCGGGAGCCGAGTACGTTACACCGTTCCAACCGATTCTATTATAGAATTAGGTAGCCAACATTTGTACATTATACCACGGGTTACAGTCCCGTGAGAAACAATAGATTTTCTTACATCTATGACCCCATGGTCATTGTGGTAATAAATCAGGTGAATACATATTTTTGAATGATAAGTGATTCGATAGAACATATTTCAGAATCGAAAAAAAAACCATTTATTGATGATATGAATATTGTGAATTAAAAATGTCTCCCGTTTGATTTAAGCTTTCGTATTTTCAAACCAACAATATGCAATTGTTGAATATGTTAAAAAAAATACTTCAATGAAACAAAAGAATATTGTATAAACTTTATATTGGTTCGTTACAATCGGATATGTCAATGGGAGAACTACATATTTATTTATAATGAACGAGGGATAGAGTTGTAAGAGCTACGTATTTGTTTTAAATAAATGAATGTGTCGTATCACAGTAACTACATATTCGTTCACAACACGACTACATGTAGACTAAATAACAAAACAAGATCTTCCATTGATTTCCGATTCATACAATATCGGATTTAGTCGGAGAAAAAGATATTTGGTTCGATCGACTATGTTTTAGCTTTTGAAATAACTGAATTTTACTCAACTTAACCAAATTTTTATTTCCTCAAATGTTATATCCACTTGTTTGAAGCAGTTTCGTAATCAAAAGAAAATTAACTCGTTTGATTTTAATCACAACTGACATAATCAACTGAATCTAGTCTAGATTTAACAAAACGTATGCGCTTATTACCACACCATTGTGTTGCAATAAGTATACATCGTTGAATTGAACTTTTCATTGTGTTGATTCAAGTATTGGTTTATTTAGTACGTCAATAAAATATTCTGTTGTATTTTCATAATATATAGTTGAATGTATTCAAACGAAAAAATTTGTTGAGGTAAGCAAATATTAGCTATACCAACAAAATTTTTTTCTTAGTGCAGCATTTACTTCTTTTCGTTTTATTGCGTTAAGACTATTGTTTTCATGTTGCTGTTCAAACACTACACCAACGACTGACTGATTGGAAAGCACAATCATCCGTAGTAGCTCGATATTTCCCCGATGCTCGCATATCCCCACGTTTCCCCGTCTGTCTCAGGTACATATTGGGTAGGTGACCACCATGCGGCATGCTACTGTAGAAACTTTCCAACTCTAACAACTACTCCTCTGCCAAGTGCCCAACCGCCTATACCGTACATATACACATACGCGTATGTATACGTATATTTGAATGCGTATATTGGTGCTTAGTACCAAGTAATTGTGAAGAGAAAGAATTGTGAAAAATGACCATTGCTTCAATTTAACAGAAAAAAATTGTACAAAATTTACTGTAATCATCAAGTCTGAATCTACATGCTTGGTTAACATACAGTGATAGCTAACTAAACGCAGGAACAGATTTAATATAATAAGCACATCTGAAGCTAAAAGCAACCCGCGCAGGAAAAATTAGTCTCAACAGGACGTCCGGAAAGAATCCTGGTAAACTACCCCAGCAAGAGTCCCGGAAGAATCCCGCATATGCACGTTTCCGGGACTCTGGTCAGCGTCCCAAAGTTTCGCCGAGACTCGTTCTGGTACTTTGCGGCACTTTTTTGGAGAATCTTGCCGAGACTATTTGCGAAACTTTTTCCGAGTCCCGCCAAGACTCTTTCCGATATTGTTCAAAACTCTTTCTGACAGTCTCGCTGAGATTCTTTCTGATACTTTCCGAAATTCTTTTCAAGAGTCTCGCCGAGATTTCTCGAAATTTTCCGATATATTTTTTGAGCGTCGCTTAAATTCTTTCCGAGAGTGTCCAATATATTTTTTTTCTCTTCACATCGATAGATAGAATGATGGTGATAAAGAATGACATTGGATGAGAAAATTTTTTTATATTATTTCATGGCCTTAGGTAAGACAGAGTGCATTGGTAGCAACGTCTTTGGTCTTTGGAAGTAGACCATAGCCTGCGATTTGATAATATTGAGTCGAAATCTCGACGAGACTAAATAGAAATCGTGCGGACTATCAGTGGACGCGAAAGAAGGCTACCTGTTGAGTAAAATTGGAAGATTGAAAAATTTTCATTTTCCGGCCGATAGGCGGCATCGAGCCTTTGTCGTTCGCGTCCTTGTGTAGCCTGCCCGATTCTTATATAGTCTGGTTAGGATTTTAACTGGATATAAAAAATCGCGTCACCGATCGCGGTGTATGATCTTATTCCGATCGATACCAACATTTTATCTTGCTTCAAAGCATCCAATATTTTTTTCAATCTCTTAAATTTTAAAATTTATATGGGGCATTCCATGCCAAATCGGCCAGTCCGTGACCCCGACCATTTTTGATTTTGTCGAAATTTTTTCATTTTCAAGTAACTATTGAAAAAAGTTTTTAGGAATCTTTTTAGATTTTTATCTCAACCCGTTTAAAAGTAATGAATTTTTCAAAATTTTGCAAGAAATTTTTTTAAATGCTCATAACTTTTTCAACGTCAGAGATAGCAAAATAAAATAGGTGATTTTTTTCGCCTTGAATGGTAGTTTCATAAAAAAAAATACAAAAAAATTATCAAAAGTCAGTTTCATATTTTTTTTTTAATTTTAACCCAAAATTTTTTTTTTTTTTCAAAACTTTGACAGTTTTGATTTCTTTGAAAAAATTCACCATTTTTTTAGACATATTTTCACATATCTCGAAAAATTTACAGCTTGTAATATACATACCTTCTATTTTTTCTCATTTCTTATCACGTGTAAATCAATAATAAAGAGTTATCTATCCTGGATTATATTTTGTTATTTTTTTTCCGCTCATAATTACATTCTTTAAGAAATTATGAATGAAAAAAGTTAATAAATAAATATTGGAACTAATTTCTATGTTTTTTCTCAGTTTTCCAGCAAACATTTTTTTTTACAACTTGGGCCATTTTGATTTTTCTGAAAAAATTTACCATCTTTCACGACACATTTTTACACAATGTAAAAAATCCGCAACGTGTGATATCCATAAATTCTATTTTTTTTAAATTCCTTGCCATGTGTAAACCAATAATTATCAATTATTATTAATCCTTATTCATGAATATCACTCGTTGCAGATTTTGTGGGACGTGTAAAAATGTGTCATGAAAGATGGTGATTTTTTTCAGAAAAATCAAAATAGCCCAAGATGTGAAAGTATATGTTCGGTTAAAAACTGAAAAAAACATGGAAATCAGTTCCAATATTTATTTATTAATTTTTTTCATCTATAATTTCTTGAGGAATGAAATTATGAGTGAAAAAAAATCATAAAAACATATAATTCAGTATTGACGACTAATAATTGTTAGTTTACACGTGGAAAAAAATGAGAAAAAAATAGAAGAGATGGATATCACAAGCTGTGAATTTTTTGAGACATGTAAAAATATGTCTATAAAATAGGTGAATTTTTTCAAAAAAATCAAAACGGTCCAAGTTTTGAAAAAAAAAAAATTTTTGGATTACAACTAAAAAAACATATAAAATTGCCTTTTGAAATGTTTTTGTATTTTTTTTTTATAAAACTAAAATTCAAGACTAAAAAAATTACCTTCTATTTTATTTTGATATCTCTGTTGCTGAAAAAGTTATGAGCATTTAAACAAATTTTGTGCGAAATTTTGAAAAATTCATTATTTTTAAACGGGTTGAGATAAAAATCTAAAAAAAATCCTAAAAACTTCTTTCAGTAGTTACTTGAAAATTAAAAAATTTCGACAAAATCAAAAATCGTCGGGGTCACGGACTGGCCGGTTTGGCATGGAATGCCCCATATAAACTATACGAAATATTGCAACGATGCCCAAAAAATCGCACCATTAAAAAATTTTTCTATCCGAGATTCATGGCTAGATAGAAAGTATCAGAAAAGGTCTCGGCGAGACTCTTGAAAATAATTTAGGAGAGTCTGGGAAACAGTTTCAGTGAGACTATTGAAAAAGTCTTGGAAAAAGTCTCGGGCAGACTCTGGAAAAGAGTTTCGAAAATTATCGGAAAGAGACTTGGCAGGACTCGGAAAAAGTTTCAAACATAGTCTCGGCAAGATTCTCCAAAAAAATACCGCAAAGTATCGGAAAGAGTCTCGGCGAGACTTTGGAATGCTGACCTAAGAGTCCCGGAAACGTGCTTATACGTGATTCTTCCGGAACTCTTACTGGGATAGCTTGCCAGGATTCTCGCCCAGCGTCCTGCCGAGACTATTTTTTTCTGCGCAGGAAAGGTCGGTTTTCTACCAAGCCCGGCATCGTAAATGATGTTGAAGGCACTTGATATCTGTTTTGCAATAAACTGTCTTCTGAATCAATCAAATTTTGGTTTTAGTTTATGCTAGAACAATAAGAAGTTTTATTTAAAAAAAAAAAGAAAAAATTTTTTTTTTTAAATTTTGTAAGAACTCGTTTTAGTCCCGGCATCACCTAGTAACGTAATAGTTTGAAAAAAAAGTCCGAAAACCGTCATATTCAAGTATATAAGAGAGCGGCATGGCCCGCGCTAACTTTTTTGTTGAATACTCGACGTCGAGCCTCTACCGCGGCTCTTGATAATGTACTGTCGGACAATCCACGGGTATTATTATGGATACATAATCCATGAGAGGATCGGATGCCCTATCATAGATGTCCGTTCAATTACCAGACGTGTGATTTTGAGTAATGAATGTGAACTTTTTCTGCAAACTTCTATTTTTAATTTTATTATGTACAGACGTACTTCCGAGCCTAAAAGACAATTTATCTTCCTCGTATATTCAAGACCAAATGGAGCAGATAAAGAGCCGAAAATAAGGGAGAGAAACAGAAGATCAATGATTGGAAATTGTAACGAATCAAGCCTCAGCGAACAACACTGGTTTTTTCTGTATAGAGGTTCTCATTTTACGAAACACAGCACGTTAACGACCACCCCTAATTACCGCTCAGGGACTTATAGTAGTCAGGTGCTAGGAATATAAATATCGTAGGCCGAGACACATGAGCACAAGACTCTCCGCTTGAGTTCACGCGCTTCGTGAAACTATATCCTCCCTCTCATTATACTTGCCGGCCATCCACATCCAAATCAAGTAACCGAAATACACTACAGCCTTGATTCTTTAAAAAGTGGCAGGACAGATTCGGCATCGCACTTAAAAATATAGAACGCTGTGCGCGCTTCGTCTTTCCATCTCTGCGCACCAGACGAATAACCGGATTGAAGAGGGCGCTTCCCCTAGCAACCGATCGATACGCGTAGCATAGTAGGGCATACTGCGTGAATCAAGATTCGATGAATTGAGGTTGTAGTGTACACCGATAGTTCGGTTGTCATCTCGAACAGTCACCTCCAATAGTTTTTCACCTATTTGAAAGTTAATGACTCGATTATTTGTATATGAAGGTAGTAGAACGCTATGATGTACTCATTGCTTGAAAATACCTTACAACCTCAATTCATCGAATATTGATTTACGTAAAGTCCCCTACTATGCGACCCGTATGGATAGGTTTGCGCTTAGTAGGGAAAAGCGCCCACTCCAACCCAGCCATTCGTCTTGTTGCGCAGAGACGGAAAGATGAAACGTGCGCAATATTCTATATTTGTAAGTGTGATGCGGAGTTGGTCCCGCCGCTGTTCGAAGAATCAAGGTTGTAGTATATTGCCAATGCTTACTATAAGGCCGATACCTGGCACGGTATTGGATAACCGGCCGTTGGCGTCCAACGTTGGGTCCCGACTCGGGCCAATGTGTTTGCTTATACTCAACCCATTTTCGATGAAGCATCGACACCCAATGATCTGCCCGTTCTCGGCCAGCGTTATTGTTTAAACAACAGCTAATCGTTGGTGACTAACATTCACCCATAGATTGGGTCGATACTGCCCATGTTATCTACCTAATGCCCAGATTCAGTACTGGCATGCAACGCACTGCTGGTTCTGAACCAGTTTTAGGTTTTGAATATCAAACGACCGTTGGCCCCCAACGTTGAAACCAACGAGTTCCTAATGCTGGTCGCCAATGCCTAGTCATTATTTAGATTCGCTATTGGCGTATAAGTAAGTACCATTTCTGGGCCGGTATCATTTTGCAAACAAAAACTAACCGTACGCAGCCGATGATTGTCCCATTATTGGACTTATATTATTTGAAGCCACGACTACAGCATGTGCTCAATTCAATAAGTATCATTATACCTGCCAACTCTGGGCCAATATTAAACCACTATTGGTCTTTGTCAAAAATCCTTATAGTTTATTATTCATTTTAAATGATATCTCTCTATCATATTTACTATTATTATTATATAAAGTCAGAAGTTTTGTAGAAAGCTAATGGTTTTTGAAATATGTATCTACCATGTGGGATGTGCTATCTTAAACTTTGGAAATTCAAGTTAAATTTAAATTCAGTGACTTAGAAAGCTGAAGGGCAACGATTATTCTTTAAATCTAAATGAAATAAACATTTTTCCCGATCATATTGAATCTGTCTATTTGGATTTCAAAAGTCCAAAGAATTAAATTCTTCACATCAAAATTAAATTGAGCGACTTCAAAAATGGTTGGATGCACCTTTCTATTGAAATTTAAATTTTTACGATTATGTATTTTAGTGAAGAGTATCATGGAGCTTATATAAAGAATTATAGCCGCACAGTTCCATAGTAGTTGATAATGTAATGGTAAGCGTTTCGAATTAGTAAGGTAGGCAATTCGAATCCCGGCTTAAGCACAAAATATGTAACTTTGATAAATATGGACGTGTAATTTTTTTCGTATTTCTTTTTGCATACATCGTATTTTATCATAATAAATAGTCTTAGGTCGACAAGAAATAAAAACTATAACAAAAAGGGACATGAATTGTATAATTAATCTTGGCAAAAACTTTTAACAAGTAAAAAAAGAAAAAAAAACCATGCACGCCAAGTTTTTGTGTAGTTTTTACAGTGAATTTGTGGTGTACGTACATGTAGAAATGTGTATCGTGTGCACTTATTCGGGTACGTACGGTTTTCTATGTAATTTTTGTTTCAGTCATTTCCCGTAGGATTGTTTTGTACGTTCATTGTCCTCAGCTAACATAATGTCATAATACTCATTTTTTGATATTTGTAGGATTTTCTTTGGAAGCCCTTGAGGCGACAAAACTCTTTAACGGACGCCGTTCCAGGTGCCAATGATCTCATGTGAAATTTCGTAATTTATTTACCGTATTTGGCTATGTTAGAACGATTGCATTTCTTTTTTAAATCAAGGACACCATTTTTTTAGTAGTTTCTTTTCGAGGTGAAGTAACATTTTGTATATAACGAAACAGAAATGAAAGATGTGAATAAAAACATAGATTTCATTTTAACGTAATAACAACAATATAGAGTGGTCATTTTATAACTAAGGTCGCGTCTTTTTAATACTTGGCGTTCTTTTTTTACTTTTTAAAAGTTTTTGCCAAGATATCACTCTTGATATCACATGCTTCGGGAATAATGAATAGTAAAATGATGAAGTCGTAAATAGTGAAACTGAGTGGAGTGAGCAGTAAAATGGTAAAATCGTACTGGATACTGACAGTGAAAATAGTAAAAAAATAAGTACATGTAAATACATTCTAAGTTCATAAATATAGATAATTATTTTATACAACTTTGCTACAATATTTATTTTTCACTGAATATCGACATTAATACAGTTTACTTACAAGTCATTGTTCCTTGACGTTTTCTTACATATTGCCGCTAACATTCGATATAAGAGGTACGTGAAGTGAAATCATACGGTGGGTACTTTGATAGCAGCTGGCAAAATGCATAAATGTCATTAAACTACACTAATGCTTCTAAAACGTGTAGTCAAACTACTCGATTCTCCTAAATATATATATATTTCTATCTTTATATACTAAAACCTTTTGGCAAAAAAATGTTTGGACGCTTTTCAATCGAGAACCACTGAACCGATTCCTATGAATTTTTCACAGGAACAAAGCTCATGATTACACCACGTTGTAGGCTTTATAAAATTCCGATATATTGTTTTTTAAGGAAATGTGAAAAAAAGTTCAAATCTTTTAATGAATGTTCACCTTTAAAAACTCATCAGAAATTAAAAAATACAGATTTATAAGAAAAACGGATTACCTATTTAAAGATAATGCAAAATCAAAATGAATAAGCGATGGCTGGGGTTCCAATTTTGGACAGAAAAAAAGTTACAGCCATTTTTGTGAAGTGATGAGAAATTTCAAATTGAGTATCTTTTTTTGAAGCATTTTATTTGAAAACAAACCGAAAAATAATGTTTAAAATGGAAAAAGAATGACAAGGAGATAGACCGTATAATATTTCGATACATTGTTTAATTCGTAATTGAATTTTTTTCTCATATAATATAAAACTGATGAAAATATGAACAGCTACAATAGCTATGTGATCGCTTTAAATTATTTGTATGAACATGACATTTTTTTAAAAATTATTTTTTCTATTAATTTTTTTTAATATAAAATTTTAAGGGATTTAATTTTTTCAAATGGAACAGGATGTGTAGTTTTCAGTGGGTAAGAATTCCACAGACTGGACTCTCTCCCTCTTCCTCTCTCCATCTCACCCTCTCTCTCACTCCCCCTCTCTCCCACTCTCCCTCTCTCCCGCCCCTCCCTTTCGCTCTCCTCCCCTCTCCCTCTCCCTCTGCCCCTCCCTCTAGCTCTCCTCCCCTCTCCCTCTCCCTCTCACTCTGCCGCTCCTTCTCCCACTCCCCCCTGACCCGCCTCTCACCCTCCCTCTTCACCCTCCTCCTCCCGCTCCCCTCTCACCCCCTCTCTCGCCCTCTCCCTCACCCCCTCTCTCTCCCTCTCTCATGTTGACCTTTACCTTCAATGTGTAGACTTCCACCTCCACCTCCACCTTGACCTCCATCTTTATCTCTGTCGGCATCTGAATCTTCAAATCGTGGAAAGAGGAGCCCGGAAAACGTACTAGGTAACTGTACGATGACGTCAGAGGGTAGTCAAATGTAGACTTTTGCCGCAAAGGACGTGTGTCCAATGTAAACAAACCAAACTTACGTCCTTCTGTCTCTAATAAATAACATCCTTAAATGAAAATTCCCAAAGTAGCGAATTTTATTACGCAATGTTGCGTTAACTCTAGAAACCGTGGACCGAACGACGTCTAACAAAAACCACTTGATAGTAAAAAATCACTTGCATTGCTAAACCCCTCTTAGTTCCATTCACTCCACTCGTTGCTGCGTGAGAGGACTTTTCAAATTTAGAAAATTCGAAAAAACCTCATATTACTGTATATAAGAGTGCGGCAGCGCTCGACGAAAATTTTCTTAGAATTTTTTTTTTCTTCTTAATACTTGGCGTCGAGCCGCTACCGCGTCTCTTGATAATAGGCATCCACCGCTGAATATCAGAAAACGATGTTGGGTTAGCTCTAAGGTAAGCATTGGGCTGCACGGAGAGAATCAAAAGTCAAAAATTACCGTTACAGCAATAGTAACGGGGGACAATTTGAATGTTTGGGATTTTTACTGTGCAAAGTGTAAATTTTGATGAAAGTAAAATAAAATCTCTTGTATAATACAGGAAATTGTATTTTCTTTTCATGAAAATTTACACCTTGCACTGTAAACCTTGCGAACATTCACGGATTGTCCTCCGTTTCTACTGCTGTAACAGTAATTTTTCACTTTTAATTCTGTCCGTGTAGTATCAGGAGCCGATGTTGTCCCAACGCCAATCCTCGACCGTAGGACCCAACTCATCATTCTAGCTTTGGGTCGACCGTTGCCCTGTGGTGACGCCAGTTATTGGCTGAGCATCAAGCACTGCTGCGGCCACACTGGGCGAATGTTTAGCCGATTGTAGTTTTTTTCTTGGGCATGTAACGAAAAGTGGAAAAGTGAATGCACGAAAAGATAGTTTTTCCTGTTGTGCCAAACTTTTTATCTTTCATCTTGCTATCTCTTATTGCTACGTTATAGTTTCTATTCATAGCACTTATTTCTTTTTATTGCGTAATGCGAGGTTATGTATTGCTTTTTTTTAAATTATACATTGTTCTCGTTCATCAAATGGCATCTTTATTCGTTTTCAATCTATTTAGAAAAAGGCAAGAAATAAAAACTACAGTCTTTAATGACCCGGAGCTTATCCCGAAAAGCGGATTACCACGGATCCGCTATTATTAAGAAATATAATTGGGGAAAAAGATTTATTAACATATGATCCGCATATGCATGCAATAAAAAAGTCTCTAATCTCGCGGTTGTTTTTTCGCGTTTCTCATTATAACGCATGTTCTATGAAGGATTGATTTATCATATTATCAATAAACAACAAACATAAAGGTTTGAGGCTTCCGGATGGATACCGTGTAATGTTTTAGCGTATTACCGACGTTTCGCAAACGTTACAGTTTGTATCATCAGGGCTAGGAGCTCCGATATTCAATGCCTCAAAAAAAAGGAGAAAGCCTCAAAACTAGAAACAACAAACATATTATTTCTCAAAAAATGAGTCCAAAAGGTTGTAACGATTCGATAATGATTAAAACTTTGAAATCCGCGCGGGCGACTGATGGAAACCATCACCTGACCTCACCTCAAATGATCCATAGGCATAATGCGTATGCTTGTCGATCGAGACAAGTAAGGTGAGAGATTTTCGTCTATCCTCGCTCTCTTTCATTCCGGGGTCCCCAACGAAGCAACACCTGCGCATTAATCTTCCTTTTATTTTATATACTCTATAATTTAAATGAAATATAATTTGATTATTTTGTATATGTGTATGTGTTCACGCAACGAAAACGTATACGGCAACTCGGGAACGCTTGACCGAATTTTAAATATAGCCCACTCGACTCGAGTGCCGAGCGGTGGTTCATAGAACGGGCCCTATGCCACGTATGATCGCTCACTCTCTCGCTCGTAGATTATCGGTCTCAGGTCAATATACTCGCGATCGACGATCGATTGACCAGAGCTTGAGAGAGCTCCAATATTCTCATAGCCGAACGGATATATTTTTGGGTACACAGTACCGGGCTTTTGGCATCATTTCAGCTCCACGGAACTTTCCTCCAGTGGAGGAGCTCGTCTCAGCTGACGCCAGCAGACAGCCAGCAATAGTGGAGTGGAAACTTATCCTCGTCTCAGGAGTGGACAAGCTGCGAACGCGACCTTCTCGCGCTACTCTCAAGCGGTGGGACATCCGAGTTCGTCGCTGGACACCTCCATCTTATGGGCTATCCCCACCACTGCTCTTACCAATTTGTGATCCGCAACCGCTAAAGGCGGACAGGGCATCTCAAGCGAACCCAGCCATTCGAGTAGACCGGGGAGTTCAAGTGAGAACTTGGTCAGACAGCGAGTAGGAGGAGACGCCCAGCGTTAACCCACCAGTGCGGAACGTGTAAGTTCAAACCAATCTAGAGGTGGAGAGGTCAGACAATATCTTGATGAACCCAAACACATCACCAGTCTCACCGCTTCCTGAGATCTCATTTCATCTACCCGAATCAGCAATAATCGCCTCTTCAAACGCGGAGAAGGCATCATCGTTATCGATCGCCGCCTTCCTTCACGGATGAGACATTCATTGGCGGGTGACAAAAACCGATCCTTCACTATTATGGCGAGAAGCCATATATGTAACGAAATTAAATAAATAGAATTAAATATAACTCCCTGCGTCACTCAATTCGATCACCTACATGTCACAAGCATTTCTTCTCATCTCTCAGACATCAATCATCACTCGCATTCTACACTTGACTTTTTTCGTCTCTCTTACATTGAAAGCTGCTCAATCTCTACACTCGCTTCTTCTCGTATCTCAACGTTGCTCATTCGTTCCTCTCGTTCACTCAACATTCATTCTTTACCTCGCTATTGAGAAATCGAATATTTTGGTCCTTCGAGCCGGACACTGCCTGGAGTCAGACACGCCGAAAATCTTCTTCAGAGCCAATTGGAGTTACACAGCCGCATCTCACAAATTGTCGAGAACATGAGAACACTTGAACAAGAAAATATTACTGCCGGCGTAATACAATCCCGATTGAGTTGGCTTGAAAACTACTGA
This sequence comes from Rhimphoctona megacephalus, assembly GCA_963989365.1. NCBI lineage: Eukaryota > Metazoa > Arthropoda > Insecta > Hymenoptera > Ichneumonidae > Rhimphoctona > Rhimphoctona megacephalus. The sequence goes on along the minus strand of OZ022420.1, from coordinate 6,405,575 downwards.
CAAAAATTCGAGAATCAGAACAGCCAACTCCTCACTCAGTACGGAAATGCACTAGCTCAGCATGACTATTGGACAAAGAGCTTCAAGGCAATCGTTGAGGAAACATACCCCTCCAACAAAGCGGTGCTATTAGACGCAGCGGATCAACTTAGTTCATCAACAACAACTGAGACAACGGTTGTGAGAGGACAACTAAGCACTAGTCGTAGCACATTACCTCAAATTCCACTACCCACGTTTTCAAGAAATTACCACGATTGGCCGTATTACCGCGACCTCTTCACCTCCATCATTAGGAAAAAATCGCAAGTAAATGCAGTAGAGAAGCTTCCCTATCTGAAGTCTAGTCTGCAGGGCGAGGCAAGCTCAATCATCCAGGATATCCCAACGGCTGCTGAAAACTACGAACGAGCGCGGAATATTCTACAAGTTTTTTATAAAAACAAGAAACTCTTAGTATGAGCTTTCCTGGCGAAATTTACAGCCATGCCAAAGATGAAAGAAGCCCCCCGGATACGAACTGCTAAGACGCTTCCTCAAAAAATGGATGCAAACCCTCAACGCATTGGCGCCAACGAAACACGAAAGCTGTACCTCTGCGAAACCAAATAAAATTACAAGGACGTCGCGCTCCCACTGTACACAAAAACAGCCAGCTCCCAACTCAGGCTGTCTTCAGTATAAGAAAAACCAATTCACTTTATTTTGTTCGAACTTTAAAGGCAAAACACCCGCGCAACGATTGCAGACGCTTGAGCAAGCAAATGCCTGTACAAATTGTTTGGGGTGACACAAGGTAGAGGAATGTAGATCGCAAAAGGTTTGTCCCATATGTGCTGGGAAGCATTATACAACGTTACACGATGCACTGAACCTACAATCCGCTAGCACGAGTGAGATCACGAATACTCACATGGTGAGACGCAAATCGGAGTCAAAATCCTACGTTCTTCTAGCGACAGCAAGCATCTTTATCAAAGACCGATTCAGATAATTGTACTCAGCTAGAGCCATGATTGATTAATGCTCCGAAGGTAGCTTTATGACAGAAAGATTAATCCAAAAACCCCGACTCAAACGTGAACACAGCTCAATGATCGTGAGCGGTGTAGGTGGCACGCCGACTAGCAAGGCCAAAGGAAAAGTGACACTCACCGTCACAGCTGGTCAAAACAAATCACAATTAAAAGTAAATGCACTAATCTTGCCTGAATTAACCTTATATCCAGGTAACATTGAAACCAAAAGAGTGCCGTGGTCTCACATTGACGCACTCGACCTCGCAGACCCGAGATATTCATTCAGCGATCCAATCGACGAGCTGAGGTCTATGCTTGGTTCATTCTTCCCGGGATCCGAATATCCATCAAACTCTCGTAAGGGACCCCCTCGTCAGTATAGTGAGAAAATTCTGGGAACAGGAAGAAGTGCTCTATTCCGCTCGCACTCTTACTGAGGAAGAACGTCACTGTGAAGCTACATTCGTCACCGGACACAGCTGAGAGTCAAATGGACGATATACGGTTCGACTTCCATTCCGTGGACCTGTTCCTGATCTAATAAATTCTCGCAAAGAGGCATTGGGCGCACTAAAATGAACAGAACATCAGTCCAACTCGAATCTTGAATTTAACCTGTTAGCAGGCGTGTTACGTACACTTTAAACAATGAGCGCACGATGAGAGATTTTCTCACATGTATAGCTTCAAGTGCTTAATTTGATAAATAGGAACTTGAAAACAATTTCGCTACAGTGATTGCGACTATTAAATATTTTTATTTTTATAATTGGCATTAAAAATCAAAAAATAATAATTAAAAAAATTTTTAAACAAAAATTCAAAAAATGTTTGTAACTGTTATGTAATACAGAAGAATAAATTTGGTGAAGATAGAAGAAATTTCAAATGCTTATGCCATTTGAAATTTTGGAGTAATCATCGTTTTAATATAAGTGTGAGAAAAAGTCTCATAGTGCGCCTGCTGACGGGTTAAAATACTCTATGTGGATTTCATGAAAACCTATGACGCACTAGAACACATGGAAAGAGCCGAAGCTGAAGAGCATTCTCCACTAACGGTCTGCTACCTTCCACACCACGCGCGACCACAACTCTACAACAAAACTTCGCGTCGTATTCAACGACTCATGGCAAACTCCCACTGGAACGTCATTAAATAAACATCTATGTACAGGGCAGAATCTTCTTCCAGCCCTCTCAGACGTTTTCCTCCGCTGGCAAATGCATCGCTTTGTAGTGGCTACTGACGTCAAGAAAATGTACGGCCAATTCCTTGTACACAAAGGTGACAGAGACCATCAACGAATTCTGTGGAGAAATGACGCCACTGAAGAAATGAGAGAATACCGACTCAATATATTCACCTATGGTATGGCTTGCGCACCATTTTTCGCGCTAAGGACATTACGGCAACTAGCAAAAGAAGGAGAATGCTCTCACCCTTTAGGCTCATCTGCTCTACTCACGGATGTATACGTTGATGACGTTTTAACAGGCGCTGATTGCACTACAGAACTCTTAACTAAAACTCAGCAATTAAGGGAGTTATACACGGCGGGCGGTTTCGGGCTCAGGAAATGGATTAGCAACTCTCCAGAAGTGCTAAAATCAATTCCACCAAATGACCTTGCATCAGCTTATACCCTGTCCTGCGACGCGGCAGAAAACCAACACACAGCATTAGGACTTCTGTGGAATTTACGAGACGATTCGTTTTCCTATGTAGTAAGGCCATCAAAAAAGCAAACTCTCACCAAAAGAACACTACTCACGCAATCTGCGCAACTATTCGACCCTTTGGGATGGCTGACACCCATAACTACGCGCGCGAAAATCACCATCCAATTACCTTGGCTACTAGCAGTACATTGGGACGATCCTTTACCGCAGAAAATCACAGGCAATTGAACTAACTTTCACAATCAGTGGCCAATCATTGCCACTCTGAGAATCAAAAGACCATTAGGTAGATCTAATGTAGGCTACGCCAGAGAAATCTACGGATTTGAGGACGCCTCCGAAAGAGCCTACGCAGCTGTGGTCTATTTGCGAACACAGAGCAACGAACACGAATCAAAACTAATATTTTTTATCGTCAAAAGTAAAGTAATACCTTTGAAGCAAATGCCATTACCTCGTTTAGAGTTGTGCACGGCTCAACTCCTGGCCAACCTCATGAGTCACATAATAAGAGTGCTTGCTCTCGACGACGCTATAGTTCACCTTTGGTCTGACTTCATAGTTACGCTAAGGTGGATTCAAGGTGACCTTACGAAGTGGAAAACTTACGTCGCCAATCGAGTCTCGAAAATACAACGAATTCTCCCGGATGCGCCATGGCACCACGTGCGAAGCGTCGACAACCCTGCCGACTGCGCTTCAAGAAGGCTAGCTCTAGAAGATTTAGAGCATCATCACCTTTGGTGGACTGGACCCATATTCCTCTTAAACTAAACTGCGTGCACTGACGGACCAGACGATTTGACCGACCTTGATGACCTGCCAGAGAAAAGAATAAATACTTTGATAACAAGCATCATGACAGCTCAACATGAAAATGCGATCCTGATGAGATTCTCCAACTATCATCGACTTCTAAGAGTGACCGCATGGTGTTGACGTTGGCTTCCACAAAATCTCAAGCTGAAGCAAAGCAAGGAACCACTAGACGTTAAAGAAATCAGACTAGCTGAAGAAAGTTGGATAAAACTGGTCCAATCTGCACATTTCCAACCAGAACTTCTCCTGCTGAGAAAACGTCAAACGGTGCATGGCAAAAGCCTTCTCATGCGACTCACATCCTTCATTGACAAAAGGGGCCTGCTACGAGTGGGAGGATGGCTGCGATACTCTCGACTCAGTTACGACGAAAAATATCCAATCATTCTCCCGCAAGCATCGTGATTTTCACAACTTTTGATTGAAGCAATGCATAAAAGAGCTTTACATCGCAGCACGCAGCTCTCGCTCGCTACCTTACGTCAAAGGTTCTGGATTCCACGAGGCCGTCAACTGATGAAGACTTGCATACTCTGTTAAGTATCATGTGTGCGTTAGCGGGCGGCAACTCCTCGACAATTAATGGTCAACTTACCCGAATCCAGAGCAAACCCTTCGCGCCCATTCCAATTTACTGGAGTAGATTACGCTGGCCCAATTCACCTCAAGACAGCACCTGGCCGAGGGCGTAAAAGCATGAAAGGTTTCGTCGTAGTGTTCGTGTGCCTGAGTACTTGAGCTGTTCATCTTTACGTTGCGTCTGATTATTCAACCGAGGCATTTCTAGCAACTTTCCGCAGGTTCGTAGCCAGAATGGGAATATGCAGCGAGATTTTTAGCGATTGAGGCACGAATTTGGATGGAGCTGACTGAGAGTTGCAAAAGTTGTTCACTGCCACCAGGATAGAGGAAAGAATCATCGCTGAAAAGGCAATGGTTGAAGGCATAAAGTGGCGATTTAACCCCCCGGCAACACCGCACTTCGGTGACCTCTGGGAGGCTACAGTCAAATCTACGAAACATCACCTGAGGCGTATGATTGGCGAAACGCTTCTCACCTACGAAGAGATGGCAACTCTGCTCACTCAAGTAGAGGCTTGTCTCAATTCACGACCGCTCGGGCCATTAAGTGATGATCCAGAGGACCTCAGTGTATTAACACCGGGCCACTTCCCCGTGGTAACGGCATTTACTACATTGTCAGAACCATCACTCCTCGATAAAACCGCCTCTGGATTAACAAAATGGCAGCATCTAACTAAGATGCGGGACGATTTCTGGGCTAGGTGGAAAATGGAGTATTTAAACGGACCCAACCAGAGAAACAAATGGACGACAGCCGTCGACAACTTTCGAGTCGGCTGATTATGCCTGATGCGGAATGAAATAACACCTCCATCAAAATGGTCTCTGAGACGAATCAGCGCAATCCACCCGGGACCAAACGGTCAAGTTCGGATAGTCACAGTCACGATCGTTAGTACTGAACTTACATAGTGACAAAGATCGTGTTGTTCCCAGAAATCCTCGATAGCGAGGAGCCTAATTATCATCACCATCACACCATGGCGAGGGGGGTGGAATGTTCATGAAACGAAAACGTAGACGGCAGCTCGGGAGCGCCTGACCGAATTTCAAATACAGCCCGCTCGGCTCGAGTGCCGAGCGGTAGTTCAGAGAACGGGCGCTATGTCACGCACGATCATTCACTCTTTCGCTCGTAGACCATCGATCTCGGGTCAATGTACTCGCGATCGATGATCGATTGGCCAGAGCTTGAGAGAGTTTTAATACTCCCATAGCCAAACGTCTATATTTTTGGGTACACAGTACCGGCCTTGCGGCATCATTCTAGCTCCATGGAACTTTCCTCCAGTGGAGGAGCTCGTCTTAGCTGACGCCAGCAACAGTGGAGTGAAAACTCATCCTCGTCTCAGGAGTGGACAAGCCGCGAACGCGACCTCCTCGCGCTATTCTCAAACTGTGGGACAACCAAATTCGTCGCTGGACATCTCCATCTTATGAGCTGCCCCTACTACTGCTCTCACCAATTCGTGATCCGAAACCACTAAAGGCAGACAGGGCATCTCAAACGAACCCATTTATTCGAGTAGACCGGGGAGTTCAAGTGAGGACTTGGTCAGACAGCGAGTGGGAGGAGACGCCCAGCACTAACCCACCAGTGTGGAACATGAAAGTTCAAACCAATCTAGAGGTGGAGAGGTCAGGTAATATCCTGATGAATCCAGACATACCACTAGTCTCAGGACCTACTGAGATCTCGTGTCATTTACACGAATCATCAACAACCGCCTCTTCAAACGCGGAGAAGGGATCATCGTTGTCGATCGCTGCCTTCATTCACGGACGAGACACTCATTGGCGGGTAACAAAAATCAATCCTCCACTATTGTGGCGAGAATCCATCCATACATGTAACGAAATTAAATAAATAGTCATAGAATTCAATAAATAGTAATAGAATTAATCATAACTCCCAGCATCACTCAATGCGATCACCTATACACGTCACAAGTGCTTCTTCTCGTCTCTCGGACATCAATCATTACTCGCACTCCACACTCGACTTTTCTCGTCTCTTTTACATCGAAAAGTGCTCAATCTCCACATTCGCTTCTTCTCATATCTCAACGATTCTACAGTTGCTCATTCGTTCCTCTCGTTCACTCAACGTTTATTTTTTACCTCGCTGCTGAGAAATTGAACAGTATGGATGCATGTAAAGTGAAGTGTGCATGTGTGATCGAGCAAAATATGTATTAAGAATTATAAATCACCATAATCAAATTTATCTTCTGTACGAGAATTCAATATGCCTTACTATTCAATTTTTATTTTTAAATAATTAAATAAATGCAATATTACAAGGTCTTTAGCCATTTTCACGTTTTTATAAATGGAGGAGATAATTATTGATTCAAGCATTTGTCCTTCATGAAAACGTTGAATTTGAAAATAAAAAATTTCAATATGCTACGTCAATATTCAATTAAAAATAGCGCAAATAACCGCATTGATCATGTCATGCAATTCGATTTGTGAAAATGTTGTGATACTTTCCTGAACCCCAAGGTTGTTAGTCTTATAAACAGGATACGGGAAACCATTGCTACCTGATCAATATGTTACGTAAAAAAATTTGAAGTTCGATTAACATGCTTCACAAACGCATTGTGAGGCCGACGTTCGTGTACTCTAAAAGAGTGTAATTCTCTGGTATTGTTGTGATTATCATCACGTTACATTGCAGCTGACCACCCTTTTGGTAATAACGATGCAGACAGATGAGAAAAGTCGACAGAAATTTTGTTCGGAGTGGAAGATGGAAGCCAGTACAATATTTTCGCGATCCAATTTCGTATTGATCGGTACGAGTGTTCAAAGTATTAAGGTGGTGGTTACGTGTGCGTATTTGTGTATATGTATTTGTGAGGGGGGGAGAGGTGGAGAGAGAGAGAGAGAGAGAGAGAGAGAGAGAGAGAGAGAGAGAGAATGTTAACGCTGCTGGACAAGTCTGCTCCAACCGTATCGAGCGTTATGAATATTACATTGGGCCATGGGGATGGTGGTCGAGAACCAGATAGATATATACTTGTTAGTTATAGGTAGTATAAACGTTCGAGGAGTGGGGTTTACACCTCGCTCTTAGTAAGGTTAGCCACCTAGGATCGACGCATTGGCCAATCCGACATATCGATATAAATCGTCGACTTTGAATAACAAGACATGTTCAGTGCAATTGCCTCTACTGGATCATGTGAATTATGTCCTCTCACTACATATCAACAATCTTTTACAGTAATGAATATAATTATTATTTTTTTTATTGAAACCTAGTGAAGATTCAAATTCTTATATCAGTTTGTCCTATATTTTCGCATGCATTGATTCTTTGTACATTTATATGAGCATCGTAGACTGAAAATTCTTACGAACGATGTTTGTTAATTCCATCAGTAGATAAAAAACACGAAATAATGGAATAAAATTGTAGATTTTCGATCATAGAAAATCGTAGAACGGTTATTATATTTAAAGAATAGAAGGATAGATCCTCATCTCTCCAAGAAAGCTATTCAAGGGTGACGCTGAGCTCTTGTATGGTAGTGTTATGCAGGATATGGAAAGGAATAGCATACATTTATAGTTATGTAGACATGTATCGATATGTCCTTTCAATATCCGGCATCACACTACCATACAGGAGCTCATCTTCATCCTTGAATAGGTTTCTTGGAGAGATGAGAATCTACCCTTTAAATTGATCTGTTATTTAAATATAAAAACTGTTCTACAATTTTCTACGATCGAATATCTCCGATTTTATTCCAGGGATAATAAAAACAATTAGTGATAATAAAGATTATCATTAGGAAGGTTATCCTTGAACTGCTGAGTCAGCGGACAATTCCCGTTATGTTTCTGATACACGCACTACTCACTCGTAAGGTCCATTAGTCATGATGCCGATTTTTCGTATCCAATAGCACGCGTGCGTTTTATGAAAGATCATCACGCATGCTATTTAACACGATAAATCGCATCGTGTACAAGGGGCTTTACTTTCCTCTCTCTCTCTCTCTCTCTCTCTCTCTCTCTCTCTCTCTCTCTCTCTCTCTCTCTCTCTCTCTCTCTCTCTCGTTCTCTCTCTCTCACGTGCCAGGGCGCATACACCACAAGTATTATAGGGGAATTCTATGCCAAGTGCGCCACTTTTGTACCTTTCATTTTTTGATTTGGTTCAAATATTTTACGTCATAATACACATTCAAAGAACCTCTCTTGATTTTTTTCAGAATTTTTTGTCCATCGGCTGGTCAGATATGTTTTTTTTCGACATTCGATCATTTTTTGTTCAAATGCCGATAACTTTCCGAAAAATGGACTAAATCAAACTTTTTTTTCAAAATGTTGGTTTTTAATCGTACTTTTTGAAACAAATAACGAATTTTTTAAAAATAATTACCTTCTCCATTTTTATATACTTTGAGCATAAAAATTGATGATTTGAAGATGATTACATATTTTGGTTTTTTTATAAAAATTCTCAAAAAAACTTTGAAAAAATTAACGATTTTTCAGACTTTTCGTAATATGTCTTTATATATTTTCAATTTTTTTTCAATGAATTTAGTCTCATTTCCTCAGAAAAATCATGCAGAATTATAATTTTGTTACTCAAAATATTTTCTGTTTTTATTCTAATCGTAATTGACAATTATTTTTTTAAATGCTTATGAAAAAAAAAGAAAATTTCGCTAAGAAATTACAATCGACAGAGCAAATTTACTGAAGTGAGATTGAAAAGGAGCCGAAGTAATGGAATCGGACCATAAAGACCCGGAAGGAGCATACCAAGAAACGATAACATTTGTTTTGTAATAAGAGTAATTTTTAGTAATTAATGTGAATTTACATCAATACGTGAGGGACACCGTGAAACCAATGGTATCGTTTTGTGGGCCAGAACCACCAGATAGATGTAAAACAGAGATAAAAGCCAGCAATTTTTTGATCACTTGAAAACTTTATCTAACTAGAGATTGAGTCAAAAGGTGGCAGGTCGTGATTGTTGAGAGAAGACAAGGGGACGCGAATGAGAGAGTCAGTAATAAGAATTTCTCGAAAGAATATTACAGCAACAGAAAAGTAAATTCTTAGTAGTCAAAAAACTGTTGAGTCGATAAATTAATAATTATAAATCGGATTATTATAAATATACAGTTACCATTGTCAAAAAACATAATTTATTGTTCCTTCGTCTATTCTTTTCGGGTTTTTATGATCCCATTTCATTATTTATACTCCACTTCAGTCATTTCCGTTTTCTTGCCGGACCCCCTGAACGTAGCTCACAGCCATTCTTTCCTAATATACTGCTCTATCGCATTTACACGAGAAACTGTCATAAACCTGTGTCGATACAGTTGGATATATTTTTACTGAGTTCTAAGTTGGTTAATGCTATCAGAACCTCAAAAAAACTTCCTTCCGCTCAGCGATTGATTCGCGAACTAGCAGTGCATGGTAAGTAGTGACCCATCCAAATGTTGGCTTTTCCCAATACTGCTTGACCTGAGAGATCGCCAAAGCCATACATCAACCGCGTACCTGCCACTGTCGGTTATGTAATTTTTTGGCAAATAACATCTTTCTTCATAACTATTCAAATAAAAGACTGTCAATCACGATTAGAATAACAAACAGAATATATTATGAATATCGAAATTATAATTCTGGACGATTTTACTATGGAAGTAAGCACAAATTCATTGAAAAAATAAAAATAAAAATGGAATTGAAAATATGAAAACAAATATACAGCAAAGTCTGCCCACGATGGAACCGGTCTTAAAAATCATTAATTTAGTCAAAGTATTTTTGTAAATTTTTAGAAAAAAATCAAAATATGTAATCATTTACGAATCCTCAATTTTTATCTTTAAAGTTTATGAAAATAGAGAAGGTAATGATTGACAATTTTTTTGTTATTCCTTTCAAAAATATGGTAAAAAACGAATATTTGGAAAAAAAGTTTGATTTGGTTCATTTTTCGGAAAGTTATCGGCACTTGAAAAAAAATCGAATTTAGAAAAAATATCATATCTGACCCGCCGACGGACAAAAAATTCTGAAAAAAATCAAGAGAGGTTTTCTGAATGTGTATTATAACACAGAAAATTTGAGCCAAATCCAAAAATGAAAGCTTCAAAAGTGGTTCACTTGGCATGGAATGCTCCTATAGTAGTATCGAGGAGTCCCACGCCATTTCATTTAGCCCGTCACTCCAACCATTTTTGATTTTCCTCGAATTTCGTTGTAAAATAAAACTCCATGCAAGGAATATCGACATTAATGTTTAGATTTTGATCTCACGGCCTTCTAGAGTTATAATCGATAATAAGAGTTTCGAAATTTGTCGAAAAATTTCGATTTTTCTAACTTCGAAAATTTTTGTTCGCTGTTTTGTTCGAAAAATTTCGATTTTTCTAACTTCGAAAATTTTTGTTCGCTGATAACTCTTAGATTAATAAGAATATCGACAGATGTCAGTCCATTGTTTTTTTCATTTTGACGCACATTTTCGTGAAAAAATATGAAAAAAATAATTACATTTCATTGTCAATGTTTTTTTTGCTTCTGGAGTAAAAATAATTTTTTCAAACGATGATTACGATTTCTTTCCCAAAACAGTATGTCCAATTATATGATTTTTTCATTTTTTTTATTACCATGTCTATTCTTGCTCTCTTGGGCTTAATTTTTTTTACTACATCCTCTCTTCTACTTTTATCCCGTTATCTCCCCCTCCAATTATATGATTTTTAACGCTAATTTAACAGTGAACCCATTTTTCAGTCCACATTTATCAAATTAATATATTTTATATCTCAAATAAAGTTGATATTTTTGTTACAAACATAATTTTATGCGATTATATTTTCGAATTTATAATTTCTAAACCAATTTCGATCATAATGATAAAAAAAAAAAAATCATATTCCATGCCAATTAATAGTAATTTATGCTACAAGTGCGGAAAATAATGAATTCCATCGCGCGTGAAATTGCCGCATGAGCCGAAGGCTTATGGTGCATTTCACACGAGTACGAGTGTGAAATGCACCATAAGTCGAGGCGAATGCGGCAACTTACGCGCGATGTAATTCGTTTTTTTCGCACATGTCGAATACATTATTTTTTGCAATGACTGCCTCGAGTGTGGGATTTGAGATTCAACAAAACCAATGGCAATTTTGTTCAAATAAGAACTCGTATATAACCAGTGTTAATTTTATTTTTCGTTTACATGAAATGTGAGATTTGAACAATTATTTATATTAAATGTCATGATTCTTGTATTTGAAAATTGTTGCGAAGTTTAATCCGGATTTTCATGAAGCCCTCCAGAATCTGCATTATTCAATTGCGGTACATTAACATGTACTTCGCAAAGGTTTTGGGAACTGATCGTTTTTGATGTTGATGGGATTGATGATGAAGTCGCAGAAACATTGGGTTTTGATACATTAACGAATTGCGCGATTTTCTCACAAATTTATTTCTTGTTGCCCACTGAATCCTCCATATAACCTTCAGCCACCTGATTTGATTTCCAGCCCCCGTGAAGTTTCAACATTATAATGTCCGCTCCAGCATCGCCAAGTAAAGTGGCTGAAGTTTGTCGAAAGGCATGGCCGGTATAATTTTCAGGGTCTGGTAAATTCAAATACTGCGCAATTTCTTTAGGCATACTCCCAAATTTACTTATGCCAATCGGTTGTTGGGTATATTTTCCGTCTTGATAGTTAAAAAAAAAAACAGTTAGATTTCAGGTCTGTTGGATGGAACGCTATGTATTTTTTTCAAAATGTTGTGAAATGCCGGTGATTGTGAACGATCGCTTGATATTCGTCTTAGTATTTGGGAGGGTCACAAGGATTGTCTTTGAGTCGATGTTCGCTAACAATGATGTTACACAGTTTTTCTCTTCTACATGCGCCCCTTATGCCGACAATCAGAGCAGCCTGTAATTATCATTGTCGTTGGACTATTTATAAATGTAAGAGTGTAAATGTCAAATTTTACCTTTGTGGCCAAATATTTAAAGTCCGCGGTTTCATTTATGAATTTTTCAATTTATTGGGATGACAGAACTTTTGATTTTTTGTTTGCAAATCCCGTTGATTGTCTTTTTAAAAAGGACGTAAGTTTCGCGTAATTTTTGATATTGATGTTTTGGTGCCGATTCAAAGTACTTTTTAGCATTGAATATTGAGACCAAAGAGTCAATGGTTTAACACTTTTTGATAGTTCATCGAAATACGCCATTAAAATTGTTTCCGAAAATGAGGTTGTTTTTCTAGACACTCTTCATTTCATAAATTTTGCATATGTGTTCAAATATTTGTCTTTTGATTTCCTCGGTAATAATTTCTTTTCGACAGATATAGCCGCTTCAATGAGTTTCACCAGTGTAGACGCACTCGGACGCTCGTTTTCTTTAACCATTCCGTACTTGTTCGAAAATACGACTGTGATAAGATGACGTTACATGTCACATGAATTTCACTACATTCAAATTTGTTCAATCGGTCCAAAATCGCAGAACAAAAAATCGTCAACCGTGAGAAAAGCCGTTTTTTCGTGAATCAATGCGGTATAAAGTGAGCTATAAATAGAGTTTTCACCACGCATGCACCGAAAGTTCAACATTCCGAAATCGAAAAGTTGAACTTTCGGGGCATGTGTAATGAAAAATAGTATACGCTCCACGGGAGTGAAATTAGACTACCTCAAACCGCGTGCTTGTCACCCTTGCCTTCAGCTCGGGTGAAAATTCTGCCCGCGGTTTGAAGTAGTCTACTTTCCCTCCCTAGATGCGTAATATACTTCTGCACTAGTGCGAAAAAGTAAGACTTTTCTGCACTAGTGCCGGAAACTAAGCATCATTGAGAAATAAGCCACTTTCCGCACGCTAAACAACAATCGAAAATCGCACTTTTGGGGCAGGCTCTGCAAAAATATTTTTCTCAGAAACAAACATTTTTATCAATATTATTACCAATTCAACAATTTTCGAATAAATTCAGTAGACAAATACTTTACTTGCATTTTTCTCTACAAGTAATTTAAAAAATCATGTACCATATTAGAGTCATTAACCAAAGTCTACTCATACAGCACAAAATATTACAGCAATATTGCTAGAATCTTACAATATTATATGGGGTAAAGTACCCAGTCGCTGGCTCTGCTCCATTTTTTATTTACGATTTTGGAGACATCTCCCGACATCCCCTAAATTTGATTATGTTTATAATATCCTTAACGGGACAGACCTAGTTGGAACGTCAAAAAAAAGGCCTTTTTTCCGATTTTTTTTTGGTCAAACGATAAAATAATTCACAACAAAAGTTCTTCCGTTTAAAAGATACATATGTAATGTATATGTTGCAATTTTTTCAACGCAATACATATCGAAATAAGCTGGTGACCGTCAATTGCCGAGGACGCTGCAAAAAAAAACACGGTTTGCGGTGATCAAGCTCACGCTGCAACGGCTCATCTGAAACAAAAAAAACGGAGGGGATTTTTAGTTAATGATATAATGCTCCAGTTGAACGAAGGGTTTTGAAAAATTTCCATTTTTCACAAAATGGCGGCCGTTAAAAGTCAAAAGTGTTTTTTTGACCAAAATATCAGTTCCATTTTTTGCTATTAAAAATAAAAATAATTATCCAAAAAAAAAATCCTTCGTTCATATGGAGGACTACCATGTATAGAAGAAGTGATATAAATTTCAACCCGATCGGTAAAGCCGTTCTCGAGCTACAGTGATCACCGACTTCAAAAACATGGTTTCGAGAAAAACGCACTTGAAGTCCGCTACCTGCTTACCTATGGCTCAGACACGACGTGCTACAAAGTCTTGTATTTCGGCGAATAATGGTCCGATTTACATTTACCTGGGCGGAAAATGTTCGTAAGAGATTCTACTTTTTGAAAATGAAATAAAAAAAAAATCGATTTTTCGAAAATTCTAACTAGGTCTGTCCCGTTAACGCCTTTAGAGTTAAGAGTATGGGTCAGTCGGTATCTCGCCACCGTGAATGCGAGTGAGATAACTGCAAAATTTGAAACTGAAATTCTTCGACACGGTTTGACCGATTATAAAAAGGCCCTGTCAACGGATTTTTGCCATCGTCCCGCGTCCGCTGACAGAACTTTTTTGTATTCGGTCAAACCGTGTCGAAGAATTTTAATTTCGAAAATTCGAGGTGAGGTTAGGTGACTGATCCATCCTCTTAAATTCAAATTAATTTCATTTTCAATTATTGAATCTAGCCTCAAAAATAATTATCGTGTTCGCCTATTTGCCCTAGGCTTTCCACCAACAGACTGGATGGAATCCTTTATTGAGGATCAAACATACTAAAATTTGGTTGACACGATTGTGATCTAAAAATGCGGTAACGTTTCGACGCCAATTTACATTGACTCGAAGAGTCTATATTTTCCAAACTACTAATATGACAAATAATAACAAAATAAATGTTTATCTGCAGGCAGAATAGAATGATGAAATTCGCAAAACCAAACCAGTTTTGTTGAACGATCGGTTCTTGAAATTTTCCGATTTACACTTTGTTATATTACACTTTTGAAAATTAAATTTCACCTTTGAAATTTTATCTTTGTCAAAAACCGGCGCTCTGGTCTAGTGGCTAGCGTGCTTGCCTCTAAAGAGTGTCGGGAGATCCTCGGTTCGAATCCCGGGCCCGTGGCCTTTTCACGAAAATTAAATTTGTGCGTAACCGGCTCCAGATGTTTTATGAGGCATACACAAGTACTTGTACATGTATATGTCACATGTATACAGCTGTAGTTCATGTTTACATTCTCGTGACAAGGCGTGACGTAGCTCCGGCACCGTGAAGCGAACCCAGGATCGGCTGTAATGGCACAGGTTTTCCGCAGTTTCCCTAGGCCCATGGAATTGAGTGCCATGGTGAATGCGCTACAGAGGGGGAAGTCGGATGCGGCTGCATGGGGCCCTGGTTATTGATCCGGACCAGACTCCTAGGGGGGACTGGCTACTGACCAGTCCCCCCATGCCCAGGGGGGGGACTTTGGGAGCAGTCCCCCTAAAATGCTCATTTAGTGCATGTGGTCAAATTTGATCCCAAGACCGTTAATGTTAGTAGTTTTGAGGATCGTATGAAGATTAAGGGCCCACTGCTTCGGAACTACATTACCTCTTCCATATGGTTTCCTTAATTTGCGGACGCGTGGATGAATTTCCATCCGATGACCAGTAACGTGGCTTTGCGAAGGCTCATTTTTCCCTTGACAATTCTAATTCCTATAGCTATTCCTATATAACTATTTTTTATCTTTTTCAGTATTTTTTATGGGAAAAACTTCATATCCGAGTATATATGAATGCTGCAGTGCTTGAGTCGACTTCTTTTTTAATCCTTGACGTCAAAGCGCTGCCGCGCCTTTTGATATTTGTTCGCTCTTACATTTTTATACTTTTATTTCATGTTATAAATCAATCTTAGTTTCATTTATCAGTTTAATCATTAGTTTTCTTTCCATCGTTTGTTTTATTTATTAGTTATCAATTTGTTTATGAATTTTTACTTTAAATCTTGATCATAAATATTGTTATTTATTTAATTTATTTATTAATTAACCTCAGCGTTGGGTCACTTATGCCCATGCCAAATATTTCAAAAATAAATACTACTAAACCCTCGCAGGTATGGTTCTGCGACCCTGCCGAGAAAAAGTTAAGGGTAGGGGTAGCATAAGCCCCAAGCCTTGCCAGTTCCCCTCAGTTTATATACAAATAGCAGATCGAGTAAATCGAGAGCGGCCACGAACAACCCATTGTTGGAGATAAGGTAGGTTATATCCCACTTTCTCAAAATTGTTTTTTTATTCGTGAAAAACATTCAGTGGGTGAAAAAATGTATTTGTAAAGGTCGTGATTTTTCAAATGGCAAGAGATGTTACCGCATTCATAGTTGCCGAGATTGTTTCTAATTTTTATAATTATTTTATTATTTCTCTCCTTCTTATTTTTCTTTTTTTTGCTACAAATGTTATAAAACAACGCTTTTCCACAGAAAAGAAAATAAATCATTTTTTAAAATATCATTTTGTAGGCGTATAAATATTTCAAAATTTTTTCCTCCTGTATAGAGCACATATGCCAGTCTTGATTGCCGGTATTAGCATTTTTCAAATTGCAAAATAAATCTATTTTTTTTACCCTCGAATTTTCTCTCATTTTTTCAAAAAGTATGTAATTTTAACTGAAAAATACCGTTCAATTTTTCTTATTGAACCAAAAACAATGGGAATTATGATTTTTTGAACATTCCAATATAAAATGCCTACACACTGTGAAAAAAGATGAGTTGTATCAACTAAATGGTTTTATAAAATACATCGAACGTAATATTATATTTAGTTATGCTAAGGATTTATTTTATTATATAAAATATATCTTGCGTTTATGGGTGCTAAAAACTACGTTGGGATTCTAATGTTTATGTTATGTTTCGGTCCGCCTCTTTATTCTTGAATATATTTTAAATGTTCAATCATAATTAGAATTTGCGTTTCGGATTTGTAATGATAAATCATATTGGTGGAATTTGTAAATAGTCCAAGAAACCTAGATGATCTAGGGGCCAAACTTCTTTAAAAATCCATTTTCAATAGCACTAGCATCAATATCTCTAGTTTGTAATGTTATTTGACCAAAAATGTTTTGCCTTCCCGGAGGTCAATAGATTTTAAACAATAAGCCAAAAACAATTGAGAAAAAATGGTTTTTTAAACTATTATACGGATATCGGTGAAACTGCGCGGATGATGGAAAAAACTATAGAATATTTTTTTGTAGAGGATAATATTTTAAAGAAAACAAGCTTTCCGCATTTTTACAAAAAAATCAAAATTGATGAAGATTTATGCCGTTAAAGTCGAAGTGCACCGCAGTGATTTTCCCAAGTTTCCGGCACGTTCACGATTTTAAACAAAATACATTTTTGATGGCTTTTTGTAACGCGATCGCTCTGAAAAAAATCAGGAGTTCTCAAATTGCAAAAATTTGTGGGCTTTGAAAAGATTGAGATTGGGAGCTATGAATACTCATATGAGAACCCGCCCAAAAAAATTGACTTAATAAATTTTTGCACTATTCTTATTAACAATTTAAGGGGTTTCGGTACAATTCTATTGTTTTCAAGCAAAGCGCCAACTTCACATAACAATATTTCGTCGAAAACAAATAAAAAAGCGTGTTCGTTCGGTCGATAGAGGGAAAACTCACCGTTTTCGTTGATGAATAAATGAATAATTAATAAACCATGTAGACGAATTATTTAATTTTTGGATACCGGAATTGCAATAGTATACTTAGTGGTTTAGCAGTTTTCCAATGAGTTTTTAACATTTTTTCTCAGTATTCCATTCGTAAAACTGTCGTTCACCAATGACCGTAGGCATCTCACCATGTTAAAAAGTGTTTTTTGATATTTAATTTCACAAGAACGGTGTAGACGTTCGATTTAAAATTTGGACAACACATTCAGTATATGTCAAAGAATATACTGTGTAAATTTGAAGTAAATGGTTACATTTTGCCACTTGTACCGAAACTCCTCAAAATTTTCCGAATTTTTTTTCTGAAAAATAATGATTGAGAACTGTTTTTTCTTCAGCAAATATATTTCTAGTATCGTTAACAGTATTTTAGAATTTATCTGTCTCGAAAAATTCAATTAATAATCGTCGTTACAATAATTGTTATTAAAATCTATTTTGCATATATTCGATTCTCGTTTTGAAATTTTGATGGAATCTTAGTACATTCCTCTAAACGATTCGGCTAAAAAAATTTTTTCCTAATTTTTTCAACAACTTTCAACAATTGGTTTATAAAAAAATTTGAATTTTTTTTTGCCACTGGAAAAAATTGTCACTATAATCTTGTCACTGAGCTCTTAACGATTCCGCTGAAAAAAAAAGTTTTCCCAATTTTTTCGACAACTTTTAATAATTCAATTGTTTTGCACGAATAGAGATGTGCCGGAATGGAGAAGTGTCAGAAGGAAGATATTTTGGAACAGAGATGTGTCTGAATTGAGATCTATCAAAACAGAGACAAAAGAATAGAAACATTTTACCATAAAGTGTTGAATTAATCAAGAATAGAGATGTATCGGAATAGAAATCATTCCGATACGACATATTTTAGAGTATAGATATTTCAGAATGAAGATATTTTGGAGCAGACATATTTTCGAGCATATATATTTAAGAATAAGGTTTTATAAGAACATGGTTATAATTAGCCACAGAGTTATTTAAGAATGAACATATTTAGGAATAGAGATTTGTCGGAATACAAATTTTTGCCCATAGAGTTATTTAAGAATAGAGAAATGACGAATAGAGTTGTATCACGACTATAGATTAGATATATTTATCCATAGAGTTGATGAAACTTATTGATATTTAAGAATAGAGTAGTGTCAGAATATATAAATTTAGCCATACAGTTATTTAAGAATAGAAAAATGAAGAATAGAGTTGTAGTACTGCCGTTTTTTCTATCGTGAGAAATTCATAGCTATTATTCCATCCAGAAGTGAAAGCATGACAAGGGTCAAGCAGTGCTCGAGAAATCGTTAAAAAAACGTTGGCTCTTCTACGAGCACAACGGAGCTAAATGACATGCTCATCCGACGACTGGATGACATTCCGGCGTGATCACAAAACAAAATTCACAATACGTTAATATTCACGGAAGCGAGAAAAATGAAAAGGACAAGAGGGAAGGGGTGAAGGATGAGCTGTACAGAGCAATGGACTTCTGGTCACACAGCCGGTAAGCTGGTAGAGGCGTTGGATATTGCGTTCCCGCTACGGACTCTCGCTGATTGAGGCTCGCTTTTCCTACGCTACAGTACTTTTGCGAAGTACACGATAGAGCGTTTGCCCGTTGTCTCTCGTCCCCTTCGTTACTCATGAAATGGATTGACGAACTAGCGCGAGACGGGCAGAAGCTCCTATACTCTGCCCGTCTCTTTCTATCTCTCTCACTCATTCTCACTAACATACATATTCTATCTCCACCTCAGCTTTTCGTTTTCTCTTCTAGCACAGCACAAGCTATAGCTTCGTATTCTCTCGAACACCAATCGCTAATTAAATTGGACGCTCGGTTGGCATTGGCCAATCTCCTCAAACACTACGTGTGTTCCTAAATTGATAAAACTCCCTGGTAGAGCAGGGAGATCAGGTGAGAAGTTCACCCGTTCGAGCATTCATCCTGTGTAAATTATATATGTATATATGGCGAGATACCATGTTCCTAATTCGTCGGCCAATTTACTTGGGCACGCGAGCTCTTCTCGCACGTTCTCTCATTCACACGTACACGTATACCCTGTCCATATAGCTAGAATCATGTCTAATCGAAGCTGATTTATCGAGCAATCGATTTTACACCTTAGTGCAATTATCTATCCTCGTTGCGCTGACATAGTCCCTGGAATCTGAGAGTTATGACGTATGCCGGGAAGTACGATGCAGAATATGGGTTACAATGATTTTTGGACAAAAATGTATATCCAGTTGAAGAAATTTGTACTTTGGTACATTAAATAATCGTCCATACAAAACAAATAGGCTTAAGGATCTAAAAAACTATACATAAGTGGGATAAGAAAACGTTAGAGTTCTCGAGGATCAGAGTTCGCAAATTTGCGAAAAAAATATTAGTAATGTGGCGTCGCTTCGCCTTCTAGTACTACTAATTATTTTTAAGTAACGAATTTTATGTCGCTGTGAGGGTAAAGTTCTCACCTCTTAAGCAACCTACCACAGCATGGTGGTTTGGCGCATAAAACATAGTTGAATACGATGCACGGTGTACCCCATTTATGCGTTCGGCTCTAAGGCAACTCTCGCACTATTCGCATACAAAGTAGCAAAATTACTGGAGACAGGAGCTGCACTATATCTCAAGATAGGTAGAAGAAAGAGAGGGAGAGCTAGTGAGAGAACGAGAGGGGGGGGGGCAGGTTAGTTGCCTTCTCTCACCGTTACCGTTGCCCTATAAGAAAACGAACTAAGATCGAGTATGCGCATGAATTTTGTGTTCTTCTGAGCACTTTGAGAAAAGTAGCTCGATACTACACCATTGCTTCTTCTCTCACCTATCATCCTCATTTGCCCCCAACAACCCAGCTAGTCTGAAAGATGAAGCTCGTTAATTTTACAATATTTCACTGGGTTTGAAGCTCCGTCCATTTTCAGTTTTTTTGCCTTGTTTTCTTAAACAAAGCCCCAACACCCTCAAGATTTTCACACGTTCAACTTCTGTACTCGTAAATTCTGATGAAAATCGTGGATCAACGTGCCTCTTATAATGTACGGATGACCTTGGACGTTTCCAGCCATTCAAAAATATATTTTCAGTGTATTTTAAAAATACATGGCCGCAATAGAGTATGACAGAAGTTTGGTATGCTGAACATAGAGGTCGATTGGTTTTCAATTTTCGGACAGCTGGATTTTATATCTATAGACGTCAATTTTATTAATTCGTTTATTTCATTATCTATTTGTTCGTTAAATCACTTTTTCATTTTTCATCCATGCGCTATGATTCACACGTAAAGAGGTAACAACGCGTACAAGTGAAAACTGCATATTTGATTTCGATCTCTATCTGAAAAGATGGCGGCGAACTTCTGAATTTTTGTGAGTACGTTTTCTATTGAAATTATTTCCCATAAAAATACACACATGTCACGAAAACAGAAAAATCATGTTCCAGAGGACACTCGACACTATGTTTATCTTGATTTTTACCATAGGAGATATAAAAGTGAAAGGGTGAAAATAAAAGAAAAGCATGCACAGGGAGAGAACTAGAAAGTATGTAGATTGAATAAAATGGAGGAATAGAAGTAAAATGAAAAAATGGAGAAGGAAGGGAAGATGATTCAGCCTGACAAGGACTTGGGATAAAACAGTGTCTGCCAGTGTTAATACCAGCGGAGGTATAATATATGCTCTTACAAATGGTTTGTATCATGCGAATGCGATGAAGTATATAAAGGATATGGGTGATAGGAAGTAGCAATTGTAGTAACAGGAACGGCAGACCAAACACCAAAATTGTCGAGCGGTTGTAAACGTGGATTTGCTACCATTGAGGATGTTTTTGCGTTTCCAAAAATAAATAAAATTTTTTATATTGAATAATAGAGCCACATTAAAACTAACATAATTTTGTAGGTTTTTTCACCGTTTGGTTTTGCAATTATTTACTTTCAGAAAATAGCCATTTAGCACGATAAGCATAGCTGCCCAAACCATTATTGAGACGCTATGGTATGCGCCCATCGATTGAATTCAACTCTATTGAATCTTATTCTAGGGATCAAATCCTTAGGCTCTATAAACACCTAACGATTATTCTTTCTACACTATATCTACTGAAAAAAAAACAGCTTAATAAAATGGCTCGACGGCAATTAACGCGAGTTGAAGTATCGCGCCCCGGCACTTTAATAAATGAAGGGCACAATCAACGCTATGTCGCAGAGGCAATAGGTGTGAGCCAGCCTGTTGTTAGCCGTACTTACAATTGCTGTCGTGAAACTGATGACTACGATCGACGACCGGGACAAGGAAGGCCCCGTGCGACAACCGTTCGCGAAGACAGGGTTATTGTGATACATTCTCATCAACACCATTTTACTGTCACCAATTTAATTGAGCAAACGCAATTCATATTTTGATAAAATCATTAGAAACCGCTTACGGGAGGTGTCAATCTGATCATATCGCACTAATCGTGTACTTAATCAAGTTCATTAACGAGCTCGATATGAATATGCACAAGATCACCGACGTTGGAGGTACCGGCAGTGGAACCCCGTTCTTTTCACCGATGAGTCGCGTTTCACTCTCTAAAGTAACGACAGAATGCCACAAATCTGGCGTCGTCGTGGCGAGCAAAATTTAGAAAACCATGTCCATCCGATTGACGCATATCATGGCGGCTCAATAATGGTTTGGGCAGGAATATCACGATTCTCTTGCACTCCTTTGGTTGTGATACCTCTACCTGATTTCAGCTCAAGAAGATGCGTTGACGAGGTTCTGCGACCTTACGTTTTGTCCATTCGTTGTCGTGTCGGCTCATTTTCATGCAAGACGATTGTTGGCACTATATCGTAAGCCACACGATGATCCTTCGGCAAGGATCGAAGGCCGAATTACGAACCGAATTACTGTATTAAAACATCCAGAAAGAAGCCTCGACTTACATCCCATTATACATGTCTGGGATATAGTAGGACGGCGATTGCGGCGGAATTATTCTGATGCTATAGCAAATTTGAGAGAGCTAGCGGAAGTCCGAAGTCCTCCATCAAATTTGGCAACGCATTCCGCAAGCAATAAGTCGGCGGTGCATTAACGCTTTTTCTACCAAATGACATGAATTTCTCCTAAACTTTTAACCTTGTAACTTTTTATGTAAAAATGCTAGAAAAAATATGAAATATAGCGTTTCCGATGTTTTGACGCCTTCTCTTTTGAATGCTGTAGTTATAGATTTAGCCTAGGATATGATCCGAAAAAGTTATGGCCTAATTTTCCAAATAAGTGCACGATTTTTTGTGATTTTGTTTTTCGAAAACCTATATTTTAAACAAGGAAAAAATTTAATATACCACTTAAATAGCAATAAATGGTGGCATAGATATCAGCTCCTTTAAACCCAATTAGAATTTTTCCGAAATTCAAAATAGCGGATTCAATATGGCGGCCAAAATGTGAACAAAACTGCGAAGAGCCAGTTTTGACGTATAACTCTCATGAAATTCTTTCTAAACTTGTAAAAAAAATGTAAGGGCTGCTTTATTTATTTCACAATTTCAACATAGTACGTAAGTGAATCTAGAAATATCCAATATGACAAGACGGGATATTATCTATCGGCGAAAACCGAGAAACTTTGCAATTATAAGTATGCAACCATACACGCCAAGTTTTTGTGGAATCTTTGCAGTGATATTGTGCGGTACTGTACGTGTAGATATGTCTGCACGCATACACTTGTATGCGTACGTGTGCTTTTCTATGTCATTTTTCTTTCTATCATTTTCTATGAAATTGTGTTACACGTTCATAGTCCTTAGTTATCATAAAATCATAATAATAATTTCTTGATATTCGCAGAATTTTTTTCGTAAGTCCTTGAGGCGACAAAACCCTTCAGCAGGCATCATTCGGATGTACATGGTTCCGTGAGAAACTTCGCAATTCATTCACCATTCTTGGCTATGTTGATTTCAACAAAAAAAAAGGAAATCATTTGATTTCCTTTTTTTACCAGGTAAAAGAACTTTTTGCATATAATAAAAAATAAATAAAAGTAGAGAATAGATTTTTTTCGAAAATTAAGGCCACAAATTTTCTAGTAAGGTTTTTTTTAAAGATGAAATAACTTCAAGCATATCCCGATAATGGAATGAAAGTTGTGAAATTCTTTTATTTTTATTTTTTGAAATTAAGAACAAAATTTTTTGCTAAGACTTTTTTTTCGACGCAAAGTAACCTTTCGCGTATTATAGTCTGGGAGCCAGTGTATAAGGATTGATTTGCTATATCTAGGAAATTTCGACTTCCGAGTCCGTCGGGAGTTTCGAGAGTGGGACAAAGATAGCTGGGGAGGGAAGAATCGTCTCTCTGGCCCGATCGAGCATTTAGAGGTTCTCAAGCGTGTGTCCCGGCCGGACTAATCTTTCTTATTTTCCTCGATCATAATTATTCAGAATATGTGTTTCACGAGTCGCCGTAACCGTTATTTTGATATCATAAAAATGTATCTCGCGTCTTTGTAAATTTCAACATCGTTTTCCTGTAAAGGAAAGAAAAGGAGAAGAGACATCACGATCACCCTCCAATTCTCCGTCATATCCAACATCGGCAACGCAAGGCCAGGCCTGGCGTCTTTTCGAGAGAATATAAGAGGATCGCCGCGTGACATTTTAGCGCGATGCGTAATATGTCCCTACCTATCGTTATACATGTTTATGTACGATCTGATTGATCATTCCTCTTCAACGCATGTAAAAATTTAATATTTTTTTATCAAAAACGCCAAAGAGAAATGCACGCACGTGCCTCTATTCAAATGCCGACAAGTGTGGTATTGACAATTATAATACTTGTTATAATATACATCCGACAATCTTTGACTTTTGTGGTCTCGATCTAAATATTTTGAAATGCGTTGCCTGCAATAATTTTTTGTATCGAAAAAAAAAATTCTTGCTCTTTCTCTTTGATCAGATTTTTGTGCATCGCGTTTCTTTTGATTTTTCAACTATTGTGAGAAAAAAGAAAAATAAAATATCATTACAAGTGAATATTTTTGGAACTTATTTTCGCACGTAGGAATTGAGGATTTTTCAATTCAATTGGTTATGTTTTTCAAAAAATCGACAATCTGTCTATGAAGTTGCGATGGATTGAGCTAGGGTGAGCATTTGACGGACTGAACAAAAAGTAAATGCGTTGGACTTATTTTCGCAACATTGTTAAGTATTGTATCAATGAAGGTGATCATAAAACTTAGTGAAAGGGTAGTCTGGCTGATTTCTGGAAATGGGAAGTAAGTCCAGCAGGCGAAAATACAAAAAAAAAAAACTTAAGGAATTTATTTTTGCATTTTTTTAAATTTCACAGATGATCAAATGCTTTATACAATTATTGAAAAAAGCAGTCTGGCTATCATTCGAAATTATTTAAGCCTCGCCAGACTAGCTGTAAAATGCGTAATCTGGTAATTTATAGACGATCATTGTACTAACGTTTGCGCTTATACACTGATTCCAGTCTTAATTTTGTATAACTAAAATATTTTCGGACGTTAGATTACACTCTAAAGTGAATCTAGAAAAAACTATCCGGCTACTATTCAGAATTACTAAAACGTCGCGTGACTCGTAAAATGCAAGTTGTCGAGCGTTCTCAACGTCATCTTCGACGATATACGAGCGACTCACGTTCTATTCGCTGTTTTTTTTTTTTTTTAAGTTTTCCCACGGAAGTAGTGTTATGTAGTATCTTTCTTGCTGTGAAATTTGAAAAACTACATACAACGCTAAAATATTCGCACATTTTGAAAATCTGGCGAGACTTTGGCGATTCAGAATAGTAGCCAGACTATTCTTTTCATTCACTTTAAAATGTAATCTTTCATCTGAAACGATTTTAGTTGTGCAAAATTGAGACTATTCTCATAGTATAAGTATAAGCGCATAGTATAAATGCAACATTAGTATAACGATCGCCGATTAATTGCCAAGCTACATATCTTCCGGCTAGTCTGGCAAGGCTTAAGGTAAATACTGTACTGCATGCTAGTCAAATGAGTGCTAAAATTTCACAATGTTTTTATACCAAGTTTAATGCACTAATTATACATAGTGAAGGTGAATTTGTAAGATGACGTGTCTAATTAACCTACAAAAATATTAATATCGATACATTTGCGAAACCATTAACTAATAGTGGCAAATTTCCATTATGTCACATTTTCATTGGGACTTTTCAAAGAATAATCTGTATTTTTTAACCGATTTTAATGCACCATGTCGTATTTTGTTCCTCAAGAGATTCTCTACGAACTCACCATGTAGACTTTTTCGATGTTTATTTGTTTGGAAATTATAGCAATTTGTTTATGAAAGATTTTTTCCGTTAAATAAACAATTGGCTGCAACAGTGAAACGATTAAGCTTAGAAGAAATCTACGTGGTGAATTCGTAAAGGACCTCTTGAGGAACAAAATAAGACGTGGTACATTGCAATTGGTTAAAAATGACGGATTATTCTTTGATGAATTCCGATGAAAATGTGCCACCATGGAAATTTGCATTTATCAGTTGATGATTTCGCAAATCTATCGTTTTTAAAATTTTTTCTACGTTAATAAGATACGCTGTGATATAAATCCACTAACATTACGTTCAATTGTGTATTAAGTTTGGCATAGAACAATTGTGAAAATTTGGCACTCATTTGACTAGCATGCAGTACAGTATATACCTTAAGTGATCTCAAATGATAGCCAGACTGCTTTTTTCGATAATTGTATAATGCATTTTACCATCTGGCAAATTTTTAATAATGCTAAAATTAGTTTCATGAGCTTCTTGTTTTAACGATTTTCGAACGTCTGCCAGCCTGATTTCTCAATTTCGGAGAATGGCCGGACTGCTTTCTTACTGAGTTTTATTTAGATGTTAACTAGTACAACGAGTTTCGCTTATGTAAAAATAAGCTCCGGGCACCTACAAAAAAACCAGATTTTTGGAAGTTAAAAACCCTGCCAGACTGACTTTCCAACTCCATAAATTAGCCAGACTGTTATTTTACGGAGTTTTAGGGTATTAGTAAATAGTACAACAGGTTTCATCCTTGCGAAAATAAGTAGCATAAGTACTTTTTTAAAATATTTTTCCCACGGATTTCACTTCTTTTTGAAAACCGTGATATTTACCAACGTTTCTATAAAAGTGAAATGTTTTTTTCTCAATCAAGGACAACAATTTTTGAGTAGGTTTTTTCGAGATAAAATAACTTCGTTCATATGACAGAAGAAAATTTACAGTAGTGAACAGTTTGTCTTATTATTAATGAAGGAACTGCCTTTAGAATTTTCGAAACATCAATTTTGTTTTTTTCCCATAAAAGGTTAGTGCATTATCCCAAGAATATTATGCTACGAAGCCATTCGGAAGTTACAGCCGTGAACGTGATAACTTCCTGACGCTAGAGCGCGCTGCATGCATAGTCGTGCGCTACCAACAGGACTCCCTACTTCCATCCACTACTATGTGTCGAGAAGTATATTTTCTCGACTTATGAGGGTTTGTCGACGGAATATTTACTCCAGGGATGCTGGGGTGGTCACACACAAAATGCGAATGAAAATTTCAACTCTATTATCTGGATCTTGGCTCTGAAGCATTTAAATTTTGGATCAAAAAATGTCGCAATTGCATCCTATCTTGCGACTGGGATATTTATTGAAGGATATTCATGACTTTCAAAAACGATGGTGGCATCATTGGTAGTCAGTGCAAAAATTACGCCAATAGCGCCGACGCTCGCCGGGTGCATAGACAGGAGCGGCGCAGCTCCTTATAGACGAAAGAGGCTCGAAAACCACGGAGAGATCAGATGCGCGGAACAAGTATATGCACTAAGCACGGAGCTTAGTATATGGCCTTGGAACCGCTGATTAGCCGGTAAGTTATTGTTATCATTGACTTTTCCCGTGACAAAAAACAAAGAAAAACGCGTTTTCCTCAAAACTAGATATTTCACGATGGCGGGACATCTCACGTAAAAACTACTCAACCGATCGTGACCAAATTTGGCACACAACAAAACAATATCACTATCTTTGATATGAGCCTAAATTTTCCAAGAAATCGGCCAAAAAATTAATTTTTTCATGGCAAAATATAGAAAAAATTTCGTTAAAAATCGCAATTTCTGTTTTTAAATCGTATAATTCTTCCCATTTTTTATTTTTTCCATTATTTTATCCACATATCGAAACTATGAATGTTTAGAATAAAAATTTTCAACCGTATTGGTTTCAGATAACAACAAGCCCGAGATGTCCCGCCACTTCGAAATCCCCGGCCGACCTGCTCCAATTCCAGTAGGATATCGCGGTCATTTTTTATTGTTTTTGAATTTTTTAAACACATTTTGGTACATCAAAGTACACATGAATAAATGCCAAAGTTCCCGAAATTTCAAAAAATTCTTTCGATTCAAAAAAAATTCCACAAATTCATCGATTTTTTAGCCTTGTAAAGAGACGTCCCCCCTTAAAAGATAAAAATTGTTTCGTCGCATTAATTCAAGGTGAATCAACTTTTTGTATATAACAAAAAAGGAATGATAATTGTGGATACAGAGAAGAAAAATTTGATTTAAAAGTAATAACAAGACTATGGGGTGGTCATTTTATAACTAAGGTTACAATTTTTTAATATTTGTCGCATAAATAAAATTTCTGAGGCACACAACAAGCAGTTTCTTAAATATCGCCGCCAGAAAGTCGAAAGGGGCACAAAAAAAATTCCAAAACATTTTATAACATCAACGAATGAATTCATACGACGAGGAAAAAACAATCTGATTATTTGTTGCACGATTTTTTTCAAATTATTAATCCTTTTTTGACATTCATCCATGTCAATGTCGTAACAACTTTGAGGTAACCGATTTTTTTCTGATTGTGTGCGGACTGCTAAGTACTGCACGGAATAATATTATTGACAGAAACCTATTGTAACGATACCGCCTATTCACGTGCGCGACGCGAACAGCTGATCGTCCGTCACCATACTGAGCGAGCGCCTAGCGGACAAAATCGACACTAGCGTGCGAAACGAGTCGCTAGTGCAAGCTCCTAGGGGGAAAAATATGAAACAACAAGTGCGTACGTGACTTTCTGCACGTCGTAATAATTAATAATAAAACAAAAACTTTTATTATAGATTTAATAAAAAAAAAATCGAAGAATCGAAATAAAACAGGCTGGCGCTAAAATTAATGAAAAAATTGAAGTAAAATCGAGAATAAGACAATTGACTATTTCTGTGCTTGGGTGTCGTGATCGCGCTAGAGAATTGATGAATCGCGAACAAGATTTCGATTATTATAAAATGATTATTAATTTATAAAAAAATACTATTGTTATTATCCAAACATAATAATCAATCTCATAAAAATAAATAAGTGCAGCTAAATATAAAATTAAAAAAAAATGCAAAATTCCGAAAACAATAATTCTCGCGCATGCGCATTATGAACAAGATTTACGCTGAGCCAATCAGGCCTCGCATGGCAACGAGGAGCGCCAATAGGAGAATTTAGAGACGAAATTTTGCTTCGAGATTATTTTCAGACAAATGAGAGTACGAGTTATTTTTAGAAGTCGAGAACAAAGGATCTTGACAGTATAAAAGTTGGTGCAGAGAGGCACACGGCATTCTTTTTCGGAAAGCCACCGAGCTCTCAACAGAAGAATATCTCTCCGGTTTTAAAATGAAAAAGAGTCAAAACACCTAGTTTGTTTACAAATTGCACTCTCCGAGGTCGGAAACCGTTTGGCTTCGTTCGATTTAAGGATTTTCGGTGTGAAATTTTCTTTCCTTTCAAACTGGGAGGGCTGGGCCCATTCGGGTTCGTTTGCGTCAAAGATTTCTGATGTAAAATCCTTCCTTTCCACACAGAGAGCGGGAATCATTCGGGTTCATTCAATTTTAGAATTCTCGGTGTGTGGTACCCTTTCCTAAATTATTATTATTTGAATTTTTATCAAGAACAAAGAACCAGATACCTGTTGCTCATTGTTTGAATTCAAAGACGTCAAACATTATTTTTGTTATATCGAGTCCTTAGGAAAATTCATTATTTTTATTATATCGAGTCATTGAAAAGACGTCAATAAATATTATTTTTTTTAAAAGAGTCATTTATAATTTTTGTCGTGCCAAAACATAAAAATGTTATCGCGTTATTGAAGTGGGTAATTCCCCGACAAAATTGAATTTATTTGCGTTTATTATTATTTCATTGCGATGTCATCAATTAAAAAAATAAAATTGACAAAAATATGACCAAAATTCAAACAAACAATGATTTCAACGTTTAATTCGGATTATATAGAATCACTGTCGTTCAATTGTGTACAAATTCAAATCTCTTATTATCAATTTGATAAATCAATCAAATTTCATTGTTTTAAATATTAAATCCACTTAGTCTCACGTTCTGTCATACCTGCTCCTAGATTTCAGGTAGCTCGAACCGACACGTAACGACGTTTAAGCATTTCAGCAAAAGCGTACCGTTACACTATATGTAATCCATCGTTATTAAAGTCTAAATTCGATGCGACTGGAAAGTGTTCAAATGTCTCAAATGAATAAAATAGATATTGCCCCTCCCCCCTCTCATCTCCTCTCATTCTCTCTCATACTCTCTTAGTCTGTCATTCTCTCTAATACTCTTTTATTTTCTCTCATCCTCTCTCATACACTTTTATTCTATCTCAAACTTTCTCATTTTCTCCCAAACTCTTTTATTCTCTCTCATTCTCTCTCAATCTCCCTCATTCTCTTTCATTCTCCCTTATTCTCTCTCATTTTCACTCAGTTTCATTTTTTCTCATTCTCCCACATTCTCTCTGATTCTCCCTCATGCTCTCCTATCCTCTCTCAAATTTTCTCATTCTCTGTCATTATCTTATTCTCTCCTTCTTTCTTTTTCTCCCTCATTCTCTCTCATTCTCCCTCAGTCTCTCTCATCCTCTCTCAAGCTCTCTCATTCTCTACATCTGTGTGTCTGTGTATCTGTGTCTGTATATCTGCGGCTATGTGGCCGTGTATCTGCGGCTGTGTATATCTACATCTGTGTCCGTGTCTGTGTGTCTGTGAATCTATGTCTATGTGTTTATGGCTCTGTGACCGTGTATCTGTATCTGTGTGTGTATCTGTATTTGCATCTGTGTGCCTGTTTGTGTGCCTATGTGGCTGTGCATCTGTGTCTGTATTTGTATCTGTATCTGTGTCTGTATCCCACACGTGTGTCTGTATGTGTTTCTGCATCTGTATGTCTGAATCTGTGTCTGTGGCTGTGGATCTGTGTCCGTATATATGTGCCTGTCTTTGCATCTGCGTCTGTGTATTTGTTCCTGGGTCTTCATTTGTATCTGTATTTATGTGTCTATGTCCATTTTCCTGTATCTCTGCGCCTGTGTGCCTGTGCACGCGAGAAACTAAAAAATGATTTGAAAGTGGGTTTTTTCTTTTCATTTTGCATTTAAGGAAGTTCTGCTCGTACTTTGAGGGACGCGCGGGGCGCCGGGGACTCCCCTATGCTTATACACAGGTTATAGCTGCACTGCTGCCAACCTGATTTTTCTATCTTTCTTCTTTCTGTCTCTCTTTTCTGCTCTGCGAAGTTGCCGATCCAAAGATTTTTGCGGCCATGTCCCAAGGAATTCGACAAATTTTCATAAATTAATTCGCTTATCTCATGACATGCGTGGTAAATCAGGTCCATTTTTTTCTATGTCACTGTAATATATAGGTCTGTATTTCATTTAATTTTCAATGAGCTACCACCTTTTTAATTACATGCTATTAAATCATTTCTCACGTCGGAACAATACGTGTCATAAAGCTCTGTACAATTTGGAGGTAACTTTACGATTTTTTATCTCGGAAAGTAAGTGGTACAATCTTGTTTTAATTTTGCAGATACACACGGAATATGTTTCCGAAAGTGCTATTAAAATTTGAAAGGTTTGCCATCTTTTTGAGATTCGAGCAGAACTCTCTTAATTGTTTTTTGTTATTTTATGATATAAAAAAATTCTTTAAAAATTATAATTGATTATAATTTTATTTGCACCATTAGGGCGGATCAATTTCATAACCTTAAATACCCTCAAAATAGTGAGCTGTAAGCTAAGACAACTTTCAAACATTTTTAAAGCTTCTCACTGTTCGTTGAACGGAAGAATCCTTTTGACATAGCCTTTTTGGGGTTCATGGTAGATTTCGGCTTCTGGACCATGTAGAAAAAACAGTCCAATAAAAAAACCCAGAGATTCGGTTGGTTTCAATTTCATGTTACGAAGTTGAATAAAAAACACTGAAAACCTGATTTTTAACACTTTTTTTAAACTACATTGTTCACTGTGGAAAGTATACCAGAAACATTTTTCGATCGCAACATTATGTAAAGCAAACCTACACAGCTTTCTAATAATACTAATATGAGCGCTGAGGGATTATTTGTTCACGCGCTATGAGCACTCAAAGTTAAAAGTGCTGTTGTTGCCATGATAGCTTGTAGCGGGATCCAAAAAAATTGCACAGAGATTTCCAAAAAACGAAATTAGAAAGATTTTTACATGCTATCAGACTGCGTAGCTGGTTTTTCGCAGAAAAAAATCAACCCCGTGAACAGCTTCAAAAATCGGGGAAAAATTGGAATTTTTTATTATATTCATTCTTCGAAGAATAACTCTATTAAAGACCAAGATTAACCCTAGGTTCCTAACTTTTTCATACCCTAAGATTGACCCTAGGTTCCTATATGACTTTTTCATACCGCATCGTTTCTACATGAAGACAATTTGACCCGGGCCACTTTGCGAGCCCATAATTCTTTGTAGAACCGCTGTTTTTGAGGATATATTTTTTTTAATAATTGTACAATTCCCGACTAATCGAATGGTGTAAGGCTCATTTCAGCAAACGATTAGTTTCCCCGAAGTTGACGTTTTTAAAAAAAGTGTAGTTCAGTTTTTGAGAAACTGCAGTGATGAAGTTGAGATATGAAACTATAAGAAAAAATTATAGCAAACTAATTTTAACACTTCTTCTACAAAACTGTAAGGAGTAAACTTATGGTATTTTTATATCTTAATATTTCAAAACCGAAGCAGATGTTGGATAAAATGCAACACAAACGTTTTGTGAAGGAAGTATCGCTTTTATTTACTTCTTGAACAGTGAAAAATGAGACGTTGAACGTTGCAAATATATTTCACGGTAACCGACAGCGATGGGTGCGCGGTCGGTACACTGAGAAAATAGTTTAGTTGAATTTATTAAGGCTTCATAAAATACGTCGAATGTAATATTTCGTTCATACAAAAAACCGTTTACTTGCACGGATCGTTTATTTTATTACGCTGAATAAATATATGTATTTAATCAGCTAATAAAATAAAATATATATAATAAAATAAAATAAATTTTGTTATCTTGGATTTTGTTAAATCAACGCGAGATATATTTCATTTAATAAAATAAATACTTAGTATAACTAAATATTACGTTCGACGTATTTCACAAAGCCATTTAGTTGATTCAACTAATCTCTTTTTTTCAGTGTATGTGGTTCCGGCGATCACCAAAGTTTAACAGCCTCGGGCGAGGCCAATACTTGGTTGGGTGACCGCTTAGCCATGCACCGGCTCGCACATCAATCGCTGAGAGGGAGGCAGTTTTTCTGAGTTTCTGATGGTACTAATCAATTGAAACTCAGTAAAAATATAGTCGCCTGTATCGGCCGGGTTTTCTACAGTTTTCGTTGGCCCTCGTGCAAATGCGATACAGTAGTGCATTAGAAAAGAGTGGCTGTGAGCAACACTCTTGGAGAGCCTTTGAGGAACATGGAAATTAGAAAATGGGAAATTAGTGAAGTGGGGCTAAAGTGATAAAATGGGCTCGTAAAAACCCGCGAGGGTATACGCAGGAACAATAAAAAAAAATATATATGTATATATAATTCAAGGTTTCGGTCCACATTGTAGACATAATAGCACACAAGGCTACCATTATACTTCGCCATGCGTCATGGAGGCTCTTGCGAACACGTGTTTTTCGACGCACTAGGCTGCTAGGAATAGCCACGCCTCACGAAATTTCCCAAACGCGCACTTTTTAAACGCGCAAGACGTATATTTACGTTTAAAAAAAATCAATTTTCTGACGCCGTTTCTACATGAGGAAAAATTAATTTTTAAACTCTTGTAGCATTGAAATTAGAGGCTATAGAAGGTAGCCATTTGGTGTACGAACCGAAAAGGGTTCAACTTAAATTATCCCCTTTCCGGGGACCTCTAAAATCGACGAGAAAAAAAAATACCAGCAACAAGTCGATTTTGGCTCAGGTCAAATTGTCCCCATATAGGAATCTGGGGTTAACAAAAATTCCGGGCAGTTTTAAAAACTAGAGATTTCAAGCTACAAATAGCTTTTTTTTTAAATTTACGACTATTTTTCGCGGAGATACAATCGCTCGAAAATGACCTAAAAATCCGATGCTCACAGCTTGATCCTTTAATTTTTTTGAGTAGTGTATTAACGACCCGAGTTAAAAAAAATGACAGTAACTTATATAGTGTGCAACAAGGGCGAAGGCTCGAATGACAATCTTAGGACTTATCTGTTTGAAATTTTGAAACTCACCTATTCTGTGGAGCTTACCAGGATTTTTTTCGACGCTATGTACGGAGGAATATATGTTCTGATGGAGCACAAGTCCGGGCTGTCTTGCGACTCAGCGAAAATCCGGGAAAGTAAGCTTTTCAACACGAGCGGTCAATATTACATACGATGAGATGAAAAAAAAAATCAGCATTATAATTCTCGGTATAACAGCGCTGGGGCTAAACGTTAGGATGTCTCGAAAATATCTTTGATTATGGATTTTTGCAATGAAAACAACGGAGAAGAAGTTCCGAATACTCGGGCCAGGAGGCAGGCTCGATTGTACGCCTGCTGGTGAGATTATTTCTCTTCCATCGAATATGTGAAAAATCTATATAATTCACAGAAACACTCGTAAGTCCAACACTATTATTGTTGCGATTACGTAAAGTTGAAATTTGATGGAATTTTTGGAAGGAACTTGTGACTTCTACATTCATTGTATTTTTGATTCATGTATTTGCATGCCTGTGAATTTGACTATTTTGATTTTATATTTTTCATTGAATTAAGCAAAAAATTTATTTTTTTCAGTTTGGTATTAATATTGCATTTTAAATAACTGTTAATTAAATATAAATTTGTTGATCTTTAAACTATCGAAGGCTTTTTATTGCAAAAAATAAACACTGTTTTCAAGGTGTCAATTAATTGTACCATCACTAATGAATAATTTACAATGGTTCTCTGGACTCAACCCAACGTTAGTTCCGACGAAATTCTTAGCTTTTCGGAGCTACTGAACAGAAAGAGAAAAAGAAAGATCGATCTTCAAGTTCGTTTTTTCAGGTGAGAGTTTATACGCGAAGAGTTCTAAGAATACGGAAATTCCCTGTCAAAGGCCACTTTGCCCTCTCCAGCTGCTTGAATCTTTAAGACTACTTTTTCTCCTCTGTGCTCCCTCGCCCCTTACGAAATATCCTAGAAAGTGGATGCACGCTTTCTACCTAGTGGTGTTGAAAGGCATTGCACTCACTCCTCTAACTCCTTCAACGGATCCTCTTCTCTAGCCACTTCATTAAGAGCCTTGAACGCTAATTGCGATTCTAAAGTCAACGACTACCGTCTTTCACGGTAGAGGGACTTTACGATGGTGTTTCAAAGTATTTGCTTCTCAACTATTTTTGTTAGCCGGAACTTATTATTCAAGGTGATCAAGGGAGATAATTTTTTTTTTTTTTATAATTGTCTACTTACGGCTTTAAACGATTTATCCGTTGAAGACTATTGCAATTGGTTCGATGAAACGAGTTATCATGCGATAGAAAACGAATGTGCATGAGATAAAGTGAAACTTCTATGCGATGGACGAAAGGGTATTTTTGACGTCGAGGATCTGCCGCGGCTCTTGATACCTGAGAGGAGTAAAGAGATTTAAAGTAAAGAGGGTTTGAGGGTAAAGTATTGAAAAATTGAATGGTAAAACTTATTTTTTGTTTAAAAAAGTTGGAGTGCTAATACGGAGATGAGGAATTGAGTGAAAAAGTGGACTATCTCAGCTACTCGTGTGGAAAATTATTAGGGCAGCCCGAAATAAATTTGGGACTCGTAAGGGCCGAAATGTGGATTTCTTTTTAGGGACTTCCATGCCACAGCCAAACAAGGCCCTAGTAGGGGAATAATAGGGCTGGTTGAGTTTACAAGAAAAGGCTTCAGTGAGGAAACTTATTGAGGATCTGGATGGGCATTGTCAAGGTAGTCTTAATCAGTTAACTGGTAAGCGCCTGAGCTGCTTTCTGTGCCAAAACTGGTACGACATAGTACACTCCAAAAATCGATACAACCATTTTTGACGTTTTCGGTTTCGAGTCAGGAACCAAATTTCCGATATCACGCATTCAAAAAAATAAAAATGATTATTTTTTTAATTTAAATAATTTTTTTTTTAATTGAAAACATTTTTGAAAAATAAAAAAAGGAGAAAACCATTGAAAACGACACTTTTAGATTAGATAAACAATGACGAATTTGTAATTTCTTAGTTCAGATTTGAATTCAATGACGCTAAAAACCTACGCATACCGAGACCGAGTTTCATTAACTCATCAGTGGTCGCGCTATGAGACTGTGTCTCTTACTTTTATTATAACGATAACTACTCGAAAATATCGAATGGCATAAGAATTTGAAATTCTATTTATCTTCTTCAAATGTATTCTTCTGTATGATAAAAGAGTTACTATTATTTTTTTAAAATGTTTACTTTTTTCATGATTCATTTTTTTAGTACCAATTCTCGTTATACTTATGGGTTTGAGAAATGAAAATGTTTAAAAGTCACAATTACTGTGGTGAAATCATTTTCAAGTTCCGATTTATCAAGTTAAGCAGTTGAAACTATAAATGTGAGAACATATCTCATCACGCTTCCAACGTTTAAAGTGTAGTAGCGCAACCGCTGACGGGTTAAAATCAAGTGAAGTTAACATTTTAGTCCTCCATATTGGGTTCCCCATTTTTTATTCCAAAATTTCGGGTTCATAATCGGATTCAGCGATTCCAAAAATCTACAAATATCGAGTTTTATTAAAATCAAGTAATTTTTTACATTTTCGTCTGCCATATTGGATCCGCCATTTTGAAATTCCAAATTTCGAGTTTAGATTCGGATTCAGCGACCCAAAAAACCTTCTGATAGAAACATTCATTTAAATCCATTGAAATTTATAGAAAATATTCAATGTGCGCATATATGTATCATTACCAGTTTTGGCATGGAAATTTCCCGTGCACATATGCCATTATTAGTTAACTGGTTAAATTTTAAATATTTAACAGTTTAATTTTGGTACAGTACGGTACAGACATGTATTTCAAATGTTCCGTACATATAAGGTCACGAACGACTCTAACCATTTTTTCGGCTATAATTATGAAAAGAAATAGTTTTGTTGATATTAATCGTACATGAATCAAAAGTATAGACTAAGCAACACGTTTATGAAAAACTCATTCATTTAGATGGTCCCGTGCATCAAATTGTCAGGGTAGCCCTAATGTAAATCGGGGTCTTGAAGGGCTTTTGGATATGGGTACCCCATCAGCAATAGTCATAACGCCACTAGATTAGGCCTCGACAGGGTTATGTCAGGGGTGCCAGGATTATTTGAAACATACTACTTTTAAGGTAACCCATTGAGGACCTGGTCGGGCTTCATTAGGGCAGCCCCCATTCCAAGGAATTGTCATATTATGATATCCTGGCCAAAAATCCCCTCCCCGGGGAAAAAACCTTGGACAAGTACATTTGTTGACCCCTGTTTCCATTTGTTTTCACAGAAAAAAACTACCCAAAAAAGTACAAAATTTTTAAAAATTTGGCAAGATTGAGATAGGAAAAAGAAGATTGTTTCTATAAAATAACTATACTCCAAATGACAAATAGAAATGAAAAACTTCACATATTTTATCGAGATCCCAAGAAAAAAAGCAACAATGCCCATTGTGAGTGTCTGGTAAAAAACAGAGTCTACAAGTAAATGATCAATTTGCGCATAAAAAAAATAATTACTTTACAAAAACAGAAATGGAAAAGCCAATGATTTACGTTCAGCACTAAAATTTATAATATCAATAATAGGACAAGTATTTTATTGTCGCTTGACGATGGAGTATTTAAAAAAAAGCAAAAATTAGTTGGTTATTGAAAAAAGTCACCAATGTACAAAAATAAAAATCGGTCAAAAGAACAGAGTCCAGAAAAAAAAATCAGGATGAAAAACAAACTTGAAGAAAAAAATTTCAAACGAAAAAAATTAGATTGAAAAAAAAATTTCGGCCGAAGTACTTGGCGAGTTTATAACACATACAACATTACGTGAAATACATTACGTGATCCAAGCTAAGCAAAAAAACTCGCCAAGTACTTCGGCCGAAATTTTTTTTTCAATCTAATTTTTTTCGTTTGAAATTTTTTTCTTCAAGTTTTTTTTTCATCCTGATTTTTTTTTCTGGACTCTGTTCTTTTGACCGATTTTTATTTTTGTACATTGGTGACTTTTTTCAATAACCAACTAATTTTTGCTTTTTTTTAAATACTCCATCGTCAAGCGACAATAAAATACTTGTCCTATTATTGATATTATAAATTTTAGTGCTGAACGTAAATCATTGGCTTTTCCATTTCTGTTTTTGTAAAGTAATTATTTTTTTTATGCGCAAATTGATCATTTACTTGTAGACTCTGTTTTTTACCAGACACTCACAATGGGCATTGTTGCTTTTTTTCTTGGGATCTCGATAAAATATGTGAAGTTTTTCATTTCTATTTGTCATTTGGAGTATAGTTATTTTATAGAAACAATCTTCTTTTTCCTATCTCAATCTTGCCAAATTTTTAAAAATTTTGTACTTTTTTGGGTAGTTTTTTTCTGTGAAAACAAATGGAAACAGGGGTCAACAAATGTACTTGTCCAAGGTTTTTTCCCCGGGGAGGGGATTTTTGGCCAGGATATAACTTCTTTTTTTCTGAACAGCTCCGAATCCTAGAATTTTTACATGATAACAGATAATCCTTGAATATCTATGCTGACATAACCAGTAAAACCCTAGCTCAATATCAAATATGCAATGCGATGCTATAAAGAAAAAGCGAACGAACTTAGTACAGCTTGCACAAACAAAACGCAGAAATTCATTTCAGTTAACATCTCGCGTTTCCTGCAGTATATTGAGAAATTCGATACATATATTTGGTGCGTCTCAGCAATGTGCATTTCACTAATATGAGAAAAACATGAGCGAAAGGCCAAAAATGAAACCGTATAGAAATATTTGTGGAACACTTTTTTTTTTAACAAATCATATCACAATGCACACTAAAAACTTGAATGAATATTGAATTTTTACATTGTTTTCTCATGCTTTTATTTCCACTTATATCTTTTGCACAAGCCTGACCGAGCGATGCCATTACACTATTGTTGAATTTCTGATCCTTCGACTGGTTGTGAAATATGATAACAGATGATCCTTGAATATTTACGCTGACAT
Source organism: Rhimphoctona megacephalus (assembly GCA_963989365.1). Classification (NCBI taxonomy): domain Eukaryota; kingdom Metazoa; phylum Arthropoda; class Insecta; order Hymenoptera; family Ichneumonidae; genus Rhimphoctona; species Rhimphoctona megacephalus. The sequence continues at coordinate 6,366,388 of OZ022420.1, read as the reverse complement.
AATCAGTAAAACCCCAGCTCAATATAAAATGTGTAGTGCGATGCCAAAAAGAAAGAGCGAAGGAACTTAGCACAACTCGCAGTAACGAAGCGATGATCCTTGTATGCAAAGGAAATAAGGCATCTCTTGTTTTTGCAAGGAATAGCAAATGCTTCATTGCTTTAAGTTTCACAAGTTTTTTTAGATCAAATTGTCGAAGGAGAGAATCTCAGCCCAATTCACAGCTCGCAGCGCCTTCAGTATATTGGTAAATTTCTTGAAGCCGAAAAGAAAAATCGAAGGAACTGAACACAACCTGCAGAATATTGGAAATTTTATGTTTATTTGTAGACCGCACCTGAAAAGTATTGAAAATCATGATTTAATGACAAAAGTTATTTGTCAAATTTTTATAATTAAAGTATTTCATCAACAATTAATAGTTTTACAGGTTTTTATTTATGAACACATGATACATCTTGTCACAACTATTTTCATACACTCACTTTTGGAAAAAAAACAGTCCTTTGATCTGTAAGAAAAATTTCAGTGACATGATTAAAAAAAAAATCGTTGCGTTCCAGATTGAAACTTCAACATCATTATTTACGAGTTCACACATTTTCAGAACGTATAACACTGATTTTTAAGGTTATGTTCGTTGTATTTTCTAGCACTTATTCTGGCCACACTAATTAACGGTTTTATTCGGATTATTTTATACGGAAAAATAAAAATGATAACCTCAACGAGTGGTGAGGTTTGTTTCTATTTGGCTTTTCTGGAATCCGAAACAAAAATGATTTCACCAGCGGGTGCGAGGTTATCTTTTTTAATTTCGCTGATGATTAATTCCGAGATATTAAAAAATATTATTATCACATTTCGCAATATTTATATATTACCGTTTTTTCGCACTATTTATATATTTAAACTATTTATGAATCACGATTTTTCACAATCTAAAAAACACGCGATTTACACGACTCGCACTTTACACTGTCAAAAGTCAAAACTACCGTCACACTGGTTATAAACATTCAAACTTTCCGTGGTATGGGTGCAGAGGCATGTAGTCACAGCGACACGTTCAAAAACATCACTCGTGTGCACACTCGTTTACCGGTTTGGGAACACAGGGAAATGACCACACTCGTGACCAATCAGAATCTCGATAGGCACGCTGAGGCCTTTCACTGTGACATATACAGACACGTCAAATTCTTCGATGTGTTGGAATTTTTGCATAATTTTGAGCCTGTGCAAAGTTTTTTCTCAGCAAATGCGGCATCAAACGTGCTGATTTAAAGCTCAATCGAAAGATTTTTTCTTAATTAGTCTTCAGTTCAATTTTTAAGTCATCATCTGTCTCCTGAGCTTCGTAATTCGAGAAAATGACTTTCAGTTTTTATCCCCACCACCGAAATTTACTTTATTCAGAGATAATATAACAATACGAAATATTGTCGATCGATGTTGTACCAAGTCTAAATATATATATATATATATATGGTACGTCACACGCCACTCTCGTATTGTGTGACTTATTGTTGTAATAAAAAATGTCTCTGGTTTAAAATAACACAAATAACAATAATTTATTGACGAAAATAAAATGTGGATATATAAAAAGAAATTATGTTGACACAGTGATATTACACGATAAATAATTAGTAGTATTCGTTCAAAACACACCGTCAATATATGGTAAGTATACGCGCTATGTTCGAACTCACAATATTGAATAATTACTTCGCGGAGATCGAATTTGTTCCGCGTTACACGAAAACGCTCGACTTGCCAAGAAGCGGCTATTTTTCTCTTGTTCTCCTTGGAGAAGGTTGAGTTGTGTTCGGCGGTGATTTCAAATCTGATCTTTTTTGGTTGACACTCCGATCCTCCAGACCTCGGTACCGTTCCTCCCTTCCCTCAGTTCAAGAAACTGTATAAGTTTCATTGATGGATAAAAGGGAAAAACCACCGAGGGAGGAGTCCGAAGTAGCCAATCGGCGAACTCTTAGTATATTAGTAAAAACGGAAAAGTACATGATATAAAAATAAGGACTTTCCCAGAATCCAGAACGGTACGCAAAAACTCAAACTTAATATATCAGCAAAAAAAATGGGAAAATCTGGATATTTTCCAATTCGGCCGAAAGTAATAGAAATATTTCGTGGCCGTCTAGGTTCTATAAAAGCATAAAAATAAACATAAAAATATGTACACAAATTATCTGCGTTTCTATGCTAAAAAAAAGATTAGACATGTGCGCAGCAAATGTGCGAAACTCGTGTATAGAGGTTCTGCGCTTCGGAGTACGAGCACGATCGCCGCCTCGAGGACCCTTTTTTATGGGCCACCAGGTATGCGATCGTCCAGAATACTCCCGCGCATCAACCTCTACGAGCGTACACAGTAAGTCCGTGCTCATGTATACTCTTGCTTGTATGTGTAAAAGAAATAGCGGAATTTTATAAAAGTTAAGGTGAACATGCGATACGCAACAATCGATCCATCGAACAAATAAGCAATATAACTTGAGCACTTTAACAAACATTCCGGATAAATGTCGATTATAGAATATATGTTTTTTTCCGATTTTCGATGAACGTTTTTTGAACTGTCCGCGGATTATAAACAGAAAAGACGTAGCTGAAAACATCGCGTCACTCATAACGCTCGTAACCAAAACTTTTCGTCGAATGGGAACAGAGGGATATGTCGTCAGTTGCGCCCAATCAGAAAAACGCCAGCGCCACGAGGCCTTTCTCTGTGTCGTATACATACACGCACGCACACTCCGATCATCGCATAATTTTGCCTGTGCAAAGTTTTTTTTCAGCAATTACGGCATCAATCGGATTGATTCATGGCTCAATCGATGAGGGACAACTTTATTAGTCTCCAGTTCAAATTTCAGATCATGAAATTACCCCTGGGCTTCGTAATTCAAGAAAGAGTCTACCCCCACCGTCGAAATCGCTTTATTCAGAGATAATAGTCTCGGGTGAGTCCCGGGCAAGCAGACGACGCTGTCAAATGTACTTGTCCCGAGACTCTGCCGAGTCTCTTGATATCCAAGCCGGGTTCTGATAAGGCGAAAGTATCGGAGCTTTCATGATTCAAAACAGCACTCTCAAGGCAGCCCATCGAGGACCTAGTCGGGCTTTAGTAGGGTAGCCCCTATCCAAATGATGAGAAATATTATATCAAAACTAAATCGGGTCTTGATAAGACAAAAAAAATCGGAGCCTTATTGATTTAGTAAATCGCAAAATTTGTATGAAAGCATATAGTTTTTCATCAGATATATGAAGAATTTGAATGTTTTTTTCTTTATATTGATTATTGTAAAGAATTATTTAATAGGAAAAAGTTTTTATTATTATTCGTTGGGTTTTAAACTTAATTCCCGCTGTTTTTCAATAAAAAAATATATATTTATAGTTTACGGTACATTCTATTTTATTCGAAGTATTGTCCTTCAGAAGCTACGACCTTTTTCTATCTTTCACGCAACAAATGGATTCCACGCCAATAGAAATCGTTGCTTTTTGAGGCGATTCATTCATCGATCCATTTTTTGATATCTTCAAAAGACTTGAAATGTTGTGATGACAAATCATTCTGAATTGCTCGAAACAAATGATAATCAGACGGTGCTATGTCCGGTAAATACGACGGATGAGGTAAGACTTCCCAGTTCATGTCCTTTATACACTTTTTGCAATGCCTGCCCCGAAAGTGCGATTTTCGATTGGTGTTTAGCGTGCGCAAAGTGGCTTATTTCTCAACGATACTTACTTTCCCAGACTAGTGCGGAAAAGTCTCACTTTTTCGCACTAGTGCAGAAAAAGCTCTATTTATAGCGTACTTTATATCGCATTGATTCACGAAAAAAACGGCTTTTCTCACGGTTGACAATTTTTTGTTCTGCGATTTTGGACCGATTGAACAAACTTGAATGTAGCGAAATTCATGTGACATGTAACGTCAACTTATCACAGTTGTATTTTCTGATAAGTACGGAATGGATAAAGAAAACGAGTGCCCAAGAACGTCTATACCGGTGGAACTCATTGAAGCGGCTATATCTGCCAAAGAGAAATTATTACCGAAGAAATCAAAGGACAAATATTTGATCACTTATGCAAAATTTATGGAATGGAGAGTGTCTAGAAAAACAACCTCATTTCCGGAAACAATGATATTTTGAAAAAATACGTAACATTACGTCCAACAGACCCGAAATCTAATCGTTTTTTTTTTAACTATCAAAACGGAAAATATACCCAACAACCGATTGGCATAAGTAAATTTAGGAGTATGCCTAAAGAAATTGCGTAGTACTTGAATTTATTAGATCCTGAAAATTATACCGGCCATGCTTTTCGACGAAATTCAGCAACTTTACTTGCTGACGCTGGAACGAACATTACAACGTTGAAACATCACGGGGACTGGAAATCAAATCAGGTGGCTGAAGGTTACATAGAGGATTCAGTGGGCATCAATAAAGGAATTTGTGAGAAAATCACGCAATTCATTAATGTATTAAAACCCAATGTTTCTGCGACTTCATCATCAATTCCATCAATGTCAAAAACGATCAGTTCCCAAAACCTTTGCGAAGTACATGCTAATACACTGCAATTGAATAATGCAGATTTTGGAGTGCTTCATGAAAATTCGGATCAAACTTCACAACAATCTTCAAATATAAGAATCATGACATTTCATATAAATAAATGCTCAAATCTCACATTTCATGTAAATGGAAAATAAACTTAATGCTGGTTATATAAGAGTTCTTATTTTAATATAATTATCATTGGTTTTGTTGAAACTTAAATCCCACTTTCGAGGCAGTCATTGCAAAAAATAATGTATTCGACACATGCGAAAAAAACGAATTACAACGCGCGTAAGTTTCCGCATTAGGTTCGAGTTGTGATGCATTTCACACTCGTACTCGTGTGAAATGCACCATTAGCCTTCGGCTCATGCGGAAACTTCATGCGCGATGGAACTCACTGTTTTCCACACTTCATGTAGCATAAATTACTATTTTTACAGTTTCTGCTACATGTGGCCGAGCATTGTCATGGAGCAAAATTAGTTTGTTATGACGTTTGGCGTACTCAGGCCGCTTTTCTCCCAATTCCTGATTTAGTTTCATTAATTGTTGTTTACAGCGAACAGCTGTGATCGTTTCACCCGGTTTCAAAAACTGGTGATACATCATACCTTCTTGATCCCACCTAACACACAGCATCGCCTTTTGAGCACGAATATTGCGTTTCGGCGTTGATGGACCTGGTTCACCTGGCAGTGCCCATGCTTTTTTTCATTTGGCATTTTCATAATAAATCCATTTCTCATAGCCAGTCACGATTCGATATAAAAATGACTTCCTTTCGCATCGTTCAAGCAACAATTCACAAAACGTTTTTCGTTTTTCGAGTTGTCTCTCGTTTAATTGATGTGGTAACCAATTTCCCGCTTTTTGAACCAGTCCAAGATCATGTAAATGTTTGCTAACAGCCATTTCAGTAACGTTTAATGTATCAGACAATTCTTTAAGGGTCTGACATCGACCTTCATTGAGTAAGGCCTCCAATTCTTCGTCTTCAAATTTGTTCGGCTGTTCTGGACGTTCTTTGCCTTTAAGGTCAAAATCGCCACTTCTGAATCGTCTAAACCAATCTCTTCAAGTTATCTCAGATAGAGCATGTTCACCATAAGCTTCTTGAAGCAAGCGATGACTTTCAGCAGCACTTTTTTTTAAATTAAAGAAAAAAAAGCAAAGCTTTTCGCATATGCTGTTTCGTTGGTTCAAAACCTGACATTTTCGATATTATAAAAAAAAGTAGTGTGTGCAAGTGAATTCACTCTCGAATACTGAATATTGCAGGTTATGTCCAATACTTCAACACAGCATAGTTTTAGTGTTACTTCTATGAAAATAATACTAGTTACCCCATCTCATATAAAAAAGTGGGAACTAAGATTAAAACCCAATATATGGAATATTCATTTCATTTCATTATTTTTATTAACATGTTTTTTAAATGTTTTTGCTTAGCGATATAGAAATTCTGAATTATTTATTGGAAGATTCTGGAACGCTACGTATGTTACACGTTTTAACCAATATTTTTAAACGAGACTGTAGCGTAATTGTAACGTGCATATGCGGTTGGGTCTACAGATACGTAGGGGTAAGTAGGATCGAATCACGGTATAGGTAGGAAAATTTTTTAGCGTGCATTGATATCGGGAGTAATGGAAATAGTGAAATATGATCAAATATAATCGGAAATTAAATTCTAATTAAAAAATGAATATTTTTTTAAATGTTTAATTTTTGATAGAGCTTCGACAGGGCTAGTGATAAAGGCCCCGACTTATTTTCCTTTAAAGGCTCTTATTTAAAAAGCGTGTCCGCCCTTTCAGGAGCCCGTATGGGTTTCCATAGAAGGGCCCAAACTAAGTTAGGGACTCCTGATCGGGGCCTTTTCGCAGCCTCAATGGAATTGACGCACGGGGTACAGTTTGCATCCAAATAAACAAGTCTGAAAACAAAAGACACAGAACAACTTCTAAATATTTAATTTCACTCTTATAAATTTTTTCATGCAGAGTAGAGGTTCGACACAACAAGAAAAAAAACGTTGTACCTTCCGGATTCCAAAAAGTTGAAAAACTTCGTTCATGGATGGCCCTAAAATGAATTTTTAAAAAGGACTGGCGTAGTAATCACAGTCTAATTAAGTCATGTAAAATCTTATCGATATATCGGTAAAGATTTTTTCCACTAAGCAAAGAAAAGTCAAAAAGTTCCTCCTACGAGCTCACAACGCAAAATAACAAAGGCTGGGGTTACGCGTGACCCCAGTGTGTACCGTAAAGGTCAATCATTTTTGACGACTTCACTACGATGTAGTCATATAATTATATCAGGTAATTTCGATTTTTGACATCGAACCTTTGACGTACTGGGGGTATAAAACTTTTATCACTTTAAATCGCTTCATTTCCTATGAAATACCTATATTCACTGGGAAGACATATATGAATTATTAGATTTTTCAGAGAACTTTTTAGACGAGCCAAATATTACTGCCGTGTGTCCTTATTTTTCCCATCTTAATTACATGGGGACATTCTCGACCTTGGAGTCAACAGTTAGGGATGGCTTTAAGTTTCACTTACTTTTTTATTTATTGATTTACAAACTCTTTCCACCATGTCCGCAAGGACAAATTCGATTCGAGCTCGCACAACGGCTGATGAACACCATCCTGGGGAATCTCAGTATAATATACAAATGTGCCATAAATGTTAGAAATATAGAAATAAGACAAGAGTCAAAAGAGTCAATTTCAGACAACAGTCAAGAGAAAAGTTATGAAGAAACAGCGTCTGCAGCTGTCCGATCCATCGATTGACTTGTTCCAAATCCAACTCATGCGCTATTCATGTAACAATTAATATTTTATAATCTTATAGAAAAAAGACTTGGAAAATGCGTTATCTGCTGTTCCTTAGTTTTGTCAATTAAAAAAATTGAGTTTACGAAGTTTTCGATAAACACAGTATCATTTGCGGGAGAAAAAAACCAGATCATGCTTCTCTTTGATATGCATGCAAAGAATCGAGGTTCTAGGAATAGTATAAAGGAAGTGGGGAAATGTTCCTTTTTTGCTGTAAGGGTTGAAGGAGGAGTCGATCGTGCTCAATATACGGTGATCACAACAAAAAAGAGAACTCCCGATGGTTCACATGTTCACTAACAGCAACACGTACGTACTTCTACATCCATCTACCTATCTATACTGACTCACATACATCCACTCCCGCTCGCACGTGCACACACACATGCACACGTATATTTGCTGTGAGCTAGCCAATTTGAGACGCTTCACTGCTTGCAGAGGTCGCACCAAACCACCGCCACGTAGACACGAGTCTGCACTTCTCTCTAATTGACACCCATCTGGAAATTCTTTCACTTGGCCATTCGTATCCTTAAGGCTCTTCGTCGAGATCACTGCGTTCATCGTAGGCGTAAAAAATAGAAAAAGGTTGATCGGAGCTGCGAGAACACATTTGGATGAGCACGCTGCCGCAATAGTAGCCATGTATCATTTAACTTGTGCAGCTTTGATAAACATATAAATTGTTAGGTCCCGGTATTATATTTGTTATTGTCATTGGACCCTTTTTTATTTTTACGGACTTACCGTGGTCGTAACTCATCAGGGTTTGTTGTTCCTTATCTTATTTAGGCGAGAATGCGCTCTTCAGGGATCCGGGAACAACGATGAGTGCGATTGGAGATTAATTTGTTTTCAACAATGGTAATTGTTGATAATTCACTTTCGTCGGTTACTCTGACCTTGAATTATTGAGCGTAGGCAGAATTTGGCATAGTGGGTTGATAAAGAAAAAACTTCGTGAAATTACACATAACAATAATCGTTAATTTATTTGTAAAAACCCAAAATATAATTTAGACCCCATAATGATGATGTTCGGGGTCGCACATTTTCGTTAATTTTTAGGATTTCTTAGGTAACTTTTTTTTTCTTTTTTTTTTGGTAACAGGAAAAATTCCGTTAAGGAGGTTATATCGTTTCTCATGTAAAAATTATTTTCCAACTTTACACAATAAAATTTTGTAAATAGAAAGCTTATGACATTACTAAACTTCTGGCGGAATATGCCGATGATTCATCGTCTCAAAATTGAGATATTTATTGTTGAAGTTCGCAATTTTTTGAAAGCTTCCATAAGAGCCCATGTTAAACTTGTCATTTTCAACAATGAATATCTCGATTACCAGGCGGTGAAACCTCTCCAAATTTTTCACACATAATTAAATGCTGTTCAAGAGGATTCACGCCAAATTTTAATACATTAACTTGGAATAATCAAATATAATGTATTTTTCGTATGATGTCATATAAATATCGATACAACCTCCTTAAAGTTGCTGATTTGGTTGAGTTAAAAATTATATTTTATTAAGCGAGCTTGTCGTTTATATTACAGGATGACTATTTGATTTGTTTACTGTGAACTGAAATATTTACGATGATATCCTTTAAAGAGAAAAGGGACCACGTGGTCGAGGCCCTCGCTGACATTCTCGATTTCTGGAAGACCGAACTGCTTGAGGTCTCGACCAAGACTGCCAAATGAACTTACAGAAAAATAGTGCTCTGCACTTTTCCAAGAATTAATTCGTTCTCCAAGCACGCGGTAATCCGCACTTCATGTGTTCCGTAGGTATGGAACGTCTCATCAACTATCGTAACATCTCCAACATCAGCAAGTTGCAGATGTTCTCTGTGAGATCTCGCCAGCTGAGACGTTCTCACATCGATGACATTATTTTTTTTCCAAATACGAAAATAAAAAGACCAAAGGAATGAACATGGAATCCCAGGACATTACAAAATATAGGCAGCCTTATGAAGTATCTGACAGAGTCCAAAAAATATTAACTCCATTAATCTCCGCTTTTAGTAATCACGTCTTCAACTTTGCTCCGTTTGATTGATCACTATTGAATTGTATCGAAGATTTCCATCTTTTATGCTACCAGGCAGTGCAAAACATGCAATTGTGAAAGACTCGCTAGAAAAACTTGATTAACAGTGAAAAACCCTGAGGGAGAAAAGGCGTAAATGCATATAAGATTGGGAGATGTCAAAGGGTACTACAAAATGTTAGGCTTATTAACGCTATTCAGGATCTTTATTTGTCGGGGATGTGAATACTATCAACCGGTGATTTAGTAAACTAGACAAGGTTCATACTAAGTCAGAATGAACAAAAAATAGAAACACAATCCTGGGAAAACCTTGGGGCCTGAATTTGATTCTTTATCAACGTGCATCGTTCGTATAGTATCAAGGATGTATGATGGACTTGAAAATGCTACCAACCAAGTGGTCTATACGCAAGGAGGAATAGGTAGATTCATGACGAAGGCTTGTTGATGAACCTCGGAGGTTGAAATCGCGATCGCGAAGAGGTCCAATCTGTTTGCAGCCAGTCAATATTTGCGAACGCTTTCTCATCCGTCGCCTCGTCGCTCAGGGAGTTAGAGCAACGAGGGTGAAGTGAGTCCATTGTAAACTTTGGAGAGTAGAAGCGGATGTTTAATGCCGCTAGTAAAGATTATTTTGTCAATACCGATGACTGGTCGATCAGAGTCACTATATTCTGCTTTATTTTCACCAAATGACCATCATTCTCTTGTTTCCTTAATTCCTATCATGATATTATGAACCAGATATGTATTACCTACGGTATCAGTCTTTCATGATCCTAATAATTATCTTAACCCATCAGGGCTCATGCTACTTACACCCTAAACATTGGTCGTGCGATGAGACATATTCTCTCTATAGTTACAAGTGTTTAATTTGACAAATAGAAACTCAAAAATAATTGTGCCACTCTAGTTGTAACTTTAGGAACATTTTAATTCCATAAAAACCATAAGTATACAAAGCTGATTCATACTACAAAAAAATAAATTAATTAATTAATAAAAAAAAAAATTCTGTTTTGCCATACAGAGAAAAAAATTTAAAGAAAATAGAAAAAAAATTGCAATTCTTATCGTTTCTGATAGTACAAACTGCGTACTATAAACAGCTGATTTTATATCCTAGCCAAAAACAGCATAAATGCTGTGAAAAAAGCTGAGACACGTTCATTTACGCCCCCCCCCCCCCCCCCCGAATAGTCGTTCCAGTTAATCCTCCCCACTACCCAGCGCCAAAATACCGATTCCCATAAAAATTTACAAAAACCCGTCTAAGTCGTTCATGCAAAGATCCCTCCGCATAAAAATTCTTTCTAAAAACCAATTCATCATACAAAGTTTTATGGGTAACCGCTCTCATTATCTTATCAAATCAATTCAAATTGTACAGAGGTGATAATTTCATTCTCATAAATGTTGTGAGTTCACAAAAAGTTGATAAATAAATAGGGATCTACTAAAGTATATATGGCCAAGTACGTGGGATTTTATTGTATTTATAAAATCTCTAATTATGTTCATATGCCATTTCTCTAATTAATGCTCCCTGGTATATCTCCAATAAACACCTACACAACGACTTAAAAATAGAATATATTACCGAAACCATTCAAAAACATAGCAAGAGATATCAGGAAAGACTGGACAACCACCCGAATGAACTGGCGAGAAGAATCTCAAACTGTCATAATGAAACAAACCGGCTTAAACGTGCGAAACCACTCGATTTAATCAACCGCTTCATTAATTGAAAAACAAACAAATAAAGAAATAGGCAAAATAGATATCGATATCGATGGATATCGTGTCTAATACAACAACATTTTATATTCAGACTAATTATTGAATATCCCTTGGGATAGATTATAAATAAAAATATTGTCAATAAAAAAAAATGTTTAAATCGAACAAAATAGTAATTATGGAGGGCCCACGACCGGACCAGTCTTAAAAGTTGTTAAAAGTGGTTTGAAATAAAAAAAATTCAAAGAAATCGAAAGATACACTCACTTTCAAAAACACGATTTAAAATTTCAAACTCAAAAATCTTAAGGGGACCGTATGGTCTAGAGCACGAAAATTTCACCTATTTTCACGATTTTTTTTGCCATAAAAAATTTAAAAATCGATGTTTTAACTTTTCGGGTTTATTACTACCTTTATTAAGTATACAAAAAAATTTTTTTTTAATTTTAAAAACAGTGTTTATTATCATATAATTGGCATTGAAGACGACCCTCTCGAAAAATCCGACCCGGACGGTGAAGATCGATCCGAGACTTCTACTCATCTGAAACACAAAATTCAAGAAGATTCTTAATCAGAAAGAGTGCAGTTATGGTCGGGACTAGAACAAATCGAAAAAATTAAAAATTGACAAAATGGCGCGCTTTTGAAAAAAAATTCGTAAAATCGGGTTTTTTTTCACTAGTTTTTTAGTATAAACAATAAGAAATTATTTAAATAAAATTATGATTGTAGTTCCGACGATAGCCATACATGTTGTGAACAACATATCCAAATTTCAAGTGATTCGGTTGAATAGTTTTTTTGTTTTCACCTGCGCAGTGCCGAAAAAAGTCGTTTCGAGATAAATGAGTTTAAAGTTTGAGGTACAGATATTTTCAAAAATTGAGCAAATTTTGAATACTTACAGTTAATCCGCGATTCCGGCATCATATAGGATTCCTTCGGAACGTTCATAATTCAAGATTTCCTCACTCCTTTCATTTCTTCGAGCTGTCCGAGCCTCTTTGGAGTTGTCCGTGCTCCTACGGTTGGCGCTCGATACTCGCAGCTCGTCTCGGTTTTGCGCTAGTTGCTCCGCTTGTGGCCCGATTGTTATGCCCATGGTCTCCATTATTTTCAATAGGGATGCAAATCCTTCATTGAATATGCAAGCGGAAATGTGAGTGGCAATATCAATGATTTTTTTTCCGGCAAACAGATGTTTCGGCGCAAGGTGCCACACGCAAGCATTGAAACTTTCGTTATTGTTCTGCGTATTACTGCCAATACACCTTTCCAATAAAGTCTCTGCTGTCAATTCTTCATAAATTGGTTTTAATATCTCTTGTGCTTCATCGCACAGAGCAGGTGGGTGCTCGTAGGTGTCTAAAGTACCTGCAGCCTCACTTTGACGCCACTTGCACCACGATTCGGAACCTGGAGGACAGTACGGGTGTTGCGGATTTTCATCTGTTGAAATTTTGTGATAATATGCTGCCCATATTTCACTTCTCATCCCTTCAGTCGAATCTGAATTACGTCTAATTGCTAGACCGTAATAAGTTGACAGCTCTTGCAATAATTTATTCGTCAATTGTTGACGCTTCGGTGTTTTATTTATCGATTTCCGCTGTGTCTTTTTTCCCTCTTCTTTTTCTGTCAATTTCTTTGTTGCTTTCTTTATTTGTGCATGTTTTTTTTCGCATCAACAGCACGTTTGTACAAACGTTTTTTAACATGCAAAACACATTCTTTTTTGCAAACTAAAAAATCATCCCCGTAAGGCTTTGTGTCCAATAAGGCTTTGAACGTTTTCGTGTCGCCGTCTCCGATATAGTTCGCGTATTTTACGTTGTACAACTCTTCCGATCTCTTGAACATTTCCACGATGCCGTCTACCTCCATTTTGCCAGCACTTCCGGTATGATTTGCGTCACAGTGATCTTCATGCTCTCGATACCACGCTTCATATTCAATCGTATCCTCTTGGCCTTTCCATTGAGAGCAGGCTTGACATATACTGCATTTGACGACAACATCTAAAATTTTATTACTGTATTTCCCTATTAACGAGGCAATACCGAGAAGCGATGAGAATCCACGTTTCGCCCACGATCCATCACCAGACACAGAAAGTTCATCCGCGGGACGCCCAGCTTTTACATTCAACTCGACTTCTTCTTTCAATGCTCTTTGGAAAACGATTTTCGCGACGGCTTCAGCTGCAATTTTTATATTGTCCACGATGCCGTAATATGTACTCTTACAAATTCCTTGTCCAAGATCCATGAGACCGCAGAAATTTTTCAAGCCTTCAAATCCTACTCCAAGCATTCTCAGGGCGAGAACAAGTCGACGGTTGATTTCAAATGCCTTATCAATTAACGGCGAAGACAAAATAAAAGTTTCTTTACACTCACACTTCACAGAGAGTTTGAATCCTAGACCACGTTGTCCGTTTTTGCTAAAAGTGACCGCACCGTTACAATCTTTACACTTCAACAACTGTTGCAACGTTAAAAATATCATGCTGAATTCGATGATGCAATAATTGAAAGTAGGATTAACGTTTACTTCCAATTCCTCATTGCCTTTTAATTTTTTCGCAGACGTGCTCGTAAAATCAGTAGTATTTTCGATAGTGAATCGATTGCCCTTGAAATATCTTTTGCGACCTACAGAAGATGGTCGTCTAGAAGAGTCACGGCCTTGCTTTCTATCCATATTTTCTGATATTTTATTTCAAAATTTTCGATGTTGGTTCGTCAAAACGTAACGTTGTACTGATCAAGTCAGGGGAAAGCGAAATGACCGTTTCCCTCACAAATGTTCGACAATAGGTATATTTCGGGGAAGGGAAAAGTATATATAGGTATATAGTATGTACTATATACAGGTATACATTTTCGGAGAAGGATTGGGACAGCTGCTGCGCTCCGATTAGGTTACCGGTTAGCGCTAGACCCGTTAGGAGCGCGCGGACCGCTCTCTACCTGCGTTATGGGCTGTAGAAGCTGTAATATTGAGAATTTCCGCATGAAAATTTCACAGTATATTCTTGAGATACTATACTTTCGACATATCGAAAAAAAAAAAAATCGATTTTTTCAAATTTCTAGACCATACGGTCCCCTTAATCAAAAACACTTTAAATATTTTTTTTGTATTTTTTTCTGTAAAGGCCATCTAAAAACAAAGATAAGAACATTTTATGGTAAAAGAGAAAAGGGATCGTTTTCGATTCCGATAACCTTTTTTTTAACTCACAGCTATCACTGTTTATATATGAGGTATTCCACGTCAAACCGGCGGACTTTTTCCTTGACCCTCGCCGACTTGGGTAATTATTTTTTATATGATTATATGAACTCTAAAAGATACCCTGAAATTTTTTCAGATTTTTCTGAACAGTCATTTTTGAAAAAAAAAATCCAAAAAAAAGCCCCTTTTTAAAAATCTGAAAAAGTTCCTAAAAATCGGTGATTATATGCCAAACATTTTAAGCTACCGCCCGTAGTGGAAGTACGATTTTTTCTGTGTGTTAATCAGCTAATAACGTTAAAAAATTCCAAAAATATCGAAAAACACTTACTCCGGTCCAATAGTTGAATATTTTGGTGCCTAAAACTAATTTTCGTTACAATTTTCGAACAATCAAATCAAAATTAGAACACCGATCCCATAGGATCCTCAAAAAGAATTGATTTTTTTTCAAGATTTACTCAAATATAATTGATAAGTTTTGTCTATTTGATAAAATTGAATAAAACTATTAAATGAATACCTCAACTTTTTGCCTGGCTCAATTTTTTTTGTCTTGTACTAAAATATCCCAAAAAATTTTTTGGGTACGAAAATATTCAACTATTGGCCCGAAATGAGTGGTTCTTGATTTTTTGAGAATTTTTTCAACTTTAATAGCTCATAAAAACACAGAAAAAATCGTACTTCCACTACGGGCGGTAGCTTAAAATGTTTGGCATATAATCACCGATTTTTAGGAATTTTTTCAGATTTTTAAAAAGGGGCTTTTTTTTGGATTTTTTTTCAAAAATGGCTGTTCAGAAAAATCTGAAAAAAATTCAGGGTGTCTTTTAGACTTCATATAATCATATAAAAAATAATTACCCAAGTCGGCGAGGGTCAGGGAAAAAGTCCGCCGGTTTGACGTGGAATACCTCATATATTATCATATCTGTCAGCTTTTACATCCGCGATGTTTATAACCTTATTTTTTTTTATTTCCACTTCGAAATTTGTAGCTATCTCTCTCGCACTCATACGGCTGATTTATAATAAAAAAAATATCCGTCAGCTTTCACAACCGCGATCTTTATAACCTTATTTTTTTAACCTCATATCACTATGCATATATTTTTTTAACCTCACATCACTATGCATATAGATTTTCACATCCGCGATCTTTATAACCTTTTTTTTTTAACTCACAGCTGTCACCGTTTATTATAAAATATCATGAAGAAAAGTCAATCGGCTGTCACATCGACGAACGCACTCTCACATAACCAAAATGTTACCAGTTTCTAGTTAGTATCACTAGATAGCGACCGCAAAACGTCAAAAGTGTGCGAAAAATGCTGCCACCTTTTATTGATGCTACGGAAGAATGAAACATTAATATTTCCAATATGCGTTAGGCTGCAGAGTTTTAAAAAGTCACGATCGAAAGAAAAAAAAAAATTATGTAAACCCGCAACATCTTTCAAAACGATGTAATTCATTAAATATCGCCGAACAAATTTTCGGAATACGTTCAGAACCGCTTTGCTTGCTGTAATAACTCTAGTAGCGACTCGTCTTCGATTTTTATAGTATACGTCAATGTACTTGTCTCGAGTCGCTACCGCGACTCTAGATCAAACTGCTTCAGAAATTGTCCGGTCCGACGATAGGTGCTGTTCAATCGGAGGGGAATTTCCCCTATTATATAGAATCAGCGCAAAATTACTGATTATTATTATATCGAGTCAATACGACGTCATCGATTATTTTGATCATTACTTTCTTAATAATAATTAATTATCAGGAGAAATCGTTTCTTTTCATATCATTTTTTTTAATCAAACATCGTTTCTGCGATATTTTATGCAATAAAATAAATATCATTGAAATAACATAAAATAACACAAACGCGAAATATAATGGACAATTCTTATAGTTTATTGTACAAAACAAAAAATCATTGTTTTATTGAATAAATTTAATCATTTATTTGTTACAAACATAAAATCCGCGATATCTCACATTCTTTCGTATCTGCTCTAAAATTTTAGGAAACTCGAACCGACGCGTAACGACGTTTGGCGTTTCGGCAAAAGCGTTTCGTTACAATATTATATCACAAGGAACAACTTATTGAATAAAAATATTTCTTATTCTTATCACAGATTTTTTAAATATAGAAATCACCTACAAACCCTTCGCTCCAGTCGTATTAAACCAAAATAGTTTAGACACGTAATATTCTACTTAAAACAATAACGAACCACTGCGCTAAAATTGAATTTTGAGGCCATTTTGGATTGACTGTTTCTCCATGAGAACCGTTCGAAAAAATTGTTTCAAAATAATATTTTGTCACTTGAAATCGCTTGTTTCTTAGAATTCTCCAGGGACTTTGACGTTTGTAATTTTCGAATAATTATCTTCTTAATAGAAGTGTGAGAAAAAGTCTCATTGCGCGACCACTGACGAGTTCACGAGAAGAATACATGATCCACTTATATCAGTGATAGTTTATGCAATAAATAGCGATGTAACTATTCTACTGTTTTACAGACTGGGGTGCCCAGGAATATTCGAAGAATTCCACGTTTCATATTCCCAAATTTTCACAGCTTGAAGGGTCAAGATGAACAATTTATTTCTTCCAGTTATATTCTCAACAATGTTAATACTAGTTCTGCTATTTTCGTGCTGAAACAATAAAATGTACTTGCCAACAATGCGAGACGTAAAATCACGTTGAAGTTAAGGGTCATTGGAATTTCAAAGGATGGGATTCAGTGCACATGGAGAAATCGGATCTGTTTTATCCAGTAACATTTAAAATGTTCTTTTAATATATCTTGTATATTATATTTATACCTTGCACAGTATATGAGAATTTAGGTAACAATCACAATGAATCATTGTAATTTTTACAACTCGCACTTTTCCTTTGAGTACGATCTAAATAACTCGGTATAAAGAAGAAATGGTAGTGTGCGCAAAAACAATATTTCGATGCGCCTTCATGAAATATTTACAATACTCTCTAGAAATTGTGACTGATGAGTCAATATACCTTGAAAGTAAGATATTTTGAAAGCTAACATAGTAAAAATTCATCCCCAATAAAAGAATAAATAACAAATGTGTGTCAGATTTCAGTTTACGCATTGTTTAGTATTTCGTGACAGCAGAACTAGTAGTTTGGCATAGGCATTTTACGTTTCCATATTTTTTATGTTGCTTGATGGCTAATTGTAACTGTTACTCTTCTGAGATGTATTGACTCCTCGCTCCTCGCTTTCGCTGCTGCGTGACACAGAGCGCTAAAACTTTTTTTACATCAGGCATCACTCTGCGATTCAGCAGAAATTCCGCGAGGAAATAAATATGTCATGCAAATATTTAACAGGCTATATCAAGCAAAAGAATTGATTCTTTTATACTGCACATTAAATTATTTAATGCATGTAATCCCAACACATTTTTTACTATGGGAATTGTAGGATAGGTAGCCCTGGTCCTGTTCAATAAATAAGTTAGTCGAATTAGCAGGATAGATACTTAACAATATTGTGAAGTTCGGGATTCTTACTGTGTAATAATATATAGATTCTGATTCCACAATGACAAAACTTACTATGCCATAATATACATTCTAACGCTCTAATGACAAAATGTGCCTCGAGTTTAAGGATTTTTTTATTTTGCTCATTCTTAGTAATTATATTTTTGACATGGGATATTTTTGATTTGGGATATTTTGGGCGGAGATATTTTGGGTGGGGATACTATTAGTGGGGTTCGCTTGACTGGGAAAATAAGGTGTGTACCCGTGTGTATACTTTATGAACCAGTATGCTAAATACCAAATAGGGTTATGTGAACCACAGCATTTTTACTATGCCGGGTAGAACATTTTTATACCAACCTTTGACTAAGTACTAAAATTCGGTAATAAAATAAAATCCTCTAGATACCATGTTATTTTAGCATTAATTCTCTGAATTCCTAACACTATTTGTTTAAATTTTCATCATCGTTTCCTTTGTGCAGCAAAAAAATATACTGTAACGTGAGAATTTTTATTAACTCGTCCGAAGATGGCAACTCTTCGTTAGTCGCGCGACTTTACGCTTGGCGTTATTTTTATTTTATTTTTATACTCATTTTTTTAAATTTTGTTTCTTTTGTAGAATAACTACTTGCTAATTAAGTTATGATCGGAATAGGAAATTATGAGGGCTGCGCTATTTGCTTCGTTCTTCTTTATGTATGCTTTTATTCACTGCTCATCAGTTAATCATTGTTTCTACATTTTCTCGATCACCCTACGTATTTCCAACTTACCTATCCTTACATTCGTGGTCACGGTGATACGATCAATAGCAATGGCATCAAAAAGTACTAGCGACCACAATGGCTGTCTGAAAACAGGCATTCGATCGTTTACCGCCCAATGCTGGTCATACACATAAGTATTTTTAGTATCTACTTTTTTCATAGTTTCTTAGTCTCAGTTTTTAAAGATATAAATATGGACCGAACTTACAGATTCATTCACTTAGTAATAAGAGCCAATATATCCAAATTTTATTTCAATGATAAATATGTAGTTATTCAACTCCCAACTACCCGCTGGGGCAGAAGTCGGGAGTTATGCATTTGACCGCAATCAGCAGATTTTCACGTATTTTTTGTGCAGAATATTTGTGAAAAAGACAAAAAATTACTTTACCAGTTTTGAAATATACTTTCCACTAGTAATGAACATGGCTTTTGGCCGTAATTTAATGCGACCATGAGAATATTCATTGAAATATCAGCATAACAAAAAAAGCAGTTGAACTATATCGAAATCACAATAGATAATGCCGCTATAATTGCGTTCAGTCGCAAGAGTTTCGGCATACTTCACGTCGTTGCTGGCTCTCGTAACTCTGATAAATGCCTGTATCGTTGCCTGTGTGTACATTTTTTTGTCGGTTATTTGTTTCGGTGATTTTTATCAATAGGCGAGGGCCGGGCAAAGTGGAACACCCGAGCAAAGCGAAACACCCCTCCGAAAAAAGTGAAATTTCTTTTTTCAGTGGAAAACTGACAAATTCGATCATTTAATTTAGCACATGCGTTGATAAAGAAGTATTCATTGAAACGATTGATATTTCAAACGTGAAACTTAAAATATATTTATTAATAAAAAAATGAAAATCCAACGAAAATTTGTATGAACAAAAACTTCTTTTACTGCAAAACGGTGATGTGAATATCTGACTAGTAAAGAATACTACTAACAGTGCTGTAGGCATATTTGAAAATGATAAATTGTTCATTAGACTGATGCAAAATATTTTATTTTATATTTTCTTGCTCCTACTCCTGTTTTCTTTGGATATTGATGGAAAAAAATCTGTTTAAAACTGAGCTCAATATTGCTCAATATTTACAGATAACTCTTTTGACTTTTATGGATGTTTTAATTTTTTTAAATGTTTTTTAACACCCTTTTTTAACTTCTTTGCTCCTATCGTTTATGGTTTTTTTTAGATATTGATGAGAAACAAGTTCTGTTAAAAAATAAGCTCAATAGCTCTATTTTCAGAGGTGTCTCACCCAACTTTTATTTTTATTTTTTCAATTGCATGATTTTACAATTTTTTATTTTCGGACACGTACTAGGTTTTCCTTTAGAGATTGATCGTGTAAAAATTCTACCCAAAAATGACCTTAATTCGTCAATTTTCACAGGTGTCTGTATCCGACTGTGATATGATTATTTGATGCCATTTTTGAGACTGTTTTATTGGCATCCTCTCACAAAATCTGTTCAAAAGTCCAAGATTATAAAGAATTTTTTTCGTAAAAAAATACACGCATATTCCGTCGTCTTTACAACGCCATAAAAACACGTCACTTGAGAGACGAGGACTCGATGGATCTGAACTAAAAATACCAGGAACAATATTGAATCATTTGTGGATGGTTATCGCAAAAAAAGCAAAAACGATAAAAAACTTCATGATTTTTAACAATGGTTTAAAAATAGAGTTGCAAAGAACCCGGACTTTTTGCGGTCGTTTATTTACAAAAAAAAATATGAACAAAAATCAATTATTCAGGACAGTGCTATAGCGAGACTAATAACAGGGAGAATATCGAAGAAAAAACCGTTTATTTCGAAAAATTTGATGGGAGGGTACCTTCAAATGAAATTATTACGAGTAAATAAATAAATAATAAAAAAAAGTCAAAATAGATATCCCCAAAATCTTAAGAATTAAGCTCATCTGTTAACGGGACTTTTATTTCAGCAATACTGAAAGAAAACAGGTTAGGTCGTACAAAAATTATTTATAATTATATTAGAAAAAGTCGAAAAAGAATGACGAAACTTAGAACTCAACTTTTGAAACTGTGACAAAAATTCAATTTTCGATATTTTTACTTTACTCTAATTCCCGCGATAGTCTCGGGTCTACACATTAAAATGCCGTTTGATTTTTTGATTTCAGATGAACGAAACCTCCGGAATCATGGCAGCCGTCAACCAACACATGAGTGTCTTCCGAACGGTGTAAAGTTGATTCAACTCGTTATTTTTGTTTGATAAAATTCTGAGGAACTGTAAAAATGTTAATAAATGTGTGGTAAAAATTCAAAGATGGTGTGTTTTAATGGTTCATCAAAAAAAATTCCAAAAAAAGCGAAAAAAAAATAGCTGTCACATGGGATGATCCCCTTAATGATAAAAAGAAAACTTCAAAAAAATCGATGGTTTAAGTTCATACTCAAGTCGAAATTTTCAGATTATACTGACTCTGGTAAAAGACAAAGAGGGCAAAGGAGCTTTGAATTTGATGTAAAGTGAACTCCTTTTCAGCGTTTAAGAGCGGAACACATTTCCCTTTTCTCCACTTTAGGCGCTAAATAGGATGTCAATTTTTTTCCTTTTTGTAGATGCCATATCCCATATATATATATACGTATAGACCATATGCTCGCAATACAGTCAGCATTAGCAGTGCACGGGAGGGATTGCAATACAGGCAGCGTAAGCAGCACACAAGAAGAACCTACAATGGTTTCATTAAAAAAGGTCATACTCGTAAAGATATAACATAATTCCCCGGGAATGCGGAAATGTCTAGTATTTTTCGCTAGACTGAGATACATGTAGTACCAACGTCCGCTATCAAATTCTAGCACACAATCAGTTAAAACGACAAAATTAATGCAACTCTCGAAATTTTTGTCCCCCGTCGGGTAGCGCATATGTGAGAAAGCCTTGGTATTCTGTGCCACTTAGTGGTCAGAAACAGCATCTTGCTCATTAGCTTTAATGGGTTTCAAAAGAAGAGTTAATCCAACTTCATTTGATAGGCAGGAATATTAGATTCTATGTAGGTTTTGGATGACATTTGGAGACTCATAGTATAGGACCTTTAGCATAAAGTACCCGCAAGTTAGAGTTAAACGGACTTAAATTCCATCAAATAGGCTGAAAATTTCGACTCGGAATACTTTCTATTAAGGGTCCAGGAAAATAAGTTAAGGAGTTAGGATTAATTGCTATTTCTGGACAAAGTCACGCTACCGGTCACTTAATATTTTTTGTGCCCAGACATAAAATTTTCATTCATCGCTCATCTAGAACTAAGCTTCCAGTTAACATCTTCTGGTTAATTTACCCACGCGTTAATGACGCGCCAACTATATATCCGGGACTCATCTACACTCCTGGCTTTCGCTGCACAGCTGTCAGGGACACATCGTTATCTATGTCAATTTAGAAACAATATCACGTTATGAATGGGCATGAATGTGTCCATATCGTCGATCAGCATGGGTTTAGTATCGCAAGGATGGCCGTCAGAACAGGGACGGTTACGCCGTACCTCGTGTGTATCCTCTGCGGTATGTTCTCTACTGGAAATCAATATCAGATAGAATGATACGTCAAATTGTGTTGCCGTCGCACAACTACAATGTGAACGTTACGGCGAATGCGCGACCTTTCCTTATATTTTTGCTATAGCGTAAAATGAATATAACTTACGAGGGATAAGTCGATACTATTAATACAAATGGCTATTTAATGTTTAAACTTGTCTCGATTCTTGTGTATAGCGAACTTGCAGAGTAATAAATTAATTATTGTGTTAACTTTATAATAATAAAGTAATTATTTTTTTTAACTTACCTCTACTGCAGCCTGTAAATTTGTCTCGAAGTACATTTAGCTGATGAACTCTACCGTATTCTTCGAACATCGCTCGAAGATCGTTTTCTCCCATATCCTTGGGTACTTGACCAACAAACATTTTGATGTTGTCTGGATCGGGCTTTAGCTGCTTGTTGTTATTCATAATACTGGAACAAGGAATATAAAACTAACATTAACTATTGTTTGAATATATATTGACAGAAAAGTTACAGTGTTAGTTACATCTCTGTTGACGAATGTTAGATAATATTTCTGAATGATCATTCGAGTTCGGTGACAAACATTTCTTCGTATAAAGTGCTGCCGTGCCAAAATACTACACTAAGAAAAAAGTTACTGATGTTTACAACAAACACGTATGGTTGGATGTCCTATGGTAAAATTTACTAAAAAAAAATGGCACGGAAATTATGTTATAGTTGATTGGACTAAACTTTAGTGTTTATTGAAACATACGATCCCAAATATGTGTGTCACCATATTTTATTTAAAAAGTACTATGGGCCATAGTATAAATTCTAACAATGAGCAAATAATCCAAGCAACACTATAAGTAAGCTGCTATTGATATAAAAAAATAAATATGCTGTATCACCCCGGGAAAAAATTATTTTGTCTGAATATATATAATTATATGTGATTGTATATGTAATCATATATAATTATATGTAGATTTAAATATAATCATGAATAACTAAGAGTCGCGGTAGCGACTCGAGACAATTACATTTAAAAAAGCTATCCTCACTTGTCAAAGTCAAAGTCAAAGACGAACGATAGCTACAAGACTCTTTTACTCCGAGCACCGCGTTTCCAATTGTTTTCGAATTATTTCGAAAATTGTTTCTTTAATATTTATTTAATCACATAATTTTGAAGGATGTTTCGAATTTACGTATTTTTTTTTTCCTTTTGATCGTGACTAATTGGAACTCTGTAGCTTGAAGCGTTTTAAATGTATTAATTTTTTTCTTTCTTCGCTGCATCAAAAAAATGATCATTTTTTTAACAGTTTGTTCGCACACTTTTTGATGCTCATGTTTTTCCCGCAGTCACTGTCTAGTGATACTAGTAATAATGGTAACATTTTGTTAATACTTGCACTGTCGTTCGTGGAAGAAGACAGTTGATTGCGATCTATTTTACAAAATAGTCAGATTATAGTAAGGCTATAAAGATCGTGGATGTGACAGTTAATAGTGACTAGCCCAATCATATCAGTTTTGGTATTTAGTTAAAGAGATAGTGCGGGAGTCAAGTGCAATTACATATGAACATATTTTTTTACCGACTGAACAGTCTACGGGATTTTCGGACGGTAAAAACCACGGTTGTCCTACTATGGATTATATTTCTAACTTATCTCCTACATGGATTACATGTCGAGTAAATAACAAGAACCACTTTGTAGTTTTCCATATTTTTCTAAATATATGTTGTTTAGAAGCAAAATTGGAAACGTGAGAACCGATATATCTCTCGCATTTATGGCAATTCAGTCAGTATTTTACATTACTTTAAGCAAAAATAATTTTTATTGGAAAAAAAAAATTGGCTTAAAGTAGTTCGCTCATTTTTTATTGCTAAATGTACACAATGTACTACCCTAGAAAAAATTTACAATCGGCTCAACAAAGGCCAAGTATGGCCCAGTGTTGGCCAATGTTGAGCCGATTGTAAATTTTTTCTAGAGTAGGCATGATTAATAGAACTTGTAGAACTTCGTGTAGAACTTCGGCCGAAATTCTTTTTTCCAATGAAATTTTTGCTATCGATATTCTGTGTGTATACTTTTTTTTTGTTTCGAAATATCGTTTCGTTTTGATTTATTTTATTTAAAAACTTTCAGTGCATGTTGATGCTATTGAAGTGTTTTTTCCGTGTAATTATTTATGGAATATTTTTCGATGCGAAATTTCTTTTTCCTAACAATTTTTTTTTTTTATTCGACGTTTACTTTACATACTTTCTTTCGCTCCAAAAATGTTGTTTTATTTAGATTTTTGATGGGATTCGAAAACTTTGAATACATTTTATTTCTGTTGGCATGTATATTTCGGTGTAATATTTTTTTAAACCATTTTTTTTTTTACAAAATAAAAAGAATTTAGTCCTTATTTGTTCGTGGTTCTTTAATGCGTCGTATCTTCTCAGAACTATTGCAAGCTCTTAAGTAATCTAATAATTTTATAAGTTCTGATGGTTAATTACGAAGTTTGAATTCACTTGAACACTTCTTAGAGAAATATTTCACAATGCATTTTTAGTCCCGATATAGTCGCGATACAGTAGCTCGAAATTCGATCAAGTATTTATTTTTGGCCGAAATCAGAAAAAAATCGCTTCAGCGACCTTTAAAATTTTTATTAAGGTAGTTTGGTAGAGTTGGGATCCACGTGTGACCATATATTTTTTGGCATCTAATCGAAAGAAGATAATTTTTTTTACGTGTTGGTGAAATTTAAACTCTTTTTGCAGTGTAGTTTTTGAGATGTTAGCTTTTAAAAATACATTGCGACCATAGGACAACGCAGACAGCAGCATAGGCTAGAACTTTGAGTTCGAGAATATTCCTAAATTTGTCGTGCAATCCACGAAAAAAACTTATTGCTCTAATCTACGATATGTGAAGCATCCTCTAGAAGAAATTGAATTGGATTCACCGTATAATTATTGAGAAATCGCGAATAAAATTACACACGTAGCAGAATTCTGTCGACTATATACATAAATATAGACTCATATATTTGATTATATCTGAGGATATATATCAAATGTGGACTCATACCTGAGTAAATATGGGCTAACATATGATTACATCTGAGCATACCAAACTGGTATGGGCTCATATCTGAGTAAATATGAATATTTATATAAGTAAATACTGATTTATATATGAATATATCTGAGCACGTCGAATGATTATGGGCTCATCTCAAAGCAAATATATATGATATCCGAGGACAGCTAACTAGTATGGGCTCATATCTGAATAGATATAAACATATATGAGACAATCACGTTACTTTCATTTTTATGGCGCGGCAGAAATCCACCAGAGGAGCACGGTCGCTGCGCTTTCGCATTAGCGAAGCGCCGACCGTGCACCCATAACCCATTCATCCTATCCAACTTTATCATCCTGATTTACAATGAGCGATCACGTACATAGCTCAGTCCCGATTTACACCTCTCTATTCAAAGAGAAGGGAATAAATAAATCCTAAGTTTTGATATTTGAGGTTATCGTCAAATATCGAAACATTTCGATGTATATCTAAATAGCATTTACGATCATATATACTTATACATGATCATACATATTTATCACTACAAAATTACATTCACGTATAATCATATCTGTTCATATATCAATAGATATGACTGTATATATGACGATGTCCAATCATACATGATCAAACCTTGCCGTTTTTCAGATCTGGTCATATATGGATAATCATATTTAACCCGTCAGCAGGCGCGCTACGTACACTTTAAACATTGGGCACGCGATGAGAGATTTTCTCACATGTATTGCTTCAAGTGCTTAATTTGATAAATAAGAACTGGAAAACAACTTCGCTACAATGATTGAGGCTATTAAGGAAGTTGTATCGATATTTATATGACATCATACGAAAAATACATTATATTTGATTATTCCAAGTTAATGTATTGAAATTTGGCGTGAATCTTCTTGAACAGCATTTAATTATGTGTGAAAAATTTGGAGAGGTTTCACCGTCTAGTAATCGAGATATTCATTGTTGAAAATAACAAGTTTAACATGAGCTCTTATGGAAGCTTTCAAAAAATTGCGAAATTCAGCAATAAATATCTCAATTTCGAGACGATGAATCATCGGCATATTCCGCCAGAAGTTTAATACTGTCTTAAGCTTTCTATTTACAAAATTTTATTGTGTAAAGTTGGAAAATAATTTTTACATGAGAAACGATATAACCTCCTTAAGTAAAAATTGATTTAGCACCCAGTTTTATTTTACTTAGAAATCATCTTACAAAATGAAAGAACACGCAAATGGTTGATTAAAATCTTGCGAATATCTGTTTGTTGAGGGAAAGCTTGGAACCGCTGATACAGCTATTTCTGTCGCACACATTGTGACTCAGTCGGCGTGTCATCTCACCTCAATTGTTATACAATTACTATCTTACGAATTCGTACTCGTGTAATGTACTGAGCACGCAATACCTGATTTCGTAATTTTTAACAAATTACTTTCTTAGTTGGGAAAAAGCTTCGAGTGTGCACTTCGAATAATGCGATGACTTCATGTCATGATTTCAATTCGTTTTCTGAGTTCACTGAGGAAAAAACAGTATATTTTGAGCCTCCACTATTCGAAAAATTTTCGGGCCGGGCAAGTATTCTGTGCGTATCTGCTCAACGTACGATGCTAAACTTTTATCAAATAATTACCAATCAAATTATACTATAATATACTTTAGAATAGTGGGAAAACTTATTATGTTACCGAGACAATCGAAATATATTTCAACATTTTGTGGAGCTTTTATAAAATATTAATAAGCCCCGCATACTTGCCCGTATATGCTTTAGCAGATCTCTATTTATTTAGTAACTTTTTGTAAAGTTCAAACTTCATTTTTTACGGGGATGGAATTGCTGTTTTTTTGATCAATTTGAATTCATTTGATAATTTTGTTTGAGGAATTTCAAAATTGTTTGAAGGCTTGATTATTTTTGGAAGAATTGAATTTATTTCGGAACTTCTTGCAGACTTGGACACCTTTGGGTGAAAACAATAAATGAGATTATTTTCTTCGAGGTTTATGAAAATGTACTTATCTCAATCTTTTTACAGCACGCATGGGTGCTGTTTTTTCAGTATTTATTTGTCTACTTTTTGTAAAGCACTGAAAGCTTCGTCCTTAACCGCATCGAAATAATGGTGGAATATACAGCATTTTAATTAGCTGCAACCATTTGAAAAAATTATAGACGGAGTACCTTTTGCGTCTCTGCTCGACATACGATGGTAAGCTTTTATCCAATTGTTACTAATCAACTTCAGAATTGCATATCAATATATTTTAGTATCGGACGTTAACGGTATAATTTCGCCAAAGCATTTTTCTATAGAATCAGTAAAAATTCGGAGGATACGAATGTCCTGAATAGGACACTATTACGTGATCACGTGTAAAATTGTTAAAGAATCCACGGTTCCAGATTTGATATATCACCTATCCGAGATTGCACAGTTCGACATGCGTTTCTTATGGGAAATATTGAAAGTGTCATATTTTTCACGATAACTTAAACACTTTTCTACACATTTTTTAAAAATTTTAATGGATAGAAGAACGTATGACATTATTTGTAAAAAAAAAAACCAGGATTTTGATCATTTTATTTTGGAGTTATGGCGACGGAAAGCATGTGCTATGTGTTTGAAGTGATTATTTCTAAAACATTCAGCTTCTTATTAGAGCTTATTATGAGCTTGTGATACATAGTTATACAGTTTCACTATAATAGTTGGGTAATTTTCAGTTCGCCAAAATCTATTAACTGCAAAACATTTTTGTATTTCATCTGGGTTATGCTCGTGCGTAATTGATCAATAGAAGTCAAGTGAGTTAAGTGTATCTTCTATAAATGCAATGTAGAGTCCTTGACGATTGATTTTCTAAAATAAAATGCACGCGCTGATACAGATAGGTGTAAGCATATGTATTTTTAATGGATTTTGTAAATCATTGCAAGAATCAAAGAAATATTGTTTTTTTAGTTTCAGTACCGCCATTATGAAAAAATGCTCTTTTTCAGAAGAGATTCAATTTCTGATTAACTGTAAAATTATTAACTTGATATTGAATAGATAATCATGTTTCACAGCGGAGGTACTCTAAAAAGCTTTGCATTTTGCAATACGTTTACTTATTAACACGTTGTTAATTTTTTATTATTATTTTCTACTGTTATGTTTTTTACATATATAATAAATCAGATGAGAGAATTATAATAATAACAGCCCGTGTCAAATTATTAACGATGTCGCATTTGCTTTTAAGGGCTTATATACACCTAGAGATAAAAAAACTCGATTTTTTAAAAACATTATTTTATGATGGTGTCACCCTTTATATGCCATTTCTAAAAATTTCCTGGGAATCGATAACATATTGCACCTATGAGAAAAAAATTTCATCTCCATTTGACAGATGCTTAAACACCAAAATGCTTTGTTTCAAAATGGTGTTTTTGAAAACGGTAACCATTCTACCTCAAAAATTAATCGACCTTTACAGAGGACCTTTACACAGTTGTCTGGTCTCTCTCGAATGATTTTTCTTCTAAATATTATAGTTTTTGTTTAACAAGTAAGAAAAAAAAATATTTTTGCGAAATCCTGACTTTACGATTCAAACCTCTGCCATTTTGCGAAAAATGCATAAAAAAAATTCGGCTTCGACAAGTACTATTTTTTTGTCGACTTTAAGAAAAAAAATTTGATTTATTTTTTGGTTAAAGCGTACAGTCGGAATCGAGGTTACCACAAATAGCATTTTGCAAAAAACTGTTTTACAAAAACTACAGCCACATCTCATCAAGTTTATTTTTTTTCAATGAAATTTCCCGCTTTCATTCACAACAGTATGTATTTTTAAATATACAAAAAGTTATTTCAATAGATACATTTTTTCAGTATGAAGAAAATTATTTAAATTGACCCTATTTCTGGCACCTCGAGATGTATGTAGGCCCTTAAATACTTATTCAAAATTATTAAAATGTTGTCAGAACACGATGTGGCATATGTAATTCGCTTTAATCGTCATGACTTTATTTTCTTCAAAAATATACAATTGTGACAACCTTAACAATTCAAGATGCGCGACCTTTCGAGGAGCCATGTCCGTTTGAAAATAAAATCTAATCAATATTATTGCTTTGCCTCTGTCGGCACTTCCACTTTACTCTGCTTTGTTTTTGTTCCGCGCTATTATTGTATCGCTTCCTTCTGCTACCTGGTTATATTAGTCTCCGCATTTTCCGTCGATGTTTCTACATCGTGCTTGTAATTGGGCTCTGCTCTTTTTTGTATTAAATAAATAAATGAATAAATAATTATTTTTATAAAACATATACTAAAACAATACATATATATCATAATGAAAGGTAATTTCAGGATCGCACTATAAAAAACTGTCAAGAAAATCGAAAAATACATGTATTGTAAAAGAATTGTTACGCTTAAGGCCGTATTGTCTAGATTGCCGTTTTCAGAGGTGATTTTTAGAATAGAATAATTCTAAAACTGTTTGAGTTTTTTCTTTGAATTTGTTTTCACGTGTTTATAGATTCTTTAAAAATACGTACAAATTTTTGAAAAAAAATAAAAAAATGTATCTCATAGTTTTGTACGATTAAGTAAAACGGTGCACGGAAAATACTATTGATTGGCGACCAACGTGCCGGACGTTCTATGCATTCGAAGTATAAAAACCGTACGTATTCTTAATCTGTACCAGTGTTGTCTGCAATTGTACCAGAACCAGACACAACACATATTTTTTTCACAAAATGGCGACATGCTAAACTTTGATTATAGATTTTTCCTGTTTTTTCTCCTTCTACCGGTCTTAAAGAAAAAAGTAACAACTATTTTGATTCAAATCTGGTACCATTGCTGAAAAACCATCTACTGAAAATGTGTGCCAAATTTCAACTCAGCCGGCCAACTGGTTATCGAAATATTGTGGTCGCCAATTTAAAAAGCATATTTTGAAAAAAAACATCTCAGAAGTTATTAATAATTCTTCTTTTTTATCGAAAAAATTTGTACGTTTTCTTAAAGAATCACTAAATATGTGTACAAGATTTCAGAAAGAAAACTCTAACAGTTTATGATTTATTCTCTCCTAAAGCTCATCTTGGAAAACAGGATTTTAGATAATAATACGGCCTTAAAATTGAAAAAAACTGGTGAAAGTCATCTGTTTTTAATTTGATGCATATTTTTGAACAAAATTACGTTTGAAAACGAAAATTCTGACCCCCTCAGGCATTTGGTTTGATCATGCAGATACATGTATAAAGAAAAAGGTCGGGAAATTTCCCGAAAGTTCGTTTTTGATGAACGTGTTCAGATATATTTTTTTCCAACATCAAGTTGCTGTCAACGACCATTAAAGAGGAATCAATGAATAAAACAAATAATGAAATGCAAAAGCCATAGCATTGTCGGCTGCTGATGATATTCATAGTTGGTATGTTTAGAGTTGACAAAATACACTGACAGCACTGCAGACTTCATTGGTCGAAAAAAATGTCACACTTTTGTAGAAACGCCAAGTTTAGGGACCATGATTTGGTGGCTACGACCAACAAACTGCTAGAAGCTTCATACGTCATCACATAAATGATATGTCCGCACTGCGTATAGCTACAGCATTGATTGTCTTTTTTTTTAATGAGAAAAAAAAATAAAAAATAATTGCCAGCATTATATTTCTCAAGACGTAGCGATTTATATAAAACACCAATTTCAAGTTTCAAAAGTCAGGTTAGAACACGATCCTTGCTGTTTAGAGATCACGGCAGCATCGATTGTCTTTTTTTTAATGAGAAAAAAAATAAAAAATAATTGCCAGCATTATATTTCTCAAGACGTAGCGATTTATATAAAACACCAATTTCAAGATTTAAAAGTCAGGTTAGAACGATCCTTGCTGTATAGAGACCGCGGCAGCTGTCATGTCTTTGTTTTTTTTTCATTCGAAAATGTGCTTGTGTCGATTCACTACCGCGAATCTTTAAAACACTTTAAACGTTATCAGCGTGCATAGCCAGAACATTATTATTCGTATATAGTATAGTAACGTTTTACTATACCTGTAATCGGGAGATTCATATTGGATAGTGGAAGAATTCACATATTTTACGTGACATACTACAATTTTCCAGTAACAAATACTCAACGTATATTTAAAATGTTCATTGTCGTAGTTAACATATGCATTTAATATATTCAACTATTGAAAATCAGGAAATAAAACCATATTTTGGCGTATTGCAGTAACCATAAAATATTTCTATCACTCCAGAGAAATATCTAATATGGTTAAAATATGGTTGTTTATACCATAAATTTCTCTGAGTGCAGCCACATGCAGAGTAGAATGAATAAAAAGACGCGTTTATGCCGTAAAAGGAATTATTGAAATAAATCGTTGAAATTTTAATCGTCAACTGGGATGTTCGAAACCATCATATAGCTACAGTAAGTCGATGGTTACGGCTACAGTAACGAAGGCTCTGAGCGAAAACGATGGAGAAATCAAGGGTGCACTCGAGGGGTAAAAGCGGATGAACAGGCCACAGGAATAAGGCACAAGAACGAAGGAGATGAAGCAAAAGGACCTTGCCGTGTCTTCTTGAAAGTTAATATTAGCTGGCGTGGCTTAAAACGATTTTACGCACGAGTTATTTCTTACACCCTCGAGAGCCCTACAGCAAGAGAACCTCGCGCTACTTTCTCCTTCTACCTCAACCTTCTGAATACAGCATGAAGCCCTGTCCGGCAATGAGCAACTACCATGGTGTCGACAGCGTTCAAGATTCATTTTATGAATTTCGAAATAGTCGATAGCGAAGTGGTTAAAGTCCCGAGTTAGTAAGGTAGACATTAGGTAGGAAAATCGTAGGTAGACAGTTCGATTCCCGGTCAGGCAGAAAATATGAAAGTTGAATAAATTTAAACGTAATTGGTTTTTTTATTTTTTTATATATATTATTTCTTTATGAACCTTGATTAATAGTCCTTAGTTTGTGTCCACTTTATTCAGCTTTGATATGGAATCGATCATTCGTATCAAATGTATCCAGCTTCTCCTAAAGCACATACCATATCTTCACCATCATCCACGTTGATAGACTTTGTAGAATATCGACTTCTGCTTTTGCATTTTGATTGTCCTGTTTATGAATTTTTTTCTTGCGTTTCATTAGCTCATCACGATATGGTAAATTTGTAAGGATTACTAACGCGTGTTATTATTTTCAACCGATGGTTTCTTGTCAGCTACATATCACATTGCTTACCATTTACTGAACCTCGACCCGCGAAGCCTTGATGAATCGCGGTGGTTATGAATTGATGAATCGAGTCGCATCATTCACATAGTTTCAGTCGACATTGGGTATATTGCTGTGATTTTCTATTACTTTAACGAAACAAATGGTATCGACACTTCTTTCATTCTATCTTAAATTACCAACTAACGCGAATACTCAACACAATTTATTTTATGACTTTTTCCTCTTCATCTGGAGTTTTCTTTTTCGAGATATACTGTAGTAATAAGACGTAACGGCCTGTTCAAAGATACCCGACCCAGCCTTGCTAGAGATCTATGTTCGAAAGCAAGTGAACCGTGAAGAGGATAAAGAAAAAAAGTATCCATCTAGTCTAGGCTATTTAAAAGAGAATATAACTATATCATCAATCTTTTTCTGTATAACTATTGTAACGAAAACACTTACGCGCAGTCCCGGCACTCTTTATAAAAACTCTATCCTAATTGTCATCCTGTGTTATGTCCGATATCCGACATTTTTGCGAAAACGACGCGACAACATTTCGCGTGCGTTTGTTGACTGTTGTTGTCGGCGGTCATCTTGAACACTATGCTAACAACGACGCGACACTTACGAAAGTGTCTGGCCGCCGCCTATCGTGAAAAACCGGAACTAAAAAATGCGTACGTGACTTTTTGCACGTTTCAATAATTAATTATTAAAAAGACATTACTGCAATTAAAATAATGCGTAAAACATGCAGAAAAATCCGACAAATCGAAGTGAATAACTCGCGCGGTAAATTTATGCGAAAATAACCGGTAATTTAAGAGTGAAAAGAACGAATGTTTGTGCGCATGCGCGTGGGACAAGCGACAAGGGAACGCACAAATGAGAGAGTGTGTTTTTCCATTATTTCAAAATTTATTAAAAACTCTTTAATTACTGAAAAATCTTTGCGAAATGTTTAAATAAATTTAGGAAATGATCAAATGTGATAAAATTATTATAAAAATTGGTAAATTACGAAAATTGTTAATTCTTGCGCAGGCAATGCGTAAAGTGCCTGCGCAAGCGGCGAATAAATAATAGCGGCGAACAAATTGAAGTATGAGAATGCGAGAGTGGGGGAAGCGAAGAACGAATCCTAAAAATATTGTAAATGAGCGTGCGCAGAACGGGTTCGAGACTACCCGGGGAGCGAATCGGAACTCGAACGCGAGAACAAAGGATCTGCTGGGTATAAAAAGCCGTGCACAGCAGCAGTGGGGAGGCATTCTGCTCATTCTGAAAACAGAGCTCGGAGAGACAACACGCTCTCAGCAGCAGAGATCCTTCCTAGTTCCAGTAGGATAATAACCTATCTTTTTTATCATATTTGATGCTTGGAGTATCGGAGCGGTTCGGCGACGTTCAACTCCCATAGTCCAAGGTCAATTCCTATTCCTTTAATTTTTTCCTATAATTCCTTGATGCTTGGAGTATCGGAGCGGTTCGGCGACGTTCAACTCCCATAGTCCAAGGTCATTCTTTAATTTTTTTACATTTTTCTTTTTCCTGTGGGTACTCGGGGTATCGGAGGTGTTCGGCGACGTTCACGTCCCATAGCTCGGGGTCTGCATCCTTACCTGTGGTGTGTGGGGTATCGGCGTCGTTCGGTGACGTTCGGGGCCCATAGCTTGCATACTACGTTTCCTCTAATTAATTTTATCTTTTGAATTTATGCCTGCTGGAAGTGGGAAGACTGCTTGCTCTCTTTTAATTAAAATTTGCTAATTAAATTTGTTTTGAATTTTTTTATTCAAAATTATTTTCAATAAAATATAATCAGTCTGCGTCACTTATTATGCTCAGAAATCCTCGTCTATCTTAAAAATCATCAATAATCCTGAATTCGATAATCCAAAAGGCCGCGGTAAGATTATCCATTATATAGAATCAATTAAAAACATGAAATTATCATTATTATTATATCGAGTCAATCCACTTTTGGATTATTAAAATTGTGAATTATTTTTATTATTCACTATGAAATAAAAGTGAATTTCATAGCAACATAAAGTCCTATTAATTGTTATTTCATATTAAATAATTCAATTATTGTTTAAATTATTATTATTATTATTCTGTCGACAAAGCTTCACCGAGTATTTCAATTATTATTGTTAATTAGCCTCGAAGACATCGTTTTTATTATTTGACCATTATTATTGTTATTTTTCTCATTTAACGGGACAGACCTAGTTAGAATTTTCGAAAAATCGATTTTTTTTTTATTTCATTTTCAAAAAGTAGAATCTCTTACGAACATTTTCCGCCCAGGTAAATGTAAATCGGACCATCATTCGCCGAAATACAAGACTTTGTAGCACGTCGTGTCTGAGCCATAGGTAAGCAGGTAGCGGACTTCAAGTGCGTTTTTCTCGAAACCATGTTTTTGAAGTCGGTGATCACTGTAGCTCGAGAACGGCTTTACCGATCGGGTTGAAATTTATATCACTTCTTCTATACATGGTAGTCCTCCATATGAACGAAGGATTTTTTTTTTGGATAATTATTTTTATTTTTAATAGCAAAAAATGGAACTGATATTTTGGTCAAAAAAACACTTTTGACTTTTAACGGCCGCCATTTTGTGAAAAATGGAAATTTTTCAAAACCCTTCGTTCAAATGGAGCATTATATCATTAACTAAAAATCCCCTCCGTTTTTTTTGTTTCAGATGAGCCGTTGCAGCGTGAGCTTGATCACCGCAAACCGTGTTTTTTTTTGCAGCGTCCTCGGCAATTGACGGTCACCAGCTTATTTCGATATGTATTGCGTTGAAAAAATTGCAACATATACATTACATATGTATCTTTTAAACGGAAGAACTTTTGTTGTGAATTATTTTATCGTTTGACCAAAAAAAAATCGGAAAAAAAGCCTTTTTTTTGACGTTCCAACTAGGTCTGTCCCGTTAAACGATAATTCTGACGCAAAAAGGGAATTAAAATAAATATCATCGTTTGAATAATTACCGACAAAGAAACAGAATTGATACCGTTTCTTTCCGTTCTGATCCGGATTAATAAATAAATTCATGCATATAAATAACCCGAACGCGAAATAAAACAAATATTCATTTATTGTAACAAAAATCAGAAAATTTACATTGTTTAATTGAATAAATTAATTTTGTTATTATTCTGAACACAAAATCCGCGTTTCTCACGTTTCTTTCATACCTGCTCCAAAATTATTTAAAATTATTTAGGAAGCTCGGACCTGCGCGTAGCGACGTTTAGCGTATGGCAAAAGCGTTCCGTTACACTATATTAGGGTGATTCAAATAAAATCGATATTTTTTTTTGGTTGCGTAAGAGTGCTGTTGAAAAGGAATTCTCCTAAAATTTAGGCTCTCATAAAAAAATTTTAGACATCGCTCAAACGACTTTTTAATATTTTTTTCCAGTGCCGGTAGAAAATCATGAAATAGGAATTTCGATTTTTTGGTGTCGCATCAAAAAATGTTAGTACTTGATGAAATAGTAATTCTATTCTTGATGAAATAGTAATTTAAGTCCTCGAAAAAATATTTTAGTGGTGGCGCAACCGACTTTTTAATTTTTTCTTTTTCGATTTTGGCTGAAAAACATAGTGTAGATATGTCGATTTTCCGGTGTTGCAACAAAAGATGTTAGTGCTGGATGAAAAAAGAAATTCTACTAGAATTTGGGACATGGAGAAAAAGAATTGGAGGTCGCCTGAGCGACTTTTTAAAGTTTTGTGATTTTTCTGCGTAAAAACATGATATTAATTTTTTTAAATGGAATAACTAAATGAATAGTGCATTGAACAATATATATTTGGTATTTATAATAAGAATAAGTTTTGAATGTGATATAATGTAATAACTAACATATTTATTTACAGCGGGACTTTTTTTTATCTTTTCATGATTTTCGTAGAACGTTAATAATTTTTTTTGAAACTGACGAGCACTGACGAGTGCATCAAACTTAACGTTTATCGTCCAGAAAACTAGGTTTTCGTTATCAAAGACAATTTTTTTTTCAAAATCTTTTATCACCAATTGATTGTTACCGAAAAATATAAAAGTCGGTAGATCCGAATGATCATTACCAATTCTCACATTTTTCGGTAACGATCAATTGGTTATAAAAGATTTTGAAAGGGGGAGAAGTCTCCATTTTTCCTTCAAATGATTTAGAAACGTCTCCCGGCTACAGCTTAATTCGCTTATAATTATAATATTTGTTAATTTTTTGTAAGTTGTACATTTTTTCATTATCTACATATCAAGAGCCGCGGTAGCGACTCGACGCCAAGTATTTAAAAAAAGCCAGCGCGAGCCCTGCCGTTCTCTTATATAATCGAATATGAAGATTTTCGGATTTTCCTTTTTTTCAAACCGCTCTCATGGATGAACGGGTTGAGTAAAAAATCTGAATCTAAAGGATCATTTTTTTTATTTTTCTCTTTCCATTGGTCTTTGTTACAAGTCGATCCGTCCACCCAATCCTGAGATATGATAATTTTGTGCATTAAAATCGAATGTTTCAGGACAATTTGTTTCTTGGAGACAGAGAAGCATAAGTGGCGCGTGTTTACGTTGGACATTCGTCCTTTTGATAATGTTTGATATTTCCCTGCGCTAAACGAGGCAACCTCCTCTTTTCGCGCGCCGTTGAGTGAAAGAGACAGCGCGCAAAGCCGCGCTCTCTCTCTCTCTCTCTCTCTCTCTCTCTCTCTCTCTCTATCTCTCTCTCTCTCGTTTATTTATATATATAATAAGCGCGCATCATCGGTATCGCCTGTAGATAATAATACATATATATATAAAATTGTTGTCTTTTTCAAAAAGAATTGATATCAGCGAAAAATGATTACTTTTCAAAAATAGACAAAGAACTTCAAGCAGTAAAAAATCGTGTCCTAAGTTGTAGGCGTGTGTCGTTTACTCAAAAAGAATTTAAGACAAAAATTTATCAAATACATTGAACCTACTAACGGGTTATATCTAGTTGTGCTCGGGAAAATTAAAGGATTTTCATGATTTTTTTAGCTATGCTAACAGCGTTTTATTAAAATACACTATACAGTATCCATTCTTACATATTTTGAGATACTTATATAATTTTTTGATAAAAAAATTTTGACTACTAGAGGAAATATGGCCGTTGTCCTAAAACACCTTTTTTGAATATCACTCGCGGTGAACATGATATCTCTGGAACGGCTCATTTGAAATTAAAAAACCAAAAAGATTTCGTTAGTATGATGCTATGCACTCTTCGTGAACGAAGGATTTAAAAAAAATGTTGATTTTTCTGAAAATTTCGATTTTTGAGGTTCCAAAAATTAGGTTTTTTGACCCAAAAATATATAAATTTTGGTCCAAATGAAAATTCCTTCGTTCACGAGCGAGCCATTATAATTAGAAACAAGCTCGTGAAAGATTCAAATCGATCGGTTAAATTGCTTTCGTGAAATCGTGCTCACCGCAACAACACTTTTTAAAAAACATGATTCTGAGATAATCGCGTTTAAAGTCGTCGATCGCTGCGCTCCGAGACTCGCACTCTCAGGTAGCGTACGTAAATGTATTCGTTCTAGTGCGCAGATTCTTATAATGTTTTGGGAAAAAGTTCTTAAGATGATGTACTTTGAGAAAATACAAAAAAAATCCATTCGATCAACCCAAACAACTAGAATAACCCCTTAATAACTCGGGAGTTGTTGACTATATTGTTGTCAGGGAAAAATTACAATGACATTCGAAAAAATGAGCATACAAGTTTTAAACAGAAAAAATAAAATTCCTATACAATTATTCACTTTTGTGTTATAACTTTACTTTTTTTAATTTTTGCATGCAAACTACTTATCCTACTGTCAATTAACATCGACCAGAAAAATAGAATCTTGAGGGAGTTTCCCCGACCAGTTGAATGATTTTGTATTTTTATTTATCTATGTTATTTTCAATCAATTTTTATTTCAGACTTTTTAACGTTTACTACTATTTTTGCTGTGGCGATGAGTGTCTTATTTTTTTTTTATTTTTTAAACATTTGGGCTGTTTTTGTCTATTGTTTTTTCAAACTTTCTTCTCATTTTATTTTTATCAAGCTATACGATTTTAGCAGTTGGGAGTTCTTTGTTTTTTGAAACAATTTTTTTTTAATTTTATTTTTTATTCTTAATATTGTCTTCTTATACTTGTTTCATATTTTGTTATATTAATATGTTTTTTCGTATCCACTTTTTTTTATCTATTAATGATTTTCTTAGAACATTCAAGATTTTTTTTTTAAACTTGAAACTTCAATTTTTCAATATCGAAGACATTTTTTCTTTAAAAAGATTTTATCGCCCATTGATTGTTATCGAAAAATATGAAAGTCGGTATATACGAATGATCGTTACTGATTCTCACATTTTTCAGTAACGATCAATTGTTGATAAGAGATTTTGAAAGAAAAACTGTCTTTGATAACGAAAAATCAAAGTTTTGTGGACGATAAACGTTAACCCTAGGTTCCTACGTGGGAACAAATTGACCCAGGCCAAAATAGACATGTGGCTGGCATTTGTTTTCTCGTCGATTTTAGGGGTTCCCAGGCGGGGATTTTAAATTGAACCCTTTTTGGTTCGTACACTAAATGGCAACCTTTTAAAACCTCTGGTTTTAACGCTACATGCATTTAAAAATCGATTTGGGGTCAATTTGTCCCCATGTAGAAACCGCGTTAGAAAATTTATTTTTTTATTTTTCAACATATCAAGAGACTCGGTAGAGTCTCGGGACAAGTACATTGACAGTTCTGTCGTCTGCTGGCCCGAGGCTCGCCGAGACTATATTATCTCTGAATAAAACGATTCGCGGTGGTGGGGGTAAAATTGGCATGTCATTTTGTTCATTTACGAAGCACAGGAGTCATTTGATGGCTTGAAAATTTAACTGGAGACTAATTAAGAAATTCTCTTTCGATTGAGCCCAAAATCAGCATGATCGGTGGCGTAGTTGCTGAGAAAAAACTTTGCACAGGCTCAAGATTATGTAAAAAATACTAACACATCGAAGGATTCGACGTGTCTGTATATGACACAATCAAAGGCGTTTTGATGCCCATCAAAACCCATTTACATGAAAGCCGGTCTCTGGCGACGAGAGCAACGAGCTGCGATTGGTCACAACTACTTTTCTCTCTCTTTTCTCGGTACCGACACAGCGGAAAGTTCTCTCTCTTTTCTCGGTACCGACACAGCAGAAAGTTTGAATGGAGTTTCGACACAACGAAGTGCGGGACGTGCGAGCAATGAATAAAACGATTCACGGTGGTGAGGTAAAAACTGAAATTCATTTTCTTTAATTACGAAGCTCAGGAGGCATATGGTGATTTGAAAATTGAACGGGAGATTTATTACGAAAAAATATTTCGATTGAGCCTTAAATCAGCACGATTGATGCCGTATTTCCTGAGAAAAAACTTTGCACAGGCTCAAGCTTATGCTACATCGAAGTATTGGCTTGTCTGTATACGACACAATGAAAGGCCTCTTGACGCCTTCCGAGCTTGTGATTGGCCATTCCGTTTCATCTTTCTCTACCTATACCACGCAAAGTCTGAACGGAGTTTTCGAAGTGAGAATAAGTGCTTATACGCGAGACGTGTTTGTGGATAAATTCGGGAAAAAAAAATATTTCGCGATCTGTGAATAAATAAATAGTTCGAAGTACCCATACCGCGGAAAGTCTGAACGGAATTTTCGAAGTGAGCAGTGCTTACGCGGGTCCTGTTGTGGATAAATTCGGGAAAAATATTATTTCGCGATCTATGAATAAATTTATTCACAGATCGCGAAATAATTTTGGATCGTACGCGTACGATCCAAAAATGATTTCTTTAATATAAATTCAATGACAGCAATTTAGAGTTTCATCAAATTCACGTATTTTTTATTTTTTTCCCCCTTTCGATCGCGACTAATT
This sequence comes from Rhimphoctona megacephalus, assembly GCA_963989365.1. Classification (NCBI taxonomy): domain Eukaryota; kingdom Metazoa; phylum Arthropoda; class Insecta; order Hymenoptera; family Ichneumonidae; genus Rhimphoctona; species Rhimphoctona megacephalus. The sequence goes on along the minus strand of OZ022420.1, from coordinate 6,325,590 downwards.
AGAATCTCGTGGCTTAAACAGTATTGAAAATATGAATGTTTTTTCACGAACATTTGTGAGGTTATAAATATCGTGGTTAGGTTCGATCGACTCTTGGTTACAGTAATAATAAGAAAGTGATGGTGTGAAAATAGTGAAGTGCTTTTAATCAACTTTCGAACAGTGCTGAAATGAATATGCATTTTTTTATTATTGTTAACCCTGCACTTTTTATTTTCCACACTTAACTCTACGACGGAATTTCTCTTTCGCGATTAAATGTTCCTCGTATAAGATTTCTTGAGAAATCATTCTTTTCGATTCTTTGATAACTATGAAATGGTATACGTTGAACTGTTAATCGTGATTGGTGTGAATCGATGTAAATTTGGAAAAGAAACTCTATAAAACTAATAATGAGTGTCAAAAAAATGTATGTGGCAAAGTTTGTTATTATCATGTCGAGTTTTGAGCAGTGTTTAATAAATATTTTTTTTAACTCTACACCGTTGACAATTTATTTTATTGGTCCCTTTCCTCTTTATTATAAAATGTTCCTCGCTTGCCATAATAAGATTTGTACATCATGAAATGTTTCTTGCATGATAATTGTTGATCCATTTCAAAAGATTTTTGACGTCGTTTTTCTATCCAAAATATGGTGTAGAATCATCTTGCGTTTGATGAATTAATAGTCAAATACACTGTCAACCTGCATGTGGATATATATGGATGCCTCTGGATGATAACCGTAGTAAGTAATGATATATCTTTATGTCAAAATGGCTCGTATAATATATCTTTATGTCAAAAGGCTATGACGGTATATACTCCATATCCTATCAAAATTTGTATCTTTGGATTGCAATGAATGCCTATAGACTCTGAAAATTCTGTGAAGCGACAAATGTACCAAGTATTTCCACTTTTTGGCTCCGATTGTAGCATTATGAATTGAACATTTTGTTATGAAAGTTCTTTGGTTGCTCATTTGTCAATGGGATCAAAAATATTGTCTTCGGAACACCATGAATATATGCAAAATTTCAGAATTTTGTTTGGCTCAATATGCTCTACATTTTTTCACATCCCTGCTTTAGTTGTAGCATAATGAATTTTAAAAAACTGTTTCAGAAAGTCTTCCGATGTGTTTTTTCTGACATTATCAAAATTTATATCTTTGGATTGCAACGAATGCCTACAAACTTCGGAAATTGTGTGAAGCGACAAATGTACCAAATACTTCTACTTTTTGCCTCCGATTTTAGCATTATGAATTGAACTTTTGTTATGAAAATTCTTCGGTTGCTCATTTGTCGATGGAATCAAAATTATTGTCTTCGGAATGCCATGAATATATGCAAAATTTCAGAATTTTGTATAGCTCAATATGTGCTCTATTTTTTCACTTCACCACTTTAGTTGTAACATTATGAATTTTGAAAAATTGTTTCAGGAAGTCTTTCGATGTGCTTTTACTGATATGATCAAAATTTGTATAATTGAATTGCAATGGATACCTACAGCCTTTGAAAATTCTGTGAAGCGACAAATGTGCCAAGTATTTTCCCTTTTGCTCATTTGTCGATGGGTTAAGAATTGCTGGCTTCAGAATGCCACGCATACATGCAAAATTTCAGAATTTTGTTGGGCCCAATGTACGCTACATTTTTTAAATTCCCTAATTTAGTTGTAGCATTATGAATTTTGAAAAATTGTTTCAGGAAATCTTCTGATGTTTTTTTACTGATATTATCAAAATTTGTATCATTGGATTGCAACGGATACCTACAGACGTTGGAAATTCTGTAAAGCAACAAATGTACCAATATTTCCACTTTTTGGCCCCGATTGTGGCATTAAGAATTTAAAATTTTGTTATGAAAATTCTGTGGTTGCTCATTTGTCAATGGGATCAAAATTATTGTCTTCGGATCGCCATGAATATATGCAAAATTTCAGAATTTCATTCGGCTCAATTGAGCTATATTTTTTCACTTCCCTACTTTAGTTGTAGCATAATAAATTTTGAAAAATTATTTTACGAAGTCTTCTGATGTGTTTTTACTGATATTATCAAAATTTGTATCATTGAATTGCAACAGATACGTACAGACTTTGAAATATCTGTGAAGTAACAAATGTGCCCAATATTTCCACTTTTTTGCTGAAATACTGGCATTATTAGGACTGGAAAATTTTATTATGAAAATTCTTCGTTTGCTCATTTTTGGATGGGATTAAAATTTGGCTTCGAAAAGTAATGGCTACATGCAAAGTTCATAAACTTTATTGAGCCCAATGTGTGGTATGCTTGAGTTGTGGCATGATTAATTCAAAAAATTGTCAGAAAGTCTTTGGTTCCTTTTTTCTGGAAGTATAAAAATATGTTTCATTGGAACGCACCGTATACTTACAAACTTTGGAAATTTCCTGGAGCAACATGTGTGCTCAGTATTTCTACTTTTTGGCTGCTATTGTGGCATAACGAATTGAAAAATATTTTCGAAAAGATTTGCTCTACGGATGCTCTGGTTGTGATGGTACGAAAATTTGCACGAAGATAATGCAACTGGTACAACTCAACTCGATCCATTTTCTTGGGCACAGTACTGATCTAAGTTTGCCCACTTTGTTGAATTTATTGTTTTAAAATATCCACAACATACTTTCTGAACTTTTCAAAATTCAAAGATAATATTAAAATATCTGTAAGTTCTAGTTTTAAGGCTTTCACGGCCATTATTGTTATAAATATCAAAATTTGCACCAACATTTGTATCATGGGAATGTAGCCGATACCTACAAACTTTTAACATTTTGTGAAGCGCCAAGTATTTCCACTTTTTGTCTCTGATTGTGGCATTATGAATTGAAAAATTTATTACAAAAAGTCTTCGGCTGCTCATTTTTGGATGGGATTAAAATTTCTGTCCTCGGAACGCAATAGATACATCCAAATTTTCTGAACTTTGTTGGGCTTAAAGTGCACTATGTTTTTTCACTTTTCCACTTTAGTTATAGCATAATAAATTTAAAAAGTTGTTTCAGAAAGTCTTCGGGTGCTCTTCTTCTGATAGTATCAAAATTTGTATCATTGGAATGTAGCCGATATCTACAAATTTTGACCTTTTTGTGAAGAGGAGACATGTCTTGTGTGCTAAGTATTTCCACTTTTTAGCTCTGACTATAGCATAATAAATTGAAAAAGTTTTATTCTAAACGCTTTCCTCTACAGTCGCTTTGGTTTGTTCAATATATTGTTTTGGAGTTCCCATAACATACTATTTGAACTTTTCTATATTCAATGAGAATATTGAAATAGTTGTAACTTTTTATTTCCATGGTAGTAACTTCTTCAATGGTATTGAAAAATAATCATGATTCCACCTTGTTAATAAAAATAAGAATGAAAAAATGCGTGAACTTTTTTCACAATAGATTCGATGTTTTCTCTAAACATACATGAAACGGGTTTTTTATTTCATCATTAATCAAAAATGAAAAATTTCGAAAAAAATCGCCCCATTTTTATCAACAAGCTGAAATAAGCGTAATGTTTTTTACCACAAATCTACAAATATAACAAGGAGATACTGCTATTTAATATGTTTCTTTGATAAACACAAATTCAAATAGCTACAAATTCTATGGAAAAGTTCTGACTCTTCTAATCTTGCTCTCAAAAGCTTTGTAAATTTTTGTATCAGACTCCCAGTTCCCGACTTATTTTAGCCTGATTCCAGAAAGGTAAATCGAAATGTCAAAAAAATTTGACTGGCTCGAGAATAAAAAAAATGCCAAATTGAAAATTCCAAAACACGTGCCCCTTTATTTCATGGGGGAAAAACCTGACTCGAAGTAGAAGGGGTCAGGGTTTGGAAATGAAAAAGCGATAATTTCCCAATATAACCTTTTTCTAATCTATATAAAGCGAGATGTTTGAAAAGAAAGAGAAAAAACGAATCATATCACGCATAAAAATCCCCCTCGCGGAAGAAACCTGGACAAGTACATTTGTTGACCGCCGTTCCCATATTTTTCCACGAATATACATACACTGCAAAAACCTGTTCTCGCAAAAATCCCTGAGAAAATCAAACCCTATCAAAAAGTAAGAAAAGTGACCACTCTCAAAAAATGTATCAAATAAATTCAAATCACACAAAACAAAATGAGTTAATCCTCGCGAAAAGCTAAGGTTGGGTTTCGCAAAAAGTTATAAAATAAATTGAGCTATACCAAAATATATGTGCCCAGTACGGGAGGCTCTATCGTGTGAAAAAATCTTCAAATAATGTTGAATGTTGATAGAGAAAAGAATCGAGTTCGAAAATGCAGTTGTTTTACCAACCAGAATGAAAATAAAAACTCTGTATCAATAAGGGTCCGAAGCAAAAAAAGATTGCAAACGAAAAAAAATTAGATGAAAAAGAATTTCGGCCGAAGTACTTGGCGAGGTTGTCACCATGACCGATACATTATGTAAATTAAGTGAAAAAACATTTGTCAAGTACTTCGGCCGAATTTTTTTTCAATCTAATTTTTTTCTATGTTTCATAAAATAATTTGTAAGTCAAGGATGATGCATCATATTCTTCCGTCATTTCATCTTTGAAAGAATAATAATTCTGAGGCTCCTGATAGTAAAGTTAAATATAATTATCTATTTATAGCTTAGATCGAAATTGCTAATATCCTCGCTGCCTTTTCGCCCCTGAATGCCTTATTCTAATACACAACTTGAAAGCTAATGATAAAGTATTTAATTTTCTGAATTTTCGCCTTGGGGAAAAATTGGTATTTGAGGTCTCTTCTAGAACACCTTCCTGCCAAGCTATAATCAAATAATAACCTATCAACGAATTACTAACATCTCGAGAAAATACTTCGAGTCTATAGTTAACTCTTTTGAAAACATAACTTTTTTTCTTATCACTGGAACGAAACGCTCCTATATTTAAACAACCTCAATAACAAGGAATTTATGGTAGAAAATCTGTCTCATTCTTTTATGTCGAATTAGTAGTATGAGCAATACTGATTCCTGACATTGAAATAAGTCGATGGTGTAATGATGTAAACACGTTGTAAGTTTTTTTGTTATATACAGGCTCTATTGGAGTTTATATAAAGCGAAATATATGAAAATATTATAGAAAAAAGAAGTGATATCAAATAGCAAAAATCCCCTCCCGGGGAAAAAAACTTGGACAAGTACATTGGTGGTCCCTCGTTTCCCTATGATATCACAAAAAGTCCAAAACCCCACTTAAATTTTTTTTTTTTTAATGTTTACTAATTTTATTCATATTCCGGAGGGAAACCAACCATATAGATCACGAAATAACCGGCCAAAAAACCAGACTTCACAATAATTGTCACTTTGAATTTATTTCCACAGAACAAAACAAGAATCAAAACATTAAAAAATCAGAATTATCAAGATGAGAAAAACACCACTTATAATTGGTGTGTAAGAAGTATCAATAGTCTAGAAAAAAATGAAGAAAGATCGACATCTAAGTTACGTGCAACAGTAAAATTTATGATATCAGTACTAGGACAAGTATTTCTTTGATGACTGAGAAGATATCAATATGGACGTACCGGCAACGTAGGGCATGCAGTTGGTGCATTGCTTCTGGGATCTCCTAAGTCGAATAGCTACTTTTGTTTTGGCTATGGCGTGACCAATGTTGCCAAATAGTATTTACTTACATGACCTAATGAAACAACATTGCCTGCGCCGTGGCTAAAATAACGAAAAACAAGCAGGAACAGGAAGTTTCGTATAAGATCCCGTGCTTTTGTAATGTTAAAAAAAAAACATTAATTTATGTCTGTACATGATAGCACAGTTTTGTTTGATTGGTAATAATTTGATGAACGTTCACCACCGTACGTTGAGCGTATACGCACAGAGTACTTGTCCGGCCCATAACTTTTTATTAAAATTGCTCATTTCAGTAAAAATCAGTGGTCTCTCTCAAAAGTCAAGGGTCATAAATACGCACTTTTTCATTATTGGTAATATCTTATTTAATTTTTATTTTTTATGATTAATCCCGCATAATGGTTTAAATTCTCTTTTTCAAAACATAAAGGGCTATTTTGATAGTTGGCGCCCAAGAACATCAAAATGAAACGAACGGAGGGGGATTATTTTGTGTGAAATTTGCGTGATCTTAAAACTTTAGATACAAATTTGACGGTGCATTCAGAGCCCACATTGATCTTTTGACCATTAACCAGTGGTTACTTAGATCTTCTACTAATAAATAGTAGTTTTCCAAAATATAATAACTTTCGTTGCTGGCAATAATAGTTTTCGAAAGTATGATACGCTACATTGCTGGCAATAGTTTACTGACAATGAGTCGTATCTTCAGAAATTTCATAATTGACTGCACCTTATGTTAATGTAATTTTATGATGACTACGAACACCATTTTATTCCGATTGAATAGACGTCGAATGTTGTTTATGATACAAGGCCATTCTGAAATTCGCAGAAGAATTGATTTTCTTGTAAATTTCTGACGGCGAAAAGCAACGCATGCAACGAAAAGCACCTCCAATTTTATTTTCACTTGAATGAGCAATTTTAATAAAAAGTTATGGGCCGGACAAGTACTCTGTGCGTATACGCTCAACGTACGGTGGTGAACGTTCATCAAATTATTACCAATCAAACAAAACTGTGCTATCATGTACAGACATAAATTAATGTTTTTTTTTAACATTACAAAAGCACGGGATCTTATACGAAACTTCCTGTTCCTGCTTGTTTTTCGTTATTTTAGCCACGGCGCAGGCAATGTTGTTTCATTAGGTCATGTAAGTAAATACTATTTGGCAACATTGGTCACGCCATAGCCAAAACAAAAGTAGCTATTCGACTTAGGAGATCCCAGAAGCAATGCACCAACTGCATGCCCTACGTTGCCGGTACGTCCATATTGATATCTTCTCAGTCATCAAAGAAATACTTGTCCTAGTACTGATATCATAAATTTTACTGCTGCACGTAACTTAGATGTCGATCTTTCTTCATTTTTTTCTAGACTATTGATACTTCTTACACACCAATTATAAGTGGTGTTTTTCTCATCTTGATAATTCTGATTTTTTAATGTTTTGATTCTTGTTTTGTTCTGTGGAAATAAATTCAAAGTGACAATTATTGTGAAGTCGTAGTTAGGGTTTTGGACTTTTTGTGATATCATAGGGAAACGAGGGACCACCAATGTACTTGTCCAAGTTTTTTTCCCCGGGAGGGGATTTTTGCTATTTGATATATATATATATATATATATATATATATATATATGTCGTGTGTTCAAAAAGCGCGCGTTTGAGAGATTGTGTGCAGCGTAACCATTTCGCATTCGTCATTCGGCAAAAAAGTCGTTCGGCAAAATTGATAAACGGCTTACGTTGTGCATACTGCCCGAAGGGAAACAACCGGAAGTGCCAAAATATTTGCCCTTTCTGTAAATTACCAATATGCGACTTGCATTGAAGAACAACTTGCATCTAGGAACAATAGAGTAGAATAAAGTAATGTAGGAACCTAAGGTTAAGTTTGGTGCACTCGTCAGTGCTTGTCAGTTTCAATGAAAATCATTAATGCTCTACGAAAATCACGAATAAATCAAAAAAAGTCCCGCTGTAAATAAATACGTCAGGTAATCCATTATATCACATTCAAAACTTATTCTCAAAGACCAAATACATATTGTTCAATGCACTATTTGTTTAGTTGTTCCATTAAAAAAAATTCATATCATATTTTCACTCAGAATAATGAAAAAATTTTAAAAAGTCGCTCGGGTGACCTTCAATTTTGTTTCCATGTCCATAATTTTAGTAGAATTTCTTTTTTCATCGTCGTTTTAACGTTTTTTGTTGCAATACGGGAAAATCAACATATCTACACTACGTTTTTCAGCCAAAACCGAAAAAGAAAAAATTAAAAAATCGGTTGCGCCACCACTAAAATATTTTTTCGAGTACTCAAATTTTGGTAGAATTATTATTTCATCAAGTACTAACATTTTTGATGCAACACCAAAAAATTGAAATTTCTATTTCATGATTTTCAGCCAGCACTGGAAAAAAATATAAAAAGTCGTTTGAGCGACCTCTAAAAACTTTTTTGAGAGCCTAAATTTTGAGAGAATTACTTTTTTGTCATGAACTAATAGACTTCCTACGCAAACCAAAAAAAAAATATCGATTTTATTTGAATCACCCTAATAACTATATCAAAATCTTTTTCTGGAAAATCGGTTGTTAGCCAGAAAGATAGCCACCGTTGAATGATAGCTATTCAACGATGATTTGTGATTCAACAGGAATAATCTGCGTATAGTGAGGCAGATTTCTTCAATCCTTATATATCGATGGATAATTGCTATTTCCTTGAAGAATGGCATTGTATTTCATACGGAAACTATAACGTATATTATGCCTTGAACGAAGAATCAAAATCAAAGGTGGCCTCGGTAGGTGAAGTTATCGTACAAGTCCGTGTTCTTGAAGTTATATATGTGGTGATTCGAGAGAAGTTACCGGAAACGACAGTAACAATGGCTTCCAGAGAAAAAGAAGCTGTGGCACTGGCATTGGAAGCACCCAGGGACTTTTATCTTCTTTTCATTGTACGTGTGGGTGTGTATGCGCGCGCGCGCTTACGTGTTTGTATGGCTGAGAGTGTATGTAATGTTTCTCCTTTCCTCCGCTTACTGCGGCTCGTCGAAACTTTGCCAATATTTTAGGGGTTGATCGTCGTGCGAGACCGACTGAGACAGAGAGAGAGAGTTGATCATGTACGACTGCAGTGCAAGGGAGCGAACGTTTTTCTACCTATACCGACCTTGTGACACCCTGCAATCGTTCCTGAAGTACGTTTTTGGTCGTGAGAAACGTTTGCCTTGTAGGCTCTTGGGACACAAATTTCGAGGACATTCGTAACGGGAAGAATAAAATCCCGATGCGAAAAAGTTGGCTCCCTGGAGGCAAAAGAAGCTATGATAGACGATTCTATTGGATGAGGCTGGACTGTTCGTTTTTCACAAGCCATTATTTGGACCTGCATAAGAGCACAGAATGTGGTTGACGTTTCAATGTTAGAATTGTATGTCAGCTATATTTTTGGATGTTTTATTCATTTGGCATGCTCAAAGCATAAGACCTTCGGTTTGGTTCGGATAACAAAAATGATTAATCATGCAACACAATTGCCATCAAAGTCTAAGTTTTGCACATAACAGGAATATAAACAATTTCAAAATAATAATTTCAGATAATGACCAAAATTCTATCAACAAAAAAAATTTCGTGAAAAAAAAATTTTCACACATTTTCGGGGGGTACTTTTCCCCGAATTTTTTCTTTCAATTATAATAAAATACAGTATATTTCTCGATTGTAAAAGAAAAGACATAGACAAAGGTTGTTAAACTCTAAAAAAATACAATATTTCTTGAGCTTCCCCGTTTTGTCCCGGTCTCCTCTATATAAGAGTGCGGTAGCGCTCGACCTCACGCCGGCTTTTGCGACTCTTTGGATTTATTTTGTAGTATACTTCGCTTCAAGTTGCTCCCGCTGTTCTATTTAATAACATAATGTAAGACGATGGAAGTAGAATCAACTGGATCTATTCTTTCGACGGCCTAGCAAATATATTTAGTATTTGATGAACAGTAATTCTCTCGCAAAGCTTTTTGAACAAAAAAAAATTTAAAGCCCGCACGAACTTTTTAAAATTTTAGGCTGAGATAAACAAATGTTGAAACTCAAACTTCGATTTTTTTCCGCTATCGAAGCCAAAACTGTTGGTGTTTGACAGAAAGATAGTACTCAGAAATTTCAATTCGTTAATGACACAACACATAATAAATATCAATGATAAGGGACCTTCTCAGTGTAAAATTTTGTTAAAATTTGATTTTTTTGTTCGCATTGTTAAAAAATATCAACTTTCATAAACATGTTATTAAATTTTGGTCGCAAAATTCGAATTAGTCTGGCAAGGCTACAACCGTTCTTAGAAAAAGGGATTATAATTTAAAAGAAATAAAAAAAAGGATTAAAAAACAAGGGATTAGAAGGGAAAAAGGAATGAGATTCAGTAAATGATGAGAGAACGAATGATGTATGATGATGGATCGCCGATTGATGGTAAGTAAACTGTTCATATGAAAGTCTCGTATTCGAAATTTCAAATGCGTTTTTCTCAAAAGGTCGTTTTTCAAAACGACGGATCATTTTAAACAAAGAGTTTTCAAGCTATCCATATCAAGATTTACAACATCATGCTTCACGCCATTGCTTAATGTCTTATAGAAGCTTTTTTTATTTGAAAAATTCATATTTATTTGATCGGAAAACTGTCAAAAAGGCACAATTTGACACTTAATTTTGAAATGATCGCCATTTTGTTAATTTTCAACGAAAAAAAAAAATTTCCATACGAGTACATAGTTATTCATACTGATTAATAATCTTTTTGGATTTTTTGTTTCAGACAATCTTTGGAGAATTAGGAGTGTCCACCATTAGGCGCTATTTTTTTAGGCACCATTTTGCAGTGACCAAAAACATTATAAAAAAAAATAAAAGTAAAACATTTAAAAAAATGTTATGTACTACATGATTAATTTGAATAAATAAAAAAAAATGGGATTAGTTATATAGCATTTTATTCATTGAAAAGAAAATCATTAAAATCAGCAGTTGTCCTGCCCGTCCCACTGAGAAGGGCCCTTAATAATACAAAACGAATATTGAAAAGAAAACGTAACCAATAAAATAGAACAACCACATCTGTCACGAGTGAACGTAGTTATGGCGGCATCACCTATTGTTTTATCGAAATGATTCAACATTTTTTCTGTTATGATCATTATTCGGTAAATATATACATGGCCACATCAAATTCCTACTAATAATCATATCAACTGGTGATAGAACCTATATTCCCCATTCGATTAAGTCATTTTTTGCGGTTTTAGCAAATACTCTGTATAAAAAATTCGCGAAAATCGAGTTATCATAGTCAAGTGCATAACTCCCGGCCTTTGCCATGCGGGTGGTCGGGAGTTAAAAAAACTATTCCATAAAGTTGTTTCGGCAAAAAAATTTACCCCCCACCCCCTGAACACAAACCCCCCACAAGAAGTTATAAAAGAGATTTCCTTCGTAAAATACCAACTTTGCCAACCAATTCTTTCATTCACCTCGAATCTCACAAAAAATTATAAGACAGCCTTACAAAAATTTACCAATCAAATCGTAATCTCACAAAAAATGCCAATTCAAACCTGACCAAAAATTCAGGCGAACCTCCACAAAAAGTTATTAAATAAGTTGAAACTATAAAAGCATTAATAGTCAAATACATTAAAACCTGTTAATCTTTAATATAAAATCTTTCCATTAATTGAAAATATAGTTATTCTATACAATAAGAATAAGAAAAAACAATTAGTATGAAAAAATATTTCAATACCAAAAAAATTTCGAACGAAAGAAATTGAATTGAAAAAAAAATTTCGGCCGAAGTACTTGGCGAATTCGTGACCATGAGTGATACAGTATGTGAATTAAGCAAAAAAAACTTGCCAAGTACTTCGGCCGAAATTTTTTTTTCAATTTAATTTTTTTCGTTTGGATTTGTTTTTGTATCGGGATTTTTTTTTCATACTTATTTTTTATTCTTATTCCTGTTGTAGAACAACTGTACTGTAGAATAACTGTATTTTCAAATAATTGAAAGATTTTTTATTAGATTGAAATCGGATTGACTCGGTCAATATATATTGATAAAAATTTTAGTCAATATATCTCAATACTTATACTTTAGAATAAAACAAATTTGAACGATAAGAAAACGTAGCGGCTTCGGCTCGGCCTTTTTCTCCTTAAAGTAGACTTAGTTAGTCCATCATTAAGATGGTGTTGTTGACATTGTAAATGAACAACGGAGAAACATTGTGATGACTTTGGATACATTTCGACCCATGGTCAGAGCCCTCTTCAGAATTTTTTTATTTTAAAAATTTTCTATAATACATAATTAATTTCATTTTTATAATAATTGTAATGTATTTTTATTATAATATTCTGTTTTCTTAGTTTTTTATTAATTTTTAGTAATCGTTCGCATAAATTTTCTATTTTTATTTTTTGTGTTTTCATTCCTGTGATTTTTCCTTTATAACTTTTCTTTTTCCATTATATTTTTTTTCCTTTTCGTCAATAGTCAAAAGCTATGATAAGTTCTTGATAATAATTTTTGGAATTGTTGTTTTTTATAATGAGGTTGAGCTTTTTTACCATCATTTCGGATTTTTTAGAAATTCAATTTTCTTCGAAAGAGAATTTTTGATACGCTGTGTCACTCGTAAACTGGAATTATTATTTGAGGTTATGTTTTTTTATTTTTAATTTTTTCGTTATTTTGATTTATTGAAGGCCTTAAAACTTACTTGGCGACGATAAAAGTATTACGAATGTTCATTTTGTTGTTATGATATGCTTTTTCCATTGTTATTAATGTTTAACTATTGAATTTTTTCTTTTGAGATGGATTGAATATTTTTCACATTGTGTAACGACATTATCGAACGCACTTGTTTGAAATGACAGATATCAACAGAGATACTCAACTTGGTCATAATGCGAGAGACAGTGGTAGTCAACTTACATTTTTGGTCGTTTGTTGGTCATAATGACCGGTCAGATTACCGAGTTTTATATGATGCTAAAATTTGCGATATCGTTTTTTGAATTTATAGCTTTTTCATTAGATTTTATGTGAATCATTTCGAGAGTCAATCTTTTTACGTGATTTTATTGTAATGATAAGATTTTTGTATCATTAAAGTTAAATTCATATTTTTTCAAGAAATAATGTTCAGATAAAGCTGTTCCTGTTTTACCAGATTTTTTACAACTGAGTTTGTGTTCGTAGATTCTAGTTTTAAGCATTCTTTTTGTTTGACCTATGTAAACTGATTCACAGCTTTTGCAAAGAATCAGATATATTGCATTCGTATTTGACCCAATTTCTATTTTGTCTTTTGTGTTAACTGTTAGTGATGAAGTTATTTGAACTTTTGTGATTTCCGGGACTTAACCTACCATTCATCAATAAAATCATCACTGTGCTAAAAGTACGCCATAATGCAGCTACTAGATGGTGAATTATTTTTTATGAGTCACTTATGTAATCATAGTGGATTTTACATTTTCTTTCACAAATTTTAAATTTCGACGAACATGCTGTACGATTTTCAAAATCTTCCTATAAAAATGATGCACGACCGAAGATGTGATGATAATCTAATTCCTTATGGTAAAAAATTATTTCATTTTGGTACAAAGACAGACTTCTGAAAACTTGTTGTAAGTTTTGCTTCTCAATAAATTTTTAAAAATTGATTTGTCATGTACTTTTATTTCCCCTTTATGACTGAACGTATATAATCTTTTATTTTTTGTAATCTCATCTTATTGTAACAGCTTCTAAAATCATAACTTTTTACCATAAATGTTAAGACTATCATCACATCTTTCGTCGTACATCTTTTTTATAGGAAGATTTTGAAAATTGTACAGCATGTTTATCGAAATAAAAAAATTGTGAAAGAAAATGTAAAAAAATGTTATGAGTCACATAAGTGACTCATAAAAAAAACTACATCACGTAGTAGTTGCATCACTACACCACAACTGTGATAAATTTTATCTCAATTTATGGCGTACTGTTATCACAGTGATGATTTTATTGACGAAAGGTAGGTTAAGTCCCGAAAATCACAAAAGTTCGAATAACTTCTAAGCCGTTGATTTTCAGCTTTTTCGGATTTCGTGATTCTATATGGGGTTCTTCCGATTCGTCCCCTATCCGTAGTTTTTGTTTAGACCACTTTGACTGGGTCACCCTGTATTAGGTCTGAATAACTTTTTCATTCAATTCAGCTAGTCAATTAACGGTTTCGATCAAGCAGTCCCGTTGTTATCGTAACGAATAATGTGATTGAGAAATTGACAGCAAATTGTGTCAAATAAATGAAACAATTTATAAATCCGAGGAAAATATTTCTTGAGACTGAGAAACGATGTAATTAAGATCTGATTACGGCAGTGTATTTGGTTCAATGATACACGCATTGTCTCTTTAATAACGTATTTTTTTGCATTAAGTATACGGATTCAAAATTAGGTACTTTTTTGGGAACTAAATATCTGATGAACTCAACTGCATATATTCTTCAATGAACAAAATCTGATTGGATTTAAAAAATGTTCAACATCATCATGCTATTAAAAACAGTCACATTTATTTTGGACCACCATCTTATTAATTCCAGTCAATAACATTGATCCCTTCGAGGAACACATTTTTCTTTATTTACTTTTACTTGAACGTTTGCATGCATACGTTTTTGGGGTTGCTGATTACGAAACTGAACTAAAAATTCGAATATAAGCGAACATTTACAGTCAATACCATTGTTTTGGAAAATTTTGAAAAAATTCGAAACAATTTTTTGGAATGTATTAAGGTTGTGAAAAAATTGCCATCACGATTTTCATAGTAGATTAGTATAAAATGCATGTTTTTCATGAAAAAGCACAAATTTGGACTTTTTGTTTATACATGGTATTTATGCAATTAACAAATAATTAATGTACATATTCTTTGTATATTCATGAATGTCCGACGGACCATGTACAAATGAAAAATCGTGTATTTATTGAGGCAAAAATAGATAAATAATCGAAAAACTGCAAAAAAAAGGTAGGACAACGTATGTCCTACTATGACTCAGAGGGTTAAATCAACCAAATATCTTCCAATCATATCAATACTATTGAAACAATATTTTTTTTCTCAGTGTATTGGCATTTCTCTAATTTTTAGGTTATATTTTTATGATTGTCCTCATCGAATTTTCCGAACTATATATAAGAAATTAAAATACGCTTTTAATTTTACAAATATTGATATGAGACCCAGCAAACACGGTTGAGATCATTTTCGAAAAATTTACCTAACCAAAAATATTACAAATATGTCATATAATTGCTATCACAGAGCTGTAAATTTTACCTTATAATCATAAATGAGATGGAGTTCATGCATCCCATTGATACATGTTAACTACATCACTAAAAAATGTAAATATTATGTAGTCAAGCAGTCCTCTATGCTACCTCGGTCTATGTGATTAAGATAATATGAAAAATGACAGACATTACAAATATATAACATTGATTCGTAAAAATTTCGTAACAGGAGTACGAAAAATTTACATACAATAAGACATGTAAAATTTTGTTACGAATCGGCGCGGTAACAACCCTGATAGACAGTTCGCGACACGGTGACGGCACGATGACTGCACACCATGGTAATCTTAATGCCGACTGCACGAATTCCTATCAGGGAATTACGGAACACTGTGATATCATCATCCAGTATGATAGAAAACGTAACAAATACATAGCTTTTGTTACATGAATGTTTGCAAGATTTTAACATGTAAAATTCTCGTCACATTAGTACGAGATGTTTACATACATTTGAGACTCATAAAACTGTTATGAGGCGGTCCAGTAACGATTATAGAACAGTCAACATATCATTATCGAGTATAATAGAAAACGTAGCAGATACATACAATTTGTTACATGAATGTTTACATAATCTTCTATTGACGGACCATTTTTATAGGTTATTTGTCATCGGTACATAACTGAGAAATGCGGAGACATATACAGTTTTTGATAATTGTAAGTATTTACTATGTTTTCAATCCCACGGGACAGTGAGACTCCCAATTTTCCATAATTGTTACCGAGTTAATATTTTTACGAATTTTGGTCATCCATAAATATCTCGTATACGTCTAACGAGATTTATAGGTTATGCTGATGTCACAGATGTTAGATAAATGAAATCCGGGGTCTCTTCAATAAAGTTCAGTGTACAGACAGAGTGTAGTATAACCTAGCCAAAAACAGCATAAATGCTGTAAAAAAAGCTGAGACAAGTACATTTATGCCCCCCAAATAATAATTCCAGTTAATCCCCCCTACCACCCAGCGCCAAAATACCGATCCCCACCAAAATTTACAAAAACCCGTCTAAGTCGTTCATGCAAAGATCTCCGCACAAAAATCCTAAAAACCAACTCATCATACAAAGTTTTATGGGTAACCGCTCTCATTATCTTATCAAATTAAGTCAAATTGTACAGAGGTGATAATTTCATTCTCGTAAATGTGTGAGTTCACAAAAAGTTGATAAATAAATAAAGATCTACTAAAGTATATATGATCAAGTACATGGGATTTAATTATGTTTATAAAATCTTCAATTATGTTCATATGCCATTTCTCTAATTAATGCTTTATTACAATGAATTATTATCCTATGACTTGGAACTACAAGGGCTTTAAAAAAAAATACAGAATTGCATTAGCCTGCGTGAGCTTGAACGCTGCCACACTCTCATTTGTAATATTTGTAGTATAGTTTTATTGGTAACCAATTGATAAAAGTTTACTATCGTACGTAGAGCGGATACGCACAGAGTACTTGTCCGGCCCGAAAATTTTTCGACTGGTCAGCGAAAAATATGCTTTTTTGTTCACGGTAAATTGTTCAACCACTCCGAACATTCGGATCTCCTGACGCAGATTTGAATCTTACCCACCTTGGAATGCAATCAATTGATGACCGCTCTTACATGGCAGGCTTATTCCGTTTTGTAAAACCTGTTGTAGTAAAAACCGGTGTAAAAGTGCGTGTAAATGGTACCGGATTACTTATTTCGGGTGTACAGCACCGTTTAGACGCTCTGTAACTCCAGTTTTCCCCCGGGTGTTACAAAACCGGAATAAACGTGCCGTGTAATAACGTGAGATATGCTCCACACGAGCATCGATTCATCGATAACAATTGGTTAAAGGAAAGGAGGATAATTTGGGATACAAAACAATCCGCATATT
Source organism: Rhimphoctona megacephalus (assembly GCA_963989365.1). Taxonomy (NCBI): domain Eukaryota; kingdom Metazoa; phylum Arthropoda; class Insecta; order Hymenoptera; family Ichneumonidae; genus Rhimphoctona; species Rhimphoctona megacephalus. The sequence goes on along the minus strand of OZ022420.1, from coordinate 6,308,580 downwards.
GTGATTCCAAATTAGCTGTGTTTACTTTACTAGTTAATGCCAAAATGTATGGTAGATTAATGTTGACTTATGTGACAAATTTTATGAAAAATTTTCGGGCCGGACAAGTACTCTGTGCGTATCCGCTCTACGTACGATAGTAAACTTTTATCAATTGGTTACCAATAAAACTATACTACAAATATTACAAATGAGAGTGTGGCAGCGTTCAAGCTCACGCAGGCTAATGCAATTCTGTATTTTTTTTTAAAGCCCTTGTAGTTCCAAGTCATAGGATAATAATTCATTGTAATAAAGCATTAATTAGAGAAATGGCATATGAACATAATTGAAGATTTTATAAACATAATTAAATCCCATGTACTTGATCATATATACTTTAGTAGATCTTTATTTATTTATCAACTTTTTGTGAACTCACACATTTACGAGAATGAAATTATCACCTCTGTACAATTTGACTTAATTTGATAAGATAATGAGAGCGGTTACCCATAAAACTTTGTATGATGAGTTGGTTTTTAGGATTTTTGTGCGGAGATCTTTGCATGAACGACTTAGACGGGTTTTTGTAAATTTTGGTGGGGATCGGTATTTTGGCGCTGGGTGGTAGGGGGGATTAACTGGAATTATTATTTGGGGGGCATAAATGTACTTGTCTCAGCTTTTTTTACAGCATTTATGCTGTTTTTGGCTAGGATTTGTCGACTTTTTGTAAGGAATTCATAGCTTGTTAATTAAACATGTCAATATTGTGTACGTACTTGGGTATGAAATTTATAGCCTGCCAATTAAACATGTCTATATTATGTATGTATCTGAGTGATGCAAAAGAATTGACATTTTTTTCGGCATTGCAGCAAAATATGGTAACATGTTATCAAAAAGTGATACTCTCAAGAATTGAATCCTGAATCAAAATTTTAGAGGTCGCTCAATCGATTTTTTAATGATTTCGGCTAAAAATGGATACATGATCGAATTTCGAGCTGGTGTATATTCGGACTAAAAATGAAATGTGAAATATTGATCTAAGAAGTGTTCAAGTGAATTCAATCTTCGTAATTAACCGTCAATACTTATAAAATTATTAGATTACTTAACGGGGTCATCCCATGTGACAGCTATTTTTTTTCGCTTTTTTGGGATTTTTTTTTTGATGAACCATTAAAACACAATATCTTTAAATTTTTACCACACATTTATTAAAATTTTTACAGTTCCTCAGAATTTTATCAAACAAAAATAACGAGTTGAATCGACTTTACACCGTTCGGAAGACACTCATGTGTTGGTTGACGGCTGCCATGATTCCGGAGGTTTTGCTCATCTGAAATCAAAAAATCAAACGGCATTTTAATTTGTAGACCTGAGACTATCGCTGGAACTAGAGTAAAGTAAAAATATCGAAAATTGAATTTTTGACACGGTTTTAAAAGTCGAAAAAAACGACGAAACTTGGAACTTAACATTTAAAACCGTGCCAAAAATTTAATTTTCGATATTTTTACTTTATTCTAGTTCCAGCGATAGCCTCAGGTCTACAAATTAAAATGCCGTTTGATTTTTTGATTTTAGATGAGCAAAACCTCCAGAATCATGGCAGTCGTCAACCAACACATGAGTGTCTTCTAAACGGTGTAAAGTTGATTCAGCTTGTTATTTTTGTTTGATAAAATTATGAGGACTGTAAAAACGTTAATAAATGTGTGGTAAAAATTCAAAGATAGTGTGTTTTAATGGTTCGTCAAAAAAAATTCCCAAAAAAGCAAAAAAAATAGCTGTCACATGGGATGACCCCGTTAAAACGTACAGTAGTTCTGAGAAGATACGACGCATAAAAGAACAACGAACAAGTAAAAACTTGACTTTTTTTTTATTTTGTAAAAAAAAATTTCAAAAAATATTGCACCGAATCATGCGTGCCAGCAGATCAACGGATCGGAAAATATTCCATAAAAAATGATGCCGAAGAAATACTCCAATAGCATCAGAATGCACCGAAAGTTTTTAAATATAAGTAATCACAACGAAACGAGATTTTGAAACAAAAAAATATACGTACAAAATTTCGAGAGCTAAAGTTTGATTGGAAAAAATAATTTTGGCCGAAGTACTACGCGAGTTTTTTTTAATAATATTTATTGATTACGAATTATATCTCACGAGCAATAGATAAAAAAAAATTGGTGAAGTACTTATGAAATTTTTTTTTCTCAAATCAAATATCTTTTCGCTCAAAATTATTTCGCATCGCCTGATTCCGTTTTGTGTTGCAAATGCAAAGTGCACTCTAGGGTGGTTTAAAACCACATATAATTCAAACCTAGGGTGATATCATACACCATTCTCTCAGTTATATAAAAAATGAAGAGAATGGTTTCCTAATAAACTTTATTGTTGCATGCAAGAGACATTTTATGGTAAAAGAGAAGGGCACTGTTTTCGACTCCGTTCTAGAATTTACGTTCGGAAAAATGAATTGTTGGGGCTAAAGTTAATAAAAAAAATTGTTTATTAAGGTACTGTTCAAAAGTTTATTTATTAAATTACACTTTATTTTTGCACTATCACTCTTCTATCTATATATATAAAAGTTACTTTAACCAAAACTGAAACTGACCACGATCTTTATAACCTCACAACTGTTCAAAGATATCAAATATTCACCGAATACGAGTTCATCATACACCATTCTCTTAGTTATAAAAAAAAAAAAACAAAGAGAATGGTTTCTAAATAAACTTTATTATTGCATTCATGGAACATTTTATGGTAAAAGAGAAGAGGCACCGTTTTTGACTCCGTTCTAGAGTTTACGTTCGGAAAAATGGATTGTTGGGGCTAGGGTTAATAAAAAAAATTATTTATTTAGACACTGTTCAAAAGTTTATTTATTGATTTAAACTTTATTTTTACACTATCACTCTTCTACCGATAATATAATAAAAGTAACTTTAATGAAAAGTTGAAACTGACCGCGATCTTTATAACCTTACAACAAAGATATTAAATGTTCATCGAATAGGCATTTAAAGTCCTGATCTCGAATATGTCTAACCAAAAATAAAATTATCTGCTTTCACACCCGCGATTTTTATAATCTTACTTTTTAACCCCACAACTATTACTAGTATAACCGCGATCTTTATAAAATCATTTAATCTTATGACTACCCGCGATCTTTATAACCTCATTTTTCTTACGACTATCACCATTAATCCGCGGCCGCGATCTTTATAACCTTTTTCATTTCAACAGCTGTCACTGTTATTATTAAAAAAGATATGAAACGGTCGGCGGTCACATCGACGAACACACTGTTACATGTCACCAGAATATTTCTAGTTACAACTAGTGTCACTAGACAGCGACCGCGAAACGTCAGAAAATGTGTGCGAAAAACGCCACCCATTTTTCATGGCACGGAAAAATAAAATATTAATATTTACAATATGCAATGGGATACAGAGTTCTAAATAGTCACGATCGAAAGAAAAAAAAAATAAAAAATACGTGAACCAGCAACATCTTTCAAAACGCTATAATTAATCAATTATCGCCGAAACAATTTTCGGAGATTTTAAAAAACCATTCGATCCAACTCTGCTTGCTGTAAAGAGTCTAGTAGCGAAACACGTCTTTGTTTTTATAGTATTTTAAATGTACTTGTCTCGAGTCGCTACCGCGACTCTAGATGTAGTAAAGTGTAGTGTAGTACAGTGATTCTGAAGTTTTCGACTTTTAGAACTTTATAAAATAAAATATATGAAATTAAAAAAAAAAAAATTGAGAAAATTATATAATTATCAATCGATTCTTGCGTTGTTAATTAATTCGTGGTAAATCTATATATTTTTAAATTACATGTTGGATCTACAGTGATATTCACATTAGTGAAATACAAATTATCAAGAGGACGACAGTGTAGTAGGTAGGGTGCGTATTTTTGGGAATAATCAGGTAGGTAGGTCGATTCAAATTCCTGTTCAAGTAGGAAATTTTTTCCGCAAAAATTAATGTTAGCAATAGTGGGAACAATGAATATCATAACCTATGATGAAAATCTGAATCCTAAATCGAAGAAAGCTTTTTTAAAAATATTTTTAGGCTTTTTTATGTATGTAGCAAAACAAAGGGCTTCCGTTCTCATATCATTGGTTATGAAAGATTTACATAAAAAATACAAAATTACATTTCCAGTTCATGATGTGTCGGGTATGTAAAAAACATGTAACATTGGAATCACATTGACTTCATTGTTACGAATACTATATATAAGCATTACAAGTTTTATGACACACTGAGAAAAGAAATTTGTTGTATCAACAAATTTTTTGTTGAATCAACAAATTGTGGCGAACAAAATAAAATTTGTTAATTCAACAGAAAATTTTGTTGATTCAACAATATTTTCGTCGTAATGAGAAATATTTATTTAAGCCTGCAAATTAAGTGGTTAAATTAACCAAATTTTTGTTGAGTTAACGAATTTTATTTTGTTCACCACAATTTGTTGATTCAACAAAAATTTTGTTGAATCAACAAATTTCTTTTCTCAGTGCAGTTACATATTTGAGCTGAATATGTTACATGATTTTTACTTGTAGTTTTTTCATAACTGTGATTTGGTAAATGTGTGACAAATTTGAGAACAAGACTATTTCATTCAGGGAGCATGTGATATCAATGTTATATCTAATATAAGAGCGCGCGAACAAAACACGATCGAAAACGGTTATGTAGCAGAAACGTAAACAGAACCTGCTATAAGATCGGTTCGTAGCACTCCTCCTCCCCCCTCCTTTTTTTGTGTGTCCAGTGAATCGGTATTATGTAACAGCGCAGTTTGAGTTGAGGCTTGAAGATTGAAAAAATCTCCCTTAAGAATAATCTGTGTCTTATGTAGTATTGAATTATTATTATTATATTTTCCCACTATTAAAAACAAATATGATGAAGTATTCTTTCATACATCACGCACTGGATCTTCTTTTATTAAAAGCCGCGTTGGAAATATAGGTATCATATTTTAACAAAGGATTGTCAATGAGATCATGATGTACACTACCGACGAAAAGTTTCCGGACAAAAGTTTGATAAAGTTTCGGGTGTGCATATGCGGTAGGTCGTGATATATAAATAGGTCAGTCGAATCGAATTCGCGTATGGATAAAAAAATTCTTCATAGAGTGACCATGATGTAAAACATTTTTATAGACGAAAAAAAAAATTCTTTTGTTTAAAAATAAAATGAAAATTGAGACTGAAACCGGATTTTGGATTTAGCGGCTGGCCAGCGGATCAGAAGATGCTGTTCACTGGCTATACATTTTTACTGGCTAAGCGCTAGATTTCACAAGGATACCCAGCAAATACCGCTGAGATCAATTTCAAAAATATTATGTAATGAAAAATATAACAGATATGTCATCTAATTGTTATCACAGAGCCATAACTTTTCCGTTTCAAACATAAATGTGATAAAGTTCATACATCCCACTGATATGTTTTAGCTACAACACAAAATATGTAAGCTTTATGTAGTCAAGAGGACTTTCATGCTAATTTCATCTTTGTAGTGAAAATAACACAGAAGATTATGAACATCCCAAATATGTAATATTAACATGTAAAAATTTTGTTACAGGAGTACTAGATATTTACATATCATGATGCGTATAAAATTGTTACCAGTCAACGCGGTAACAATTACAGAACATTGTGATATCACCATCTGGTAGGATAGGAAACGTAATAAATACATAGTATTTATTCCACGAATGTTACAAGATATTACTACGTAAAAATATCGTCACACGAGTATGAGACATATGTTAAAAACTCGTAAAATTATCACGAGAAGACCCGGTAAAAATTACAGAACAGCGGTCATATCCCTATCTAGTAAAAAACGTCGCAAATAATTAGAATTTGTTAAATGAATGTTAACAGGAAATTCCTATTGACTGACTATTTTTATAGGTTACGTGTCATTCATACATAACCTAAAATTGCGGAAAAATATATCTCTTTTGATAGATTATACGTATTCACTACGTTATCAGTCCTACTGAATAGTCAGATTATCAATTTCCTGTAATTGTTACTGAGCTGGCTCGTAACAATTTTATTTACATATTTTGGTCATAAATAATTAACTTTTAGAGGACGGGACTGGTCCCTTTACACTGAGAAAAATTTATGGTTCACAGTACCATATTTGCATATTTCCCTGAGAGGATAGAAATACTTTTAAGGTAACGCTAACTCAAAAAAATATGGTTGCATTTACTGTATTTTATAAGTCGTTTATATTACGCGCATATATTAACAGCAACAATGATCTTGCCAAACATATGTTGCGTATTTGTTACCAAATAATAGTGATATTTTTCCTAAAATAAATATTACCGTTAACGATCAGGAATAGTACTCTCGACTATACTCACGGTACGCTTGGCAAAAATTTAAAGTAGACCATACTAGATATTTCCTTGGTGCCATAAACATATTATATTGCTACTATAAGATGAAAATGTTTAGTCAGATTTATCACATTTTAATAAGAAAACCTGATGTGCACATACGTTAATAGTAACATTCATTTTTGCGGATACAAAATAGTGTGATCCGTAATGTTTATTGTAAGGACCATTGATATTTTTTGAGGATACCATTTTTGGATTTTTTAATAAATTTACTTTGCTCGTGTTCTTAATTATCACACATCAAAAGTGCGTTTTACTTTCTGGAAAGATGTGTTTAATTAATACTTCGTTTTTGCAGAAAAACCATTGTCGCGTCGTACTTTTACTCAGGTGAACGGCATAAATATCCCTTGCGGTATGGTTGATATAACGACAACAAATAGTCATTGATAGTTAGAAACACAAGTCTCCGCGACATTACATAAATTGTTACTATTATGAGATATTTTAATAATGCCTATCCATTAAAAGATATTAATTACCATATAAATGGTAAAATTCAGTGCAGGTCAATCCAAAAATGAATAAGCTACAGTATACCATATTTTTCATATCCATAGTAACTTACTTATAATGTTACTTGGATTATTTGATCATTGTAAGGGTTTTTACTATGATTTTTAGTCCTTTTTAAATAACACATGGTTATCCACACCATTGGGATTATATGTTTGGATGAACACTACAGATATAGTCCAATTAACTATAACATAATTGTCCTAACAATATTTTTTGGTACATTTTACCATAGAGCGGACAACTATACGTGTATAGTTGCGAGAACTAGTGTCTTTTTTCTCAGTGTAGGGACCACCTGTTTGGTCGGAGACTCGTCCTGAGTTATACATTTGATTTATATATGAATTACACGATTTGAAAGAGGTCGATTTGCACTGAAAATTTCCCGTCCTCTAAAGGTTAACTCGTGTAGGTGTAACGAGATTTTTAAGTTACGTGGATGTCATATTTAACTTTGATATTACACATGACCAATGTAGGTTAAAGTTTAAGGAATAAATGAACTCCAGTCCCCCTTCAATATAAAGTTCGGTCTATATCTGTATCGTGATATAGTGATACTGAAGTTTTTCAACCGTATAAATTTTAAAAATAAACTTTAAAAAAATTTAGTTAAGTTATAAAAATATCCATTCATCCATGTGTTGTTAATGAATAATTCTTGATAAATCTATATATTGGCAAAAAATACACAGTACAAAAAATACACAGGCACAGTAGTATTCTCATTGGATAATTAAGAATTGTCAAGGAGTCAATATCGTAGTAGGTAGCGTGCGTGTTCGTTAAGTCAAGAATAAACAGAAGATAGGTAGGTGGGTGAGTTCAAATCCTCGTGTAAGCAGAAATTTTTTTTCGCAAAAATGTATGTTAGCAATAGTGAAATTAACCCACAAAGTACACATGTGCTTCAAAAGGTCCCAACGGTCGAAAATGCACGTGGCATTTCTCGGCGGTACAAAGTGCAAGGATACAGGTGCAGGGTAAAAAAAAATTCAGTTCCCCTAATACAAATCCCCCTCCAAAGGAAAACTTAGATACTTAAACCGGTCCAGTGACATCAGTGATAAGCAACACGGGAGTAAATATAGTGTGCACTCTGAGGGTTAAGAGAATATAATGACCTAAGAAGAAAAACGGAATTGTAAATGAGAAAAAAAATTATTTCAAATATTTTTGGGCTATTTTATGGATGCACAAAACAAAAGGGACTTCTGATGAAACTGTTACTCTCATATATCATTGGTTATGACAAATTTATATGAAAAATACAGAATTATGTTTCCAGCGGATGGGTATGTAAAATACATGTAACAGTGAAATCACATTGACTTCATTGTTATGAAGATTATACATAAGCGTTGCATGTTTCGTAGCAGTTATATCTTTGATTTAAGTATGCTACATGATTGTTACTCGTAGGTTTCTCATAACTGTGATTTGTTAAAAGAATGACACATTTGAAAACAAACTCTCTTCATTCACGGAGCTGGTGATATCAATGTTATGACCAATGTAACAGCCGTTACATAAAATGGTCGTAAATGTTTTCAAACTGTATTTGCTAGGTACATATAGCACTAGAAGTGAGCAAGTTTCACTAGCTAGACGCTAGCCCGTAGTAGAAAAAAACTAAAAAGCAGCTAACTCTATGCGGGACAAATTTCTATATGGGTTAGTCTCTGTTTTTCACGTCCCTCTGTAGCAGAGTTAGCCACAAAATTATTGCCGTCTGTCATACAACTACCTAATCTTAATCAATTTATGCTCAATTCTACGAATTTCATTTTATTCTTTTTAATGCAACACATGAGAAATAGAGATTCTCTCTTCAATCTTGAGTAATTACTGAATAACAAGATGATGTGTGCACACGTTTTAAGATCCCGCCTACCCTAGTATTAGAAATTCGCTTAAGAAAATGGAAAGTTCGCGTGTATCGAGAAACCAGCTATTACTGACTATCACGGCATTATTAAAATGTTATTGTTGCTGAGAAGAATACAAAACTATGTCGATAGTTTATATTTATTGGATTTCATGAACCTTGCTCACTTTCTTATTCACCCAATACCAACTTACCATTGCTTCATCATTTTATTGCGAATGATACGATGACTTCTGGTGGATCGGACGAAGGATCGGTCGATGAAAGACTGACTCGTACTACTGTAGTCTATACATTTACTATTCTCCGGAACTTTTCACCCATAGTTATATTGGCCTGTCCCGTACTCTTTTTCTTTTACTCACCCTCGTTTACTCCGAAGCTTGAGTAAAGAGCGTTTTTGTGCTCAATTTAATCGGAAGGCGGTTTTTATCGCTCGCGCACCCTTCAACCGATGCCTGTAACTAACGAGCAAATTCTAACCATCCTCGGGTGATTAAAGATCATACAAATTAAATTTCCGGATGCTATATTCTTGTAAAATTATAGAGATTGAACGCAGCATACTAAAATATATCTACAATATTTTATCTCTTACAGTACATACTCAAATATATTTTGCAAAGTAAATAAGTTTTTAAACGAAAATTTTCAATTCTATCTAATGTTCTCATAAAAAAAAATTCGTTTGTAAAGTGAAAAAATGATTTTTTTTGTCAGTGTATTGATTCGATCGATGCTAGTCTACATTAATCGCTTAAAAAAGAATGAATAATGCTATCAAAGACAATTGTTCTATTATACAGGTGAATAAAAATCTGGTACTTAATTACAAGTTAGATGACACTGATTAAAATAATAAATGATTGCGTGTAGATCGATTGATACAGTATTTTAGAAGCTATTGTAAAAATTTATCATATACTACCACAGGATCAATCAATCCACCACAATCTACCACAGGTTTAATCAATTATTTAAGGAACTGTTATTCAGCGTTCACCGTTAACAACTTTAATTGCTCATTTATTTGTAGAAAACTATTTCAACAGTAGCAAGTAGTTGGTAATTGCGTATTCCAAACGTTTTTATACATGCCTATATCGAAAGCATCACATCCTTAAGGAGGGGTTTTCAATAAAAGATCTGATTCCTATAACATGATCGGATAAAACGAAGACTGTACCAAAAAATACTCGACATTTTTCGTTATCAACAAAATTCCGGTGTGTTCGACCGGGAAGCAATGGGAGATGTGAACCAGGTTGAGAAGTGAGGTTCTTATCTGTCGAATTAGAAAATTTATTAACATGCTCTAGTGATTTAGTAGGGTGAATTCCTCGCGATTGAAACTGTAAGTCTAGGCTGTTTACGACATTCGTCGATGACTGGTGTATATATACATACGTATGTAGAATCTCGAGATACAGTGAGGCGCTATTATTCAGAACAAATATTTAAAAATTGTAACGTTTAGAGAAAACTATTTCCGATAAAAGTCGCACTTAGCTAATCAATTCTATCGGGTGAAATTATGTTCGGTGTTTATGAGTGAGGCAGTTGTACTCTCAACTAGTTTGCAGATTAACAGAGTCATCGGGTCGTCATTTTTCGCATTCTTACTATTTAACACCAACAATTTCATCAATAATGTGATGTGTAATGAAATGTTATCGAAACCTTATTACAACAATCGTGTTAACGATTTCATGGCCACGAATCGTATATGTGTTATGACTTCACTGGGATTTTGTCTACAATGGAAAAAACTCAATAAATTAACTTAAGGGAGTGAAAAATGTTACGGAATGGTACAAGCCGACTACCTGCATAAACCGTTTGCCTGCTGCAAACTTCGAAAGTCCATGGGCTTTCTAATTATTATTAATTATTAATAATTATTATTAATTATTAATAATTATTATTAATTATTAATAGTTATTATTAATTATTAATAATTATTATTAATTATTAATAGTTATTATTAATTATTAATAATTATTATTAATTATTATCGTTTACGGTAAGCTGATTTTGGAGTTCAGTTGCAGATTAAAATTAAATGGGTCACTGCGAGTGAATAAGGGTAACATTTTTTAGCTAATTAACCCGGTATAGCAGAGATAAACAGCTGAGAACATTATCGCTCAGCATTTCATAATTCACTGCCTCTTGATAGGTTCATCACGACTTTCGCGATATCGTATATAGTAATGTAATTTAGAAAATGGCTTTAAGTGCATCTGAACTGGATAGCTGACTTTTTAATTCATTCAGGACAAACTAGTTTTTCGTGTTGAGAGAATCGGCTGGAAAATGTCATTTATTACCTCCATTGAATTAATTCGTGAGCACCAACGACTCCATTCATTCGCGAGCTTGGAGTTGGTGGACAGTACGAAAGTCGGAGACAGATACGAAGTGCACGGATGTGAATGAAAAAAGTTGAGCGTTCCAGAATTTTTGGAGCAGTTACTAAATCAAAAGTTTCTTCTAACGAAACTGGTGTCATCTCCGCAATGCTCTGCAAAACAGACTGGGAGAGGTAAAACTCTTAACGGAGTTGGACTCTGACCAAGCACAAGCTGAAAGCTTCAAGAAACGCACGTAGAAGGGCTGAAATGGGTGAAGAGAACGAAGCAAAAATAGGCGAACAAGGCGCAGAATGAGAATCTCATTGACTTCCGGTGAAAACGTTTCAACTTGTTCTTACTAAGAAAGCACCAAGACGAGAGAATGGTTTCGTGAAATGGACGAAAGACTAAGTAAGTCGATTACGTTACCGAGAAACGAGAGAATTCCACGACCTTTAATGGCATCATTCGTCGTTAGGATGTCGAAGCTCTTCTACTTTGGACTTCGATCTCGCTTACAGTGCCTGATTCTTTCACAAAGTAGTAGAAACTAATCCAACTAACTTCAGTATACGATGATACTAGGTCGGGTTACGTACTGAGTGGGGATAAAGTATGGCTTTGTTGAAGTGTATGGAACAAAAAGATGCTCGTCATTCTTCTGTAAATCCATCAAATGTACGAGGTTTGGCTACTGCTATTTCAGTCTTCGTTTTTGATGGTCGTATATAACCGCTAGAACCAAACAAGTTTCTGTCTTGCGAATTTCTACATGGAATAGGATATCACTCATAAATTAGAGGTTATTAAACCTCTTACCTGTGAGCACTTACGGTGGGTACATGTTATTTTTGTGCATATATGCGTCATACACAGTGTAGGAGTTAATACTCAATGAAGAGAAATACTCGCTGAGTACTTCTTCACTGAACATTTTGTAATCTACCCACCCTTCAAACGTCGTTCGCAGTTTATGGGTCCATCTGTCCGAGACAAATATGATCGTTAGGATTAAAATAATGATGATATCTCGAAAGAACATTATAACAAAAAAAAATCAACTTCAAAAAAGACCTGAAAGTAAACAAAAATATATAAATATTTTAGAAGCCTATACTGCGGCATCATTGTTATATTACAAGATTTGTAGTTAGTGCCGAATAAATTAAAATTATAAAAATTTAAACTGATAACTGCAAACTATTACGCATATGAATTGACGACTGGGGATAGGATTTCTATGTAATTTGTTAGGCATCGACTTCAATTTTTTTTTATCCACAGTTTTAGATTTTAAAATATTTTCTTTTACTTTTTAGGGCTTTTTTGAAGTTCGTTTTTTCCGTTAAAAGGTGTATTATTTTTCGATTTTGAGTTGTCGTCGTTCAAAAAAAAATCATGCCAAAAAAATGTCATGCACTTCAAAATACACTTTTCAATTTGCGAAATGATTTGGTTAATAAGACATTGTAGTTTAACATTGTTTAGAAAACAAATAATAAATTGAAATCCTAACCAGACATAAACAGATTATGAAAATATTGACGCTATCATCAGATCATGATAAAATTAATATGGGCCCACCTCAAAAGTTCCTTCTTTAGAACAAAAAAAGATTTACCCTAATTAGCTAACCTGGTAAAAAGTTATGCGTAAACATACATAAAAATAGAAACTAGTCGAATTTAGAATCTGTTCCTTTTCTGAAGTTGATTCAAAAAGGAAAATAACACCATATGAGCGTATGGTATCGGCGAAGGTCCAGATCATCGTTGTGGCTACGAAGGAACGAATAAAAATGTAAAACAAAAATCAAGCATTCCAGAGCAAAGTATAACTCGTTTTTTTTTACGACGAAATCACCGAAAAAGATCTTAAGCATACTCGCTCTTAATCCTGTGGTCGCTTGAGGCGTAAACCATGCTTGTGGCCTCGCCTTGTGTTCAGTGTTCTCCCCTTGGTCGTTCAAGCGGTATGCCATCAAGTTGTCGAGGGACTCGATGGCCGTGATAATTTAATGGACGGTACACGCATATGGATATACATGCGCAACCCTATGCCGAGGAATAGGGGTTCTGTGTTTGCTTGCTCTTCTCAATTCTCTCGTAGACTTCTACGATGTCTGAAAACTTGACTGCTACATTTATCTTTTGATCGAAGAAAAAGAGCAAGGGGAAGAAAAACATGACAGTCAGGAAACACAAGCTGAGTCGTTTTATGAGCAATACCGGGAGGTTTTTTTAAAACTTGTTTTCATTCACTTCATTATAGCTGATACAATGTACACACTATATTTGTGCGAAATAACAACCCTGATATCGCGTTCAAGTAGTTTGTTGGAAGCGATCGACGAACGTGAAAAGAATATACGTGCTCTCCAAGAATATCCTCGGAGCAAGCTGAACGGAAGGGTTTCTGACTGCGGTACTCGTAAAAAAAATTGCAACTGCGCTTCTGTACCCATATATTCTTTACATACACGTATCCGATCAGAAGTGGAGAAACAAGAGGAATACGAACAAAAAAATAAAATGGAGTGTATCATAAGACTGGTGAGCAATGGATTACCTCGATAGATCGTCTTCCGGCAAGTCACTTGGCCTTTTCGATTAAAGAGATACAGAAAGATCCATAATATATCAGATCTATCTTGACCAGTCATGATATTAATACCAAAAAGGAATTTGTGCACCTCTTTTGAAATGATGTTTACATTCAATCATTTGCATGATAATGTAAAATGTTAATTGAATAAGAAAAACGGACGTTTTGATTAGATAAAAGATTTACAGTAATTTGACTTAATAGCCTTATTCCAATGTAAAATAGGAATGCTTATCATAAGGCCCCAAATATTTATTTCTAACTTTTCTTACCACACTCACTGACTATTTCATTGCAGTCAGCTATTTAAATTGTTAAAATTAATTTAATGGATATTAAGTGCATTCCCATCGTAAATAATCCATATTCGCGAATCGCTTTGCCTCATCGTAAGAGACTATACTGGCTTAGAGTGTTCAGGCACGTTGATGCACAGATAAGATGTCGTTGCTAGTGCAAAACCGCGACCGTTACACGGTATTTCCTATGTAGTTATGCGGTATTGCAGTATCACCGACGATATACGATATGCATAAGAGATAGGCTTCCCCTACTTCATCGATATATGTATAAAGAGACAACGTCAATATTCCAGTTGGACTTAGGCCACGTCCATGAACAGAAAGCTCAATGAACATTTGGAATTTCTAGTCTCTTCATGTTTATAAACAGTGTGCATGTAATCTAGACAGAGTCTTTAGACGGCGATCATGCATAGACATTAAGAACTAAATCAGCATACCATCCGTTGCTCGCTTGCCAGCTACTAAGTTGTTGTTGGTGCAAGGATACCTATACCCACTTAACCCGTTAGCAGGCGCGCTATGAGACTTTTTCTCACACTTATATTAAAATGATGATTACTCGAAAAACTCAAATGGCATAAGAATTTAAATTTTTTTTTACCTTCACCAAATGTATTCTTCTGTATGATAGAAGAGTTAAAAAATTTTTTTGAATTTTTTTAATTATTATTTTTTGGTTTTTAGTGTCAATTATCGTTGTATTTATGATTTTAAAAAATAAAAATGTTTAATAGCCACAATCGCTGTAGTAAAATTGTTCTCAAGTTCCTATTTATCAAATTAAGCACATGAAGTTATACATGTGAGAAAATCTCTCATCGCGCGGCCAATGTTTAAAGTGTATGTAGCGCGCTTGTCGATGGGTTAAAGAAAGAAAGAAAGAAAGGAAGAGAGAGAGAGAGAGAGAGAGAGAGAGAGAGAGAGAGAGAGAGAGAGAGAGAGAGAGAGCAGAGTCAACTGAGAGTACACATCGATGAAGTTCATATAGAGTCAAAAAGAGATTGGAAATATACAGGATAAGAACATGAAAGGTCCGCAAGGAAAGTTTGACTTGCGATGATGCTAAAGGTAAGAAAGTTTCTGTCAACGAATATTGGTCAACTCTATTCGAACCGGTGCTTTTGGTATTGCAACCAGAGACTTCAAAAGCATCGGAAGACAGAGAGTCCTCTATTCAAGTCTTAGACGACCCCTTGGTACATAGGAAATGTATAGATTGATTTCAAAAACCTCCTTGAACAGGCGACGTTCATGATCAAAGCTGTCCCCGAGACCAGGCCTTGAAGATCTATGCATCAAGGATCTGTTGTAGATGAAAATGTTGCACACAAACGAGAGAGAATATTAAGCAATACCAGAGAGAAAGAGAACGATTTCTTGAGATGGAATGCAAAGAGCAAATAGTGAGATCACAATAATACATGTAGATTTGTTTAGCTAAAACTAATGGAAGTGAGCATGAAACAGAGGGAAACCAAATGATGATAGTAGACAAGACATGAGTCCAGGAACAGAAAACAACGTTTGGTGGTGTGAAAAGATGGAAAACGGTTTCAGATAATTATACTGGCGTCAAAGCTTGGCCTCGCATACATTATATACGGGAAAAAGTCGAGCCTCTTGTGTATACAGACGAAAAGTACTTTCCGGGGTATATACGTCTCTGTCACTAGGAAAAAATCATTGACGTCAATTCATGGTCGGATTAATTGTATCCCCGGTGAAGAATAGACTTAAATATACATATGGAGTCCTGTGTAATACAGCCATCCATGCATATGTTTGCGAATATGTGCATGTGTGTGTGCTCAATCGTTTTGTTGGGATGTATCAAGTAATGTTGGTAATTCTGATACACTGTTTCCACTTTTAACTTCAAATATATCCATCTGCAGCGGTGAAAATATTGCTGCGACGACAAGGGGGAGAATAAGCAAAGCTCTCTTCAAATGTATCTGATGTTTACGGTGCCCTGCTGAAAAACTCCGGCAAATCTGGCGCTAGTACAGTCGCAATATCACTCTTTTTATGATTATTCCTATGCCTCGCGTGTTTATTGCGGTCAAAATGATACAAAATATAGAAAGACAGACAACTGATATAAGTATATATTCCGTAGTGCCGAAATGGAAGTTGTTTCACCATTAACTTTTGATGAGCGAATTTAACTTCTGCTGTTGTTATCGACAAAAGATTTGTTAACAAGAATCTTCAAATTTTATGATTATAACCCTAGAATTCAAGACCTATTTTTTTATATCTCCAAACGCATGACTGGAGTCACTAACGACCCCACGACTTTTTTCGATCGTACAATCGTTCCTCCAGAGATAAAAATGCTTAACAGTAGATGAATTTCTTTGTTTTTAAATTAGATAGAGAACTGCATGTGAGAAATTCAGTTTCATGCAAGTTTAGTTAATAAAAAATCATTTAATGATAAAAAAATATGAAAAATCGGTCAAAACCACATTTTTTAAATAATCTGGTATATTTTCTTCTTAATTAATTGATTTAAACAAATCAAACGCGGTTTGAGAGAATATATATTTGACTATCGAAAAAAAAATTCCACCCCTTTTCTCTCTCTCGAAAAAAGTGAATTATTTACAGCTATGAAAAATGAAGAGGTTCGAAACATAAAAAACTGTAAACGCCAATAAAAAAGCCATAAGAAAATAGTTTTCAATAAAGTTTAATTATTTTCGCTTTGAAAAATGTCAAATAGATGAAAAACTGAAAAATTGAACAACAATTCACTGCAAAAACAAACGTGTTGTTTCAACGCGTTTTAGGCGTGTAAATGTTGAGGCGGATTTCTACACGTTTCTTGCTGTGTTACTGTATAAAATAATACGTTTTAGTCGTGTTGTAACAATATTGGCTAAGCACGATCTATTAACATGATTCCCGTATTGCATCAAAACGTTTTAAGCGTTTTTGACGTTGAAGCTCGAATATACATGATTCCAGCCGTGTTGCTGTTTAATTAACACACTTCGCGCGCATTATTCATGTATGTATATGAAAGAGCCAAAAATGTGTCGAAAAAAATTTATTTTCACCTGTACTAATTCATTTTCCGCCACACTTGATCGTATTTGATAATTCCGCGTACTCCCGAAATTAATCGTATTGGAGGAAAATGCCTGCCTACTTGGGGATTTGAACCACCCTACCTACCTATCTACACGTTCTAACGCACACACGCTATCTTTTACACTACTATGACTTTATTACTTGTTGGACAATAAATGTATAATGTAGACTGAAAATTTGTCATAAAATAAAATAGATAAATACCTACACTGCATTTAGAAATAATCCACGCGCTTTACATAAAAATGGGTTGCTAAGTAGAAAATTTATAAAACATTTTATAGGCAATGTAAAACGATTCAATGGTTTTATGCGATTTTCGTTTTATTCTTTTTTTTTCGTCCGCTGAGTTTACACGATTTCTGTTTTGTTATTGGTTCGGTCTACTACTAGCACCATAACCGTATTAGGTATTCCCTGCCTTTCGTGTAAAAATGGCGTGATGATATACCAAATGTGGCCTGCGCGGGAAAAAGTTGTGATGGAATAAAACATCTTTCGATGCACTCTCAAAATAGCACATTTGACATTTAAAATTAGTCATGATAATGATTTCGTTAATGTTAGGGTGGGGCGGGGCTAGTTGAGCATAGGGGTCAGTTATGCAATCCAGATACTTCGAAAACTATACGTCATACAACAAAACATTAAATGAGGGAATGAGAGGGCTGAGGAAAGGGAACTCATTACTCGACCGTTCGTTGCCGGACGACGAAGCAAAATGCGCGGACGCTTTGTTTATTTCAAGAGCAAACAGTAAAAATTTACGTCGTCATAATTTTTTGGCTCGACTCGAAAAATTTTTTTTTTCTGCGAGCACGTAAGTGTTAATCTCTTACATATTAATAGCATTTTTAATTTTCGAAAAATTTTTAGCTCTAGTTCCAACCGTGTTATCGTGACCTAAGTTCTGTTTAAAAACGCTGGATTGGGATTAGTTGAACAGTCGCTGCTCATCTTGCCCCACTAAACTTTGATTGCAAAAAAAATTATATATTTGTTTTCTTTTTCATTTGAGGATGCGAACATATAAAAGAAAGACCTCGAAGGGTTCAGCTTCGATTCAAAAGCTGAGTGACGCTGCAAAAGCTATCGTGAACGAGCGCAAGAGTGTAAATTCCGCTGCCAAAGAATACAATATCGATCGAATGACCCTAACTAGGTATATAAAAAAATTAAAATCTCAGCCTGTTTCTCCATCGATGTGTTATGTAGTGCTCATACAAATATTTTCTAAAATGCAAAAAAAATCCTTAAAAAGTTATCTGCTGCACATGGTGCCTATGGCCGTATTCCAAAACCCGCTGCCAACGCTGTGAGTCCTATACCAAAGCAGGTACTCGCAGTACTGGCAGCTGGTTTTGGAATACACCATTTATTTTACGGGCATTCTCCTAAAGATGTCCGTCATCTCGCTTACGAATATGCCGTTAAATTTGAAATTAAAATACCAGCCACTTGGACCGTAAATAAGATGGTTGGCAAAGAATGCCTAACAATGTTTCTAAAAGGAAATCATGAACTATCCATCAAGAAACCCGAACCCACCAGCCTTGGTAGAGCAACGTCGTTTAACACTGAAAATATAAAAATATTTTTTGACAAGTTGGCCGAGGTTATGAGCAGATACGCATTCGGTGCTACAAGTATTTAAAACATCGACGAAACTGGGGTATCTACAGTTTTGAGACCAAATAAAATTGTGGCTGTAAAAAGGCAAAATAAATGTTGGCGTCATGACCTCTGGGGAACGAGGCACGAATGTCACAGTGGTAACAGCTATTTCTGCATCTGGAAATACAGTGCCTCTTATGATTATGTTTCCTCGCAAAAGATACAAAGACCATTTCACTAGTGGTGGCCCCCCAGACTGTATGGGAGCAGAAAATGCGAGTGGATGTGTGTCACAAACACAGAATTCTACCAATTCATCGAACATTTTATCAAACACGTTAAGCCCTCTCACGAGTCTTGTGTTCTGCTGGTCTGGGATAATCACTTCTTTCATTTACATATCGAAACACTGAACTTGGCCAAAGAAAATGGAATCACCATGTTGTCATTCCCACCTCATTGCAGCCATAAACTACAGCCGCTCGATGTATCAGTATTTGGCCCATTCAAGAAGTATTGCACTACTGTTCAAGATGCTTGGTTGAGGTAGAATTCTGGAAAAACCTTAACAATATATGATATACCAAAAATAGTATCCCATTTGTTGCCTTTAGCTGCAACCAGTCTAAACATTATAAAAGGCTTTTAAAAAACCGATATCTTTCCGTTCAATGTGAATATATTTACTAATGAAAATTTTTCACCATCATTTGTGACGAACCGTCCAGAACCATCGTGTTCAGACCAACGTTAATCTGGAGAAAGCTCTGCGGTGAGGGCCGAACATGAAAGAGGAGAGACCTGTAATAGCACTGGTAACAAAGAGAATATCACCACCAATATTGACTAATCCTGGAGTAACTAATGAATTTTCTCCGGAAACCATTCGACCTTACCCAAATGCAGGTCCAACTTAAAAAAAAAAGCAGAGTTCTTTAAAAAAGGCAGAGTTCAGCTGGAGGAAGAAAAAGAAAATCTGCGGTTCTGATGGACACTCCGAAAAAAACGCGTTGCAAAAGGAACAAAATAAGACAATAAAAAAGTCAAATTAATAAAAAAAAACAGTTAATAATAATATAAAGAAAAACGTCTGTAAAAAGATACTTCAGTCAAGTTTAGACGAAGATGAAAAACAAAGTAAGACAGTGAAAAGCAAGATTCAAAACAGAAAAGTTAATATTGAAAAGAAAAGAGTCGCTAAAAAATGCGTCGGTCAAGAATAGATGAACATGCCGATCAACTTTGCCGTGTTTTCTTACAAAGCGTATTCTGAAAGTCAACTAGGGGAAGAATGGATCCAGTGTGAATCTTGCAAGGAATGGGCCTATATCAATTGGGCATCGAATACTAGGGTGACCTAGGCGATAATCGATTTGGTAAAAAATGCAAAATCTCACGATGCGGAGGGAATCAAAAATTTAATGAGCCAGCGAAATTTGCCGTCCGAGTCAGAAGGGGATATTTCGGATAATGCTAATCGTAAATATACATTGATTTCCATTTACTAATTTATTTATGAAGATTGAAAGTAAAATTAAATGTAGATTTTATCTAATTGAAATGTAAATTTGATCTAATTCGACTTCTTTTCAGCTACTTGTGACGACAGTTCTTCTGACTCGGATACTATTCCCACCAGGTTTCGTTCAGGAAATAAAAATAAAAAAAGTCCTCAACAAGTCTTCTGCTCAAGTCGAACGTGGAAAGAAAACACCAATTACTCCTTCTGAACAATCAGAAATATCTGTTTGTGGACAGTTAAATATGAATGTAACTGCTGAAAAAAAAGTACCAGATACAAACAGACCCGGTACATCAAATCCTGTTGTGTCGACTACAGATCAGAACAAAGAGAATCAAAAAATAAAACCGAAAGCACGAGAGGGTGCGCCAAAATTTTCATTGACTCGCTGTGATGAAAACAGGAATGAAAGGTCGCTCCTGGAAGGAATCGGAAAAATCGACAACACCATTTTAGATTCCAACGGTAATATATTAAACAATTATAAACGTAATTAAATTAAGCAATTATTATTAAATAGCATGTTAATATTTATAAACATAACTTATTAATTGATACTAATAACCTTCATATACAGGTAATAAGTTGCTTTGCCGCACCCTCACGAGATTTATGACAACCATAACACTTCAGGGTGAAGAAATAAGAAAATTTCCATGTAAGGTTGAACTGTTTATGAAAACACCTAGCCCTCACATAACGCCGGACAGCTTTTTGCAAAAGTACGGGATACGAAAAATAACCTCGGTTGACACTTTTTAGTGTTCGATCAACGTGTAAAAAAGGATAAAGATTTTCGCCAAGACTTCGTAAGTTCCTGAACTATATATCACATTTTCTATTGTGCTAGTTAATTGAATATGTTTTGACTATCTATCGGACCATCTTAAATTATATTAAATAAGATGTCTCGATTTCATAGAATGGTACAATAGATTGCATCGTAGAGTCGAGCATGAAGAAAACGTGAACTGGAATCATTAAAAAGTTTTTCACGCAACAACTTGCAATAAATTGTAACTGTAATTGTAAACTGTAAGAGAATCAAAGAAAGGAGGAAAGTTAATGCTGAAAGGGACAGCATTTTATGCAAGACTTTTTGGTATGTGTATTCATATAATTGAATTATGAGTAAAATAAGGTTTTGAAAATTTAATATTCTACAAATTACTTTTTTTTTTTAGAATTTGTTCGAACTATACATTCGAATGAAGAAATCGTTTTATCAAAGCCTTTCAAACTGTCTCAATAATGCGAAGGATTGGGATGGAGGACGCAAGTTGCGTACGCTATAAGCAAAGAAACTAAAAGTAGAAGAAAATCCCTTGATCTCGTTAAAGCTTTTTTCTAGCATTAAGTAGTTGAACAATTTACAATTCTTTATAAATGATAGAGATACGTCGGACTTATTCATTCTTAAATGCATGCACTGTAAGCAAAAAAACTCCCAGTTAAAAAAAAAATTTTGATCTCATTTAAGCTTTATTCAGTATTAAGCTGTTTTCGTTAACTCCTGACGACCCGCAGGGCAAAAACACGGGAGTTATGCGTTTCACTGCGATCAGTTGACGGGCGGGTATTCCTTTGTCACCACCTTTCTCGAAAACGGTGACAAATGTCTTGACCAATTTTTTGCCTTTCTTCCTAGGTGTGGCGGACAATGTTCTTATGCATAGTTTGTCAAAATCTATTGCGTACTTGCTTTGTTGATTAACATTGCCATTTCATCTCATTTGACCATATCACAAATGACCATATAAAGTAGTCCTCGACTATCGACTACTTCACGCGGTTGAGCGTTACTGATTTCAGTTCAAACTGCCGCGCGTCGTTTAGTACGGTGTTCGTTTGTTTTCTTTTTTAGGTTATGACGAAGTTATCAGTCACATTGTTATTTAATATTTCATCTTGTGTTATCAATAAATATATCAACTGAAGAAAAATTAATAAATAAATTATTTGCAGAAAAACATCCTTATTCTTGAAGGGTTATATTCGTTGGAAAATTATTCTTGAAAAAAATGAATGAATAATTTATAAAAACTCCCGAATACAAAAATTGTATAAATAAAAAAACTGTATTATCTGAAATAACGAAACATTAAATTATTTATAGATACAATTTTAATGGTACTAAAAAATTGAAATTAAAAAGATGTATTCAAAGAGGTCTTATAAAAATAAATTCAATAAAGTCTAAAAATTGTGTATCAAAAAAAATTTATCAATAAAAGAAATATGACGTATACCGTGAAAACATTACAAGTAAAGAAGAAAAAAAATGGTTTTGAAAAACAAAAACCTCCCGACTGCTATAATAGAATAACTCTATGAAAACATAATGTTTAAAAAATGTTTCAAAAAAACAACGTAATGTTTAGAAAATAAATTAAATAAAAACTCCCCACGAGAAGTAGTAGCGAACTTTAAAAAGTGTGAAATAAAAATTGATCCAAAATAACACAGATAACTAAGCAATCATTCGATTGGTAAGTGCAACTCTCTCGAGATTCAATTTTTCTGGTCAATGTTAATTGATGGTAGGATAAGTAACTTACATGGGAAAATAAAAAATAAAAAAGTAATAATTAAAAGTTAAATGAATGTATGAAAAATCTGAGTACTGAAAAAAATGTACAACCAACATAAAATTAAAAATGTTATAATTATAATTGGACTCAATTATGGTCGGGAGACGTCTTTAACTAACAAGGAACATCACTTTGGTGTCCGCCTCCGATTTTGTTGAAACTCCTGTATGTGAAAGAGCATTCGAAACTAAGAGATACGTATTTTTTTATCGGCGGAAAAACGGTTTTAAGGGGTGAAACCACCCTTCAAAGTAAGGCACGTTAAGGGGTGGTTTTGCAGTTTCGCCAACAAGCGCTCAACCGATTTCGATAAAACAAAAACCAAATTTTTTTTTATCTAAAGCGATAAAAAGTCCACCATGCGTACGAAAAAAAAGTTAGGGCGTTAACCTCACCTGCATTTAACTATTCCTCACCCCACATTAAAAAAGGGTGAATATAATGGAATGGAAGGGATCCTCTTTCCATAAAGACATAAAAATTAAGTTCACGTGTTTTTGTATTTTTACAAAATAGCAACCTGAAGGGGGTGAACTACCCCTTATTCGAATTTTCTTACTGCAGTCGCCTTTTCTCTGTTTTATGTCTTTGCTGATTCAAAATACCACGATAGCTCCGAATCAACGTTTTCTCATGTTCCGAAATTAATACAAGACCCTGAAAGGGTGAATCACAACAATGCAGAAATAGAGATGAAGGAAAATTTTGAAATAATTTTAATTGATTCAATGCAAGATTACAATGCAATTGAGATGATACAGGAAGAGACTCTAGATTTTCAAGAACCGTTTAAAGAGTACGAAGCAAATGCTGTTGAAGATACCATATGGCAAAAAGATGATGAACATGTCGATTCCGACGCTTGTTCGAGTGACGATGAGCTGAGCTATGATTACAAAAAAAAAGCTGTGGAATACTGGAGATCTGCTAAAAAAAAGAATTACAGTATCACAACCGTCAAGCAAAAATACAAATCTGTCAAATTTACACGGCAGTTACGACGCTGGGCACATGAACTGAACAAAGGTGGTACTTATAAAGAAAAACTAGCTCGAATTTGTGAATATACATTGCGGAATATGAAAACTGCTGTAGAGGCTGGTGTCATTGTTCATGATATTGACCTTCAAAAGTGGACTTTACAGGCACAGAAAGAAATAGGCCATGAAGATATACGATTTAGAGCCTCTCATAATTGGTTATGGAAATTTAAGAAATTGCATTGCATTGTTTCTAGAAAAATAAATAAATTTCTAACGAGAAAAACTATGGAGGAAGAAGCGTTTCTACAGAAAAATGGAGAAAAGTTTGTTCAAGATGTTAAATCACTAATTTAAAAGCACGGGTCAAGCAATATATGCAATTCAAACCAAAGCGGTTTTGAACTGGAAATCCATTCAGCACGAACATTAGCGATGGAAGGATAAAAAAAAGTTGAATGTGTTGTATAATCAGTATCTTCAACAACCCACAGCTACACGATCCAGCCAACAATAAACGCCAACGGAAAATTACTTTCTCTACTTTTTATAGTGTTAAAGGAGGTAAAAGGTGAATTTGGACCAAGAGTAGAGAAATTATTATTTAGTCCAGAAAACATCATTGTAACAGCATCGAAATTTGGGAAACTTACTTCCGGTGCATATTATCGTTAAGAACGCATACATTTTTTTAACATATAAATATAAATATATAATTTGTTACATTAACAGATCATTTTTAAATTTGGTTGGAAAAAGTTTCTTTTCCTAATGTCGGGAGTAACAACGTATTATTGGTCGATTTCTGGAGTGCACACTGTCCCAAAGTTGTTCGCGAAGCCACCCGTCATTATAAAAAAATCATCACAATGATTATCCTAAAAGGTACAACTGGAAAAATTCAATTGCTTGATATATTTGGATTCCGGATATGGAAAAATTTTGTGCGGCATATTTCAGATAGTGTTATATTAATGGATGCTGATATATATTTACATTTGAGGTATAATATAGTCAAACTGCAATCTCTGGCCCATAATCAACTGTCATCTCCACGTTATACTAATTTTTTTAAATATTCATGTTTCAAAAGTAATTGCGTAACGGAAAAGCCGGAATATTTCGAAAATCCTGTCAATTTCGGGATGGGCCAATCAAAAACACACTGTGAAATACCTGGTTGCAATCATATAGCGATTATAAAATGTGCATGGTGCAAAAAGTCTTTGTGTTTGAAACATTTTTTTGATGACTACACGGAGAGAACAAGATAGTACTGTTTACCAAGCCAGATAGTACTCAGTGCTATCCGAAAAAAAATAAAATTTCAGATTCTACCCAATACTATGTGGATAGTACTGTCTACTATCCAGATACTACTCAGTACTATCTCAGATGTTACTCAGTAACATCCGAGATTATACAGCGCCAGATGGCACTGAGTAACATCCAGATAGTAACCAGTAATATGCCACATAGTATACGATCCTATGTGACGATGTTGCAGAGTCGTATCTTGTTGGCTAATTTCATACGCATGCGCATACACCTCTTGCACGAGCATTTGTTTTTGGGTATAAAGTAAAGACTTCTGAAGTGACGATTGAAAAACAAAAAATGTTGCCCTGAAACGGGACACCCTAATATATATTTATAGAATATATATGCAGTAATTAAATTTCATATTTCATTTAAAAATGATAATTAATAATTTAATATTAGATATTATATTAAAATAAAAACACAAATACAGCAATGGAAATTTCGAGCGTGACTTAAGTAAGGTTAGGTCTTATTGACACGAATGAAAACAAGAACATAAGTTTGACAACAATTTTTTATACATACCTTATAAATATTGTAGTGATTATCACTATAAGATTTACTATCACAAAATGAACTCGAACACAATTGTGGATATATAGATATAAAAAAATGAATTTACGCGGTATTGCACGTAAACGCAACACGTAACGCAACAACACAAACAAAATGCGTATATATATGCGTATGAAATTAGCCAACAAGATACGACTCTATAACATCGTCACATAGGAGCGTATACTATGTGGCATATTACTGGTTACTATCTGGATGTTACTCAGTGCCATCTGGCGCTGTATAATCTCGGATGTTACTGAGTAACATCTGAGATAGTACTGAGTAGTATCTGGATAGTAGACAGTACTATCCACATAGTATTGGGTAGAATCTGAAATTTTATTTTTTTTCGGATAGCACTGAGTACTATCTGGCTTGGTAAACAGTACTATCTTGTTCTCTCCGTGTATCATTATTGTACAACTTATGAGTTATGACTGCTAGAAATTATAATATAATCACATTTTTTTAAACGCGCTTAAAAAGCGGAAAAGTGTGACTTCAGTTTTCGATATATTTATCAAAAAAAATCATATTGTAGACTATAAGACTGTTCATTCTTCTTTATCAATTGTCAATATGTGTTTAAGCTCGTATTAAAAATATGCTTGTACATAGGCGAGACAAATAGTGTGGAACTTATTCAGACATTAAAATTGGAATAGTAGTGAATAAGAAGTAGCTCCTCCCTCCCCCCCCCCCCCCCCCGCCCATATTGAAGTTAATGCAAATATGCATACGTGTTTAAAACCATTAAATTCGTAATGTTGATGGAGGGGAAGCAGATTGAACAAAATGGATGGAGAAATTTTTAAATCGCGAATAAAGAGGAAAATCGAGAGGGGGTAGTTCACCCTTTCAGGGTCTTGTATTAATTTCGCAACATGATAAAACATTGATTCGGAGCTATTGTGATATTTTGAATCAGTAAAAAACATATAAAACAGGGAAAAGGTTACTGCAGTAAGAACATTCGAATAAGGGGTAGTTCACCCCATTAAGGTTGCTATTTTTTAAAATACAAAAACACGTAATCTTTATTTTCATGTTTTTATAAAAATAGAACCCAATTAATTCAAATGGATCCACCCCTTTTTAATGGGGGCTGAGAAATGTATAACCGCAGGGGTGGTTTACCCCTTAATTTTTTAATTTTTTTTCGTACTCATGGTGGGTTCATCGTTTTAGATGAGACAAATTTTGGTTTTTGTTTTATCGAAATCGGTGGAGTGCTTGTGGGTGAAACTGCAAAATCACTCCTTGATATGTCTTACTTTGAAGGGTGGTTTCACCCCTTAAAACCATTTTTCCGCCGATAAAAAAAATACTTGTCGGTTAGTTTCGAATGATCTTTCATATACAGGAGTTTCAACAAAATCGGAGGCGGACACCAAAGTGATGTTCCTTCTAAGTCATTGAATGAGAAAAGAGACGTCGTATATAAATTTCAAGTCCAAGAGCTGGATTCGACATAATGTTCGTACCTTCTTAACTAAAAAATGAGAAATTTGTAAATCTCTGAAATCGGATTCGGATTCGGCAACCCAAAAAGCCTTGAGAAAAAAGCTGTGAGAATGAAGCTGCTAAAAGCCATGAACGCTATTATCCCTAAAAATCATATCCCATTTTTTTAACCTTCAACCCGTGTCGATATCGACCCACGATTTTTATAGCCGTAAGTCGTTTTTACAGAGATAAAGGGCACTAGCACATGAATCTCTTCATTTTTTATTACCGAACAGAGTGACATTCAAGAAATTGAATGTCATAGAAGATAAGGGGTTTCACCAGAGTATTATTTTACTATTCATTATTCCCGAAGCAAAGTACTATCATGTTTTCAAAAAGAAGTGATATCTTTAGAAAAAACTTTTAAAAAGTAAAAAAAGAACGCCAAGTATTAAAAAGTCGCGACCTTATTTATAAAATGTTCACTCTATATTGTTATTATTGCGTTAAAATAAAAACTATCTTTCTATTCACAACTTTAATTTCTTTTTCGTTATATACAACAAGTTAATTCGCCTCGGAAAGAAATTATTAAAAAAATGGTGTCCTTGATTTGGAAAAAAATGAAATCATTCTAACATAGTCAAGTACGGTGAATGAATTACGAAATTCCATACTCTGAGAAAAGAAATTTGTTGAATCAACAAATTTGATTTTGTTCGCTACAATTTTATTGATTCAACAAAAATAATGTCACGGTAAGCGTATATTTAGTTCAACTAACAAATTAAGTGGTTGAAATAATCAAAATATTTTGTTGCATCCGTTTAGTTGCGTTAACACGCTACGACATTGTATTAACTAATTAAAGTTGTTGAAACAACTAAATCTGGATTTGGTCAACTAAATATATGATTGAATCAATAAACTTTAAAAAAACATCCGTACGTCCCTTTCAACCAAATTTTTAGTTGTGTAAACTGAATCATATGGTCTCATGGACACAATAATTGGTTGGAGGTACTAAACTATTCCAATAAACTAGGTTTTGTTATGTGAATATGTTTTGACATTATCGTAACTAAATGGGTTGTCGAAAGAATTAACGAATGTTCGAGTAGCTTCTCGGTCTGGCCACGATATGGTGCAGAGCACGGAGGCTCTTCTCATATACACAGTGGCCTCTGGACGGACATAAATTTTAGAAGTCGGGTAAGATAAAACGTTCCAACCAATTCTGATTCAGAATTGGGTAGCGAACGTTTATAACTTCCACGGGTTACATTCCCGTGAAAAATTCCGGTGTTTAATGACTCCCGTGGTCAACCTATTTCTCATCATGATTGAGAGAAACTAGTAGACTACACATTTTCAAATTGTAAGAGGTTCAATTTACATATTTGGATATCGAACGAAAAAATTTTATATCAAATTATTTTAAATAAATATGCATTGTTTATTTCAATCGAATAAATAATCATTCGACTTAAATAAATAATTATTTGATTTAAATAAATATTCAGTCAGGGAAATAAAATGTTTAGTTCGATTCACTGTTTTTTATAATTTAAAATAACTGAATTATGTTCTATCATGAACTGAAGGTTCTGTTCGCCCCCCGTGTCCACAAGATTCAACAAATTTCTTTTCTCAGTGCATAAGATCATTGGCACCTTGAACGGTGCCCGCTAAAGGGTTTTATCACCTCAAGGGCTTCCAAATAAAATCCTACAAATATCAAAAAATTAGTATTAAGACATTATGCTAGCTAAGGACAATGAACGTACAAAATAATTCTACGGCAAATGAATGAAATAAAAATTACATAGAGAACCGCACGTACACGTATAAGTACATACGATACACGTTTCTACATGTACGTATGACACAAATTCACTGTAAAAACTACACAAAAACTTGGCGTATATGGTTTTAACAAATAAGCTCGGTGAATGAGCTCTTCATCCGTCAGCACCCGTAGCAAATTTAAATACCTACTTATTTTATCTATACCTTCTATCACTTCTTCCGCTCGCCCATTTCTTCATGCGTCCAACCCAACTATTCACTCATCGCATCCATCCGTTCACTTATACGTTGATTTTGGCGTTCAACCGTCCCCAACCCTCTATCCCATCTAGTCATTTTTCTGTCCACACGTCCACCTTAGTCATCAGTTTATCCATTCGATCGCTCTACCTCATTCATTCCATTCGACTATGCATTTATGCCATCCGTTCTATTCATATATCTTCGCATATAATCATCCAATTCATTTACTTATTCAACTTATCTCTGTAACCATCTTATCCATTTATCCATCCATCGCATTAATCCATCTCACCTATTAATCCCGACCATTTATATCGTTCTCAACACGGAATCCCCTATTCGGTCTGGGAATGGATCTGGGAGCTTCTTTCATCATCGATGCAAGAACGAGTTGATCATTGATCTGAGGTCTATATCCGAACAACCGTGTCTTCCCGAGCTTACTTTTGAAAACCATGCACGCCAAGTTTTTGTGTAGTTTTTACAGTGAATTTGTGCCATACGCACATGTAGAAACGTGTATGGTATACACTTGTACTTGTACATGCGGTTTTCTATGCAATTTTTGTTTCATTCATTTCCCATAGAATTGTTTTATACGTTGATTGTCCTTAGCTAGCATAATGCCATAATAGTAATTTTTTGATATTTGTGGGATTTTATTTGGAAGCTCTTGAGCCAACAAAACCCTTTAGCGGGCACCGATCAAGGTGCCAATGATCTTATGTGGAATTTCGTAATTCATTCACCGTACTTGGCTATGTTAGAATGATTTCATTTTTTTTCAAATCAAAGACACCATTTTTTTAAGTTTCTTTCCGAGGCGAAGTAACTTGTTGTATATAACGAAAAAGAAATTAAAGTTGTTAATAGAAAGATAGTTTTTATTTTAACGTAATAACAACAATATAGTGGTCATTTTGTAAATAATGTCGCGACTTTTTAATACTTGGCGTTCTTTTTTTACTTTTTAAAAGTTTTTTCCAAAGATTTATATATACAATGAAGGTTTATAGCCATAATCTAACCCTCGCGAGTATCGGGTATATCGTCCAAACGGGTTCCGTTAACGAGGAAGTAAACGTTAACTCGCATTGATTGCATCTGGAACAAGGGTCACACGCGGAGACATCGCAAGATTACTTCGTGGCTGTTCCAGGGTTGCTGATAGTGATTCAAGTGGACTATATGTGGCAAAGCTGAGCGATAGTGCGCCAATGGGAAGGAAGGGGTTCGGAGAACAGTCGCTATCACTGAGAGTGGAGAGCTTTTGGTGAGCTCCAACACTACGACATAGAAGAAGGGAGCGAGAAAGAGAGAATAGAGAGAAGACCAGAGGGAGGCAGTCGATTTCAATTTTCGAAACCAATTACTCAGCGTACCGCGCAATGGACGCTCCAGTAGTGACCTTTGTGTTACGGAAACACTGCGAGATTGATGATGCAATATAGGTTTATTAAAGATGAGAAACACATCATATTCCAGCCACTTACATTAACGCTTAATGTATGAAAATAGTCGGTGCAAATTTGGACTGGAAGAAAAGGATAAATCATTTCTCTGTACAGTTCGGATCAACAGAAGTGATAGCGACTCGACGCCAAGTATTAAAAAAAAGCCAGCACGAGCCCTGCCGCACTCTTATATACTCGAATATGACGGTTTTCGGACCTTTCTTTTTTTTTAAATTGCTCTCACGGAGGAATGGGTTGAGTAAAAAATCTGATTGTAGAGGACCAATTTTTATTGATTTTTCCCTTTCCATTGGTCCTTGTCACAAGTTAATCCGTCCACCCAATCCCGAGATATCGTAATTTTGTGGATTAAAATCGAATGTTTCGGGATATTTTGTTTCTTGGAGTCAGAAATGCGTAAGCCACGCTTGTTTACTTTGGACATACGTCATTTGCAAGACGGATATAAATTTGTCTACCCTGTGACGTCACTGCCCGCTGAACGAGGCTATCCCTTCTCATCGCGCACCGCTGAGCGAGAGAGAGCGCGCCAAGTCGCGTGCTCTCTCTCTCTCTCTCTCTCTCTCTCTCTCTCTCGCTTATATCGCGCGCTTTCTCTTTCTCGTTCGTATTATATTAAAAAAAAAATGAAATCATTTTTCCATAGCCAAGAACAGTGAATGGATTCAGAAGCTCTTCAGGAAATCATGTACACTCCGAATGGTGTCTGCTAGAGGGTTGTTCCCTTAAGAGCTTCCGAAGGAAATCCTACAAATATCAAGAAATTACTATTATGATATCATGCTAGCTAAGGACGATAAATATATAGCACAACTCCATAGGAAATTATACAAACAGAAATGGCATAAAAAAGCACATGTACGCGTGTAAGTGCACACGTACATAACGCACAAATTCACTGTAAAGACTACACAAGAATTTGGCGTGCATGGTTTTCAAAAATAAGCTCGGGAAGACAATATTGATTGGATCTACTACCCAGATCAATGATCAACTTGTTCTTTCATCGATGATGAAAGAAAAAGCCTCGAGATTGATTCACGGATCGAATAGGAAAGTCTGTGTTAAGGACGACATGAACGGGATAATTGAATGAGATCGATAAATCAGATGGATGAATCGGATGGAAGAGATGGATAGCGAGATGAGTTGGATGAGTAAACTAGATGGATGATGACAGACATGGATAGATGGATATGATGAATGACATGAATTGATAGTCAAATTGAATGAATGGATCAATGGATGGTATTAGGAGAGATGGGTTTGATACATAAATCAAATGAATGATTGAATGAATGGATAGATGGATGGGATGGATGGCATGAACCTATAATCAAATAGAATGGATGTCATACAGGGGTCGATGCATGAATTAATAACTAAGATGGACCGATAGACAAAACAATTGTTAGATGGGATGAAGGGTTGGGACGAATAAACGAATGTACAGGCAGACGAATGGATGGGATAAGTGAACGGATAGGTTGGATGGACAAACGAACAAATGGATGGGTGAGCAGATAAGGGATGGGATGGAAGGATAGCATGAATAAATAAAATAAGTAGGTATTAAAATTTTCTACGGGTACAGATGGATGAAGAGTTCCTTCGCGAAGCTTATTTTTGAAAATCATGCATGCCAAGTTTTTGTGTAGTCTTTGCAGTGAATTTATGCGGTGCATTTGTACACGTACGTGCGCTTTTTTATTTCATTTCTGTTTGTATAATGTCTTGTGGAGTTGTGCTGTACGTTCATCGTCCTTAGCTAGCATAATATCGTAATAGTAATTTCTTGATATTTGTAGGATTTTCTTCGGAAACTCTTGAGGCGAACAACCCTCTAGCAGGCACCGTTCAGAGTGTACACGATTTCCTGAGGAGTTTCTGAATCCAATTCACTGTTCTTGGCTATGTTAGAATGATTGCATTTTTTTTTTTTATTAGGGACAAAAATTATTGAGTAGCTTTTTTCGCAGGAAAGTAATTTTTTGTATATAACAAAAAAGAAATGAATGTTGTGAATCAAAATACAGTTTTCATTTTAACGTAATAACAAGAATGTAGAGCAGTAATTTTATAACTAAGGTCGCGATTTTTTAATACTTGGCGTTCTTTTCTTACTTTTTCAAATTTTATGTATACATCACTTGAGACACCCTTTGTATTAATTGATCATCTCATTGAATGATAGTCTGTTTGTATCGAACCATTGAATATCTGTGCTGTTATTTATTACTGTAACAAAAAAGCTTGACATTCAATAGGGATCTGACAAAAGTCGATACCACATCTGGTGTTAAATTTTAAACTATGGAAAGGGTACATCTGTCATTACACA
Organism: Rhimphoctona megacephalus; assembly: GCA_963989365.1. Classification (NCBI taxonomy): domain Eukaryota; kingdom Metazoa; phylum Arthropoda; class Insecta; order Hymenoptera; family Ichneumonidae; genus Rhimphoctona; species Rhimphoctona megacephalus. Next base: position 6,275,415 of record OZ022420.1, on the reverse strand, counting down.
GACATGTAACATATTCATATGTCACACGTAAATGTTACACATACATGTAGGTATGCACCCTTTTTGACGCCATATTGACTTAGCCACGCCTCCATGCTAGATCCCAATAGGCAAATGACAAACTGAACAAAAATCGAAAACAAAGATCTGACATTGAAATAAATGTTAAAATTACCATCACGAATGTTAATTCTTTTGGTGCACAAATACTTGTTAGGATTAACTGTGCTAGAATTTGTCGAAGTTACGACCAAAGCGAAATAGGAGGGAAATATGGTCATGACAGAGCTTACAGCAATCTACAATATTCACGTGTATTATGAATCGAGCGTGATACAGGAAACAAACGCTTAACTAGATAATGCATCATAACCAACGTCAAAAGTCTTTCCTTTTGTCCTTTGATAAATATGTCGGAATACAAAAAACTGAGAAACCTTCTTGCTCCCTTTAGAGCAAGAAGGTTTTTTTTCTTTTTTCAACTTTTTCAAAAAGAGCAAGAACTTTTCATCGTATTGAAATATTCCATGATTCCGAGAATTTTCCATCCTTCCCACTAAGAAAGCTTGGCCATGGTCTATATAGTCGGTCGATTCAAATCTGTTCTCAGTCAGTTGTGCTGTAGAATCGGCAATTATAAAGTCGTCTATATACGCCACTGTTAATGAAGTCCAATAGCCGCGGTTGGTTTCGCAATCTAAGGGGCGTTGAATGTTATGCGCTTGACTAGTTTGATACGAAGAGCAGAAATAACGCATAGACGGATAGACCATAGAATAAAATCAGAAGAGAAAGAAATAGTAAGAGGTTTTCGCTCTACTTATTCGTTAATTTGTGGCAAGCAACGGCAATTTGCAATACAATCTAAAGAAGACTGGCTTGGAGCGTCGGGACGTTTTCTCCGCGCGTTCCCTTCGCTCTCATTCCTACTTTTTATTTTGAGTTTGTAATGGTAAAACTTTTATAACGACCCGTCCTTTTGAATTATGTACGAGGCGGTGCCGTACGCGAGATGATAGGAAGGAACACAGAGCGAGGAAGATATGCAGCCGAATATATATATACTTATGGGGTATTCCACGTCAAATCGGCCACTTTTTAAATTCGCATTTTTTATTAGGTTGATTTTTTTCCCCTTATAGAGCTCATTGAAAGGAACTCATCTGATTTTTTTGAAATTTTTATCTTAACACGTTCATCGGAAACGTATTTTTGAAAAATTTTCCGATTTAATTCTTCAAATATAAATAACTCTCTCAAAAAATGTAGTAAACCGAATTGATAAGGGGTCAAAATTTTAGTTTCAAACGTACTTTCGTATGAGATTATGTAGGAAATCATTAAAATATTACATACAACAATTTTTCAAATTCTAAACGAGAAATGTTATTTTCTACAGTGTTAGCCTCCTTCGATTTTGCTTTTGAATTTTTATCAAAAACTATCATTTTTTTAATGACTTTTGAGCCTAATTTGATGATGGGGAAATCGTACATTGTATTTTTTATAATTAAATTGTGGATTCTTTTACTATTAATGATGCACAAATCCCTGAAAAATCATACAAACCGAATGGATAAAGGGGTCAATTTTTTTGTTTCGACAGGTGCTTTCCTTTAAAAATACGTCAACAATTATTTAAAGATTACATAAATCATTTTTTTAATTACATAAGCAAGAAATGTTTTTTCCCCACAGTGTTAGTCCCTTTTCATTTTGCTGTTAAATTTTCATCCTAAACTATTATTAATTTAATGCATTTTAAGACTAGTATGATTGTGGGGAAATATTAGTCTAATCAATAACGAAAATCTTCAATAACATTAACAATTTGAAAAATAGAACTAGCTATTTTCTCACGTTCGTACTTAGCTTAAAATTCATTAAATAAATCATGCTTCCGTACAAACATTAAAGAAATAAATTAATTAGTACAAGCACTATAGAAAAAGGTTATTTTATCTTAGAATTGGAAAAAGTACGTAATGTAAACTTCGAATAATTTTTTACATACTTTTAAACAAAAGTACATTTCAGAACAAAAATTTTAATTTCCTAGACGATTCGCTTTATTCGATTTCTCAGGGAGTTATAGATGATTGATTGTAAAAAAAATCTATAATTTAATTATAAAAATATACAATGGACGATTTCACCACGATCACACTAGGCTTAAAATTCCTCAAAAAAAGAATAGTTTTTTATAAAAAATTAATCGAAGGGGGCTAACTATGTGGGAAAAATATTTCATGTTTAAAATTGAAAAAATTGATTCATGTAATGTTTTGATAATTTACTGCATATTCTCAAGCGAAAGTACGTTTTAAAACTAAACTGTTGACCCCTCATCCATTCGGTTTATTGCATTTTTGAGAGAGTTATTGATTTTTGAAAAAAAAAATCGGAAAATTTTTCAACAATTCATTTCCGATGAACGTGTTGACATAAAAATTTGAAAAAAATCAGACCAGTTCTTTTTAATAAGCTCTATTAGAGAAAAAAAATTAAAATAATAAAAAATGCGAATTTCAAAAGTGGCCGATTTGGCGTGGAATGCCCCATATATATTTACAAACACACACCGACACATAATGATGAGAGCCAAAAAAAATTTGTCCTCCTGCCCCAGGCCTGATTGTTCGTCGATGTAGTTGACTTTGTCAAGCGTATTTGTTTCATCCGATAATCTTTCATAGTGAGTCACCCTCCGAAAGAAATATAGTTAGACGGGTTTCGTGCAAAAAATTCAACGTGAGTGAAAGCTTGGAATTATTAGTTATCGATATGATATAAATAAATCTATCGATATGATAGATTTATTTAAAATATGTTTTTGACTTCCATCTTGAGAATATACTCAGATGTTCCTTTATATATTATGCCTTCAAGTGAATATACAAACGTGGCGTTTTTGTAAAAAATGGGAACGAATTATTTGTTTGTACCATCATTTTTCAGGAAAGCCTCACTTCTGCATCCGCCGCCAATCCACGCATATAACATCACATGTTGCAAGCTACTGAAAAAACTGTATTGGTTGATTGATGGTTGTGCTGTCATGGAAAATCATTCCCTTTTTTTATGCCGGACGAACCAGAGGTTTAATTTTTCATGGTTTTAAAAATGCGAAATGGAATGGCCAAAAAACAACGTATAATTTTGTCTTCTATGAAGCATCCCAAGCAGATTAATAAAATAATTTTGGAACAGGACTAAAATAAACTTCATAATCAAACATCGAAAGTACTGTTTTGTAAATCATTGTCAGCGAATTACAGATTCATCGTTAAGAATGAGATTTTCGTAAATATCTGAAAATTGGATTTGTAAACATTGGATTGATAGTTTTTCTCTGATATGTAACTGTTCTGGTTTTAGCTTGTTCAAGGAATTTTCATTCGGACCAAAAAGCTCTTTGGAGATGGATTGTTGTTCATTCTCAGGCTACCGTTACCGATGCACATTGTTGCGGTGCTCACGGGAATAGGACAGAGAAATAATTCATTCGTCCGAAGATAAGTCTCCGCAGAAATCTCATGGGCAAGTAGTATTGCCTCAGTAGATTTTTAGGCCATCGAGACAACGCTATCATGTTAGCAGCATAATCATCAAGATGCCAACAATCAGAAATTTCCCTCTGTCAAATTGGACCACCGATACTTCAGATTCTGATGAGGGTTCCGAAAAAGATTCGAAACAAATTGATCGTAAGCGAAGCTCTTTTCGATTCAAAACATAGAAAGTTCTGGGACAAAGTTTCACGCTTTGGCAAGTTATATGTGCAAATTTCGAAGTGATTTTCATTTCGCACATACTGTAGACAAAAACAGAATATACACTATCGACCAACGATCATTTTACTGTTCGGACTCCCCGAAATGAATGTCTTCATTTCTCACGTAAATATAAAATATACATTGAGAAAAGAAATTTGTTGTATCAACAAATTTTTTGTTGAATCAACAAATTGTGGCGAACAAAATGAAATTTGTTAATTGAACAGAAAATGTTGTTGATTCAACAATATTTTCGTCGTAATGAGCAATAGTTATTTGAGCCAGCAAATTAAGTGGTCGATTTAACCAAATTTTTATTGAGTTAACGAATTTCATTTTGTTCGCCACAATTTGTTGATTCAACAAAAATTTTGTTGAATCAACAAATTTCTTTTCTTAGTGTAGGAAGTATGTATCGTGACTCCACGGTATGCAAAGTATAATGATGCATTTATTGTATCATGAAACTATTCCTTTTTTTTTTTTAAGCATGGCCCTTATTCGTGACAATTCCGAGAGTTTTACGATAAATAAGAGATGACACGTAAATGGTATTTTTGTAGCTCTTGATCGCGGTCAACTCCACTCTAGTACTCACTTTTCCAAGCTCTTCTCATTTCTGGCCTTATTATTTTCAAAGCAAATAATGGATTATTGGCCTCTTCAAATAGAGAACCCCATTCACTCTGAAGAGGCAATATCCTGGCTGTCTGTGTTCCAGAAGATATTCTCAAAAATTAACGATGTACGCTTTGATAATTCTCATTATATTGAGCATGAAGGTAGTTTTAGACTTTTTTCTATGAGAATACACTGTTGCTAGTTACTAAGGAGTATCCGAAAAAAATTTATACAGTTTGTATTTCTTCAATTGTTGATTCAAGGATCGGCTAGCATCATGCAACGAGGTAAATTTTCGAGATCTCTGCAATGCATTCTTTTCAATCACAATATACTTTTATGTGGAACCCTTCCGTGGTCATTCTGTACCATATAAGTTAAGGCATTCCTTTCACGAACTCGAATATTTTACAATGAACAAATTTTTTTATACATAAAAGTAAAAACACATCCCATTCCACTAGAAAAATATCGAGCCAAGTTACCGAACCTTTTAGAAAAGAATGATAACTTTGAAAATTGTTTAATTTACACGACACTTTGTGGAGATGGCCTGTTGCTCACATTTCTACTTAATAATTCATATATTAAATAATTATGAATGTTTGATATAAACTGTCCTATGGTTAACCCGTTAGCAGGCGCGCTATGAGACTTTTTCTCATACTTATATTAAAACGATGATTACTCGAAAATTTCAAATGGCATAAGCATTTGAAATTTTTTCTATGTTCACCAAATTGATTCTTCTGTATGATAGAAGAGTTAAATTTTTTTTTAATTTTTTTTAATTATTATTTTTTGTTTTTTAGTGACAATTATCATTGTATTTATGGTATTTTAAAAATAAAAATGTTTAATAGCCGCAATCACTGTAGCGAAAATTTTTTCAAGTTCCTATTTATCAAATTAAGCACTTGAAGCTATACATGTGAGAAAATCTCTCATCGCGCGCCCAATGTTTAAAGTGTACGTTGCGCGTCTGCTGACGGGTTAAATCGAATTCTAAAGATTCCGTAGCAACGATAAAAACAGAATCATCGGACGTTTGAAAAAAATATTCACCACAGAACTTGAAAGAATGTGATTAGCAGACGATTTTTCGTAGCTATGACGTTCAAGAGGTTATGTTATCTTCGGCAGTTTTTACAACATTTTTAACGCTATTCTTATTTTTGCCCGTTACAAATTGGCTCACATTTTTACCAATATCACTGCGTACTTTGTATTTTCACTCATATTTCACTATTTTTTTTAACCAAATACAATAAGTCCATCTTCTCCCCATGACAGTGTAGGTGTTGACATTTGTAACTCTCCAAAAACTATCAGAGTTCCATAATTTACACAATTAAGCTGCAATTTTTGATTTACGTTTACAGTTGGGACTAATAATTAATTATAATTTTTTTAATCAAAATTCAGCCTAATTCATGAATAAATGCGGAGGGCCCTGCTTATGCGCCCAAATAATACGGCCCTCCGTGAAAGGAATACCTTAAATAATGCTGATCGAAGATATTTCCCTCGAAAATCTTTCAAAGAAGTTCGTGATATTCTAATACTTGTAACCAGATGGCGTATGCAAATTCAGATTGTTTACTCAACCCGTTTCTCCGTGAGAGCGGTTTGAAAAAGAAGAGAAGTCCGAAAACCGTCATATTCGCGTATATAAAAGTGCGACAGGGCTCTTGCTGGCTTTTTTTTTAATACTTTTGGCACCGAGTCGCTACCGCGGCTCCTGATATGATGATAACTTAAACTATATAATAGAGTGAGGATAGAATTTCTGCACAAACGAGGATCGCAGATATAACAAACAAGTTACCAATTAATACAGCTGATATTAAGCATACTACTCTTCTACACGAAAGATAGAAGTATTTGTATAGCTGCAGCGTTAGAAATATTACGAGTAAACCGAGGAAAAGCGAGATAGCTAAGAAAATACTGTAATTTTTTTTATTTGATCATACTCGTAATTAAAAAATCTATTTTTCTTCTGAATTTTCTAAATTTTTTTTTTCATCCTCGATCTGTTGTCATTACTAGAGGAAAATATACCCTAGAAGAAGCGTATACGATGCTGCCGAGATTGCAATCCTTAAAAGTCGGCCATATTGTAATTAGTTAACCAAACACATGAATAAATTTGATCAAACGAGAACATCTAAATCCAAAGGATAAGGCAAAGGTCAATTTTCCGCAAAGAATATTAACGTAGATGATGGTGGTGGCATTCGATGTCTAATTTGCAATAGAATTGCAAAAAGCCATTTTAGCATATATAGAGTAATTTCAAAAATACTTTTTTTCATTTTAAAAAAAGTAAAAAAGAATGCCAAGTATTAAAAAATTGCGACCTTAGTTATAAAACGACCATTATATATATGTTCTTGTTGAACGAGAAAGAGAGAGCGCACGCTGTGGGCGAAAGAGAGGGGACCTGGCTACGCGCGCTGTCTCTCTCGCTCAGCTGCGCGCAATAAGTGGGGATAGCCTCGTTCAGTGGATTGGTCGACTGCAGGGTAGACAAATGTCTACCAGTCTCACAAAGGACGTATGCCCTAATGTAAACAAACGCTTCTTACGTCTTTCCGACTCCAAGGGTCAAAAGTTCCCCAAATATTCGATTTTAAATCACAAAATTATCATATCTCGAGATTGGGTGGAAGGATCAACTTACAACAAAGACCAATGGAAAGAGAAAAATCGAAAAAAATCGTCCCCTACATTCAGATTTTTTACTCAAACCGTTCCGTTGTGAGAGCAGTTTGAAAAATATGAAAAACCCGAAAACCGTCATATTCGCGTATATAAGAGTGCGGCAGGGCTCGCGCAAGCTTTCTTTTTTAATACTTGGCGTCAAGCTGCTACCGCGCCTCTTAATGTATAGCCGAAGCTTCATTTTTAGCTTTGAACTTTTCTTTTTAATACTTGGCGACGAGACTCTACTCCGTCTCTAACCTAAACGAATTTTGTATTCAGTATCAAAGCTACTCAGGGCACATGATTCGTGTGCTAGAATTGATACTTTGACGGTAGTTGCAAAAAGTCCATATGTTAAGATAGATAGTGTAAGAAAAACCGCAGAGTGGCAGGACGAATAATCGAGATCAATAAACTTTGATGAATCGTATACCGTTGCACAGTAAACTAATCTACCTAAGTCTCTTCACTACCTACTTTGACGTCTACCAAACAAACACCTCTAAAAGAAGCATTAAAGCCAAGATGCATCTTCACCTTTTGTTGACCCCCTCGTCATTGACTTTCATTAGTGCTAGGCCACATCGAGGGCCTAGCACATAAGGGTGGTGAATGTTCACCGCTTGCATTTACGAACTCTAGAAAACCGTATGAATAATCTTGAAGCCATTGAGATATTTCAAGCGTACTTAGAAACATAGAAAGTGTTTGTTACAACTACATATCTGAAAAGAAATGCGAAGCGACTTCTTTACTTAAAAAGCGCGTAGAGATCGGTTTTCTATGGTTCTTCGTATAAGGAAGAGAGGGTACACAACAGGTTTTATGAATACGGTACAAACTGCGGTTTCGTCTTTGCTTTTAGGTTATATAAATAGTCATACCAGAAACCTTCGGTGTTCCAATTGCGTAAGTCTCATTCCCGCAGTTTCTCTTCCTCTCATTCCTCTCACCCAATTCAAGTGTGAGTATACGTGTCCGTATATCTATATAGCTGCGATTCAAATTACTTGGGATACTGGTTGCTTCTGTTACTGTATAGTCAGTTAATTAGCTTTACGCGTTCAATCTGAGAGGTGCGGTTCCCTCTAACACGCTTAGAAGCCACACGTACGTACACATCGATTACCATCAAGTAAAAGGGTTTGATCTACAGATTTGTACATGCTACTCCATGTGGATTGGGTCCTTTTGTTTGATAACTGTCAATGTACGCATATATTCGTCATGAGAGCAACAAATACGTGTGCAAGTGCATATACTATATATTAGGGTAGTTCAAAAAAATCGACTATTTTTTTTTCAAAGCCCGCGATTCAATAGTTGTAGTAGTTGTAGTTCATCGCGATTTTTTATTTCCCATTTAAATAACACGGGGAAGACATCGCTTGCTGCTTTCGAATTTTATACCTCACCAACGGGTGAACATACGACAACGTCAATGGCGGTTTCTTGTAGGGATTTGAACGCTCTACAAAAAAGGTTTCTTGTCTAAATTTCAAGATTTTTTCACTTTTCCAGCGAAACTATCGAACTTATCACAGAACGTTATAGGACCTTTTTTGGAGATCATGTGATTTTCCATAAAATCATGTTCCTAGATCATTGAAAAATTGAATAGTTTAATAAATTACTGCATTACGAGCTCATTTCTTGAAGGAAAATTGCGATTTCCGTCGATTAAATCGTTATATTAACAAAACATGTTAATAAAAAGGCTCCAATTTTTATTAAGTTACTATGTAATGCTTATTGTTGGTGAAAATTCCAAAATACATCGGAATTTTTCCACCTTTTATTTACAATTTTTCCTAAAGTATTCAATTTTTTTTATTTTAAAAATAAAAGTAGTGAAACCATTGATACGTATTTCAAATTTGTTTTGGCAGGATCCGGAAAACGTGGACGATGCTTTTCTACTACTTGTAAAAGATATTGCAGTTGTTCCACTCTCCTCGTTAAAAAATCATTATAGTCTCTACTAACTTATACCACATTGAGCAAAGTCATCCATTACACTTTAAATTTGTAAAAAATCCAAAATTTCCTCATAACTTTCATGAATAGGTCACAGTGATAGATCTACTTCAAGAAAGTCAGGCAAATCGAAATTTTCACAAAGTTACTTCTGATTGTTCATTTATAGTTCAAAAAAGTTATTACAATTTTTTTTTTACATATTGATTACTCTCAAAATTCACTTTCATTATCCAATTCTATAGAAGAAAAATTCTCTGAAATAAATATGATATTGAAGTTTGCATCGTTGAAATGCAACAAAAAATAGTCTTTTTCTCATTATTTTATTTTCTTTTCAATTTTCGTTGCGCACTTAGTCGTCAAGTCCCAAAAAAGATTGCTCAAGTATCGTAACCACAGTACTTATAAATTTTGGGCTCTGCTAGAGAGAAGAAAGACATTTCGTTGCGTTCGAACGATGCAAACTTCAACATCATAAATAAATAACATTTTAATTATCATAATATCCAACTTCTTCATTCGATAATTAAGTATAAATTGAAACGTGTATTGTAATTAAGTTGAAGAAATTAAGTGAAAGCTCTGCAGTTACCGGCAGAACGGAAACGGACGTTGCTCACTTCACTTCACTTCAACTTCAGTTCTCTTCACTTCATTCCATTTGCTCACTTCAGTTCCACAGCTAATATGGGACGCTTCCCTTAGTACTGCCCGGCATTTTTCGTGTTTATTTTTCATATTTATCAATAATGGAGAATCGAATTTATCTTATCGGTGATATGAATGAAAAATTAGTGGGGCGTAAACTGCCAACGGTTCGGGAGGTTATGTCTCTATTTTTATATCAGACAAAGCTGTGTAATCTGACGATAAAACGAAGTGTTTCTATTACGATAGAGAAAGTTAAAGAGAAATGGATGCACGCTGGAATACGTGCAATTGTTAAAAACAAGAATGCAGTCGGAAAACTGTTGAAAATTTTTTATTCATGGCAAAAATGGCACAAAAATAGAAAACAAAAAAACTCTCCGGCACAGAAGAAGAAAGAGGCATTGTTCATCGAAAAATCGGGAAAATTATTTGATACTGTTCGATCAAATGTGGATAAAGATCTCGACGATGATAAACAAACATTTTTAACGGCTCAAAAATCAGCTGGTTGATATGGATTGGCCAATATAAATGTTTTACATAGATTGCCAGGAGAATTCGAAGAAAATACAATGGACGTAGATGACGATGGTAATTATTTTTTCTTTTCGTATACGTAAAATTTCGTCGTGATAGCATTATTCAAAATTTAAATGTCATTCGTTTAATAATATGTTACTTTCTTACTTGTTTTTATTAGTCATCATTATTTATAAACCTTTGAATGTTTAGACCCTAACCAGCCTTCGACCAGTACTGAAATTCTTTCACGTCATGAATCAACTCTCACGACGATAACAATAACGACTTTTACTCCAAATTCGGAGTTCATATCTGACTACGAAGAACAGATCATCCAACAAAATGTACCGACTAAACGTGATATAATGACCCCTGAACTTGCCTCTGCACTTGATCGAGCAAATATTAGTAGTAGGAATGCTATGTTTGTGTTAGTTGCTGCTTTTTCAAGTGTCGGATTAGACATAGAAACCCTCAATTTAAGCTGCAGTACAATACGTCGAGGCCGTATGAGACTAAGAAATGATATAGCAGAAGGATTGAAAAATGAATTCAAAATTGAAGACCGATACACTGTTCATTGGGATGGCAAAATTCTAAGTGATATCGTCGATTGAAAGTCTGTGGATAGGATTGCGATTCTAATATCTACCTCTGAAGCAAATTAACCTCTTGGAGTTACAAAAATTTTTGAAGGAAATGCAGAAAATCTTTCTTCAAGTGTCATTAGCACTTTCAATGATTGGAATGTTACTCCTTATATAAAAGCAATGTGCTTTGATACGATATCAGTTAATACTGGTACGATTTGTTTTTTTTTCTTCAATTTTTATGCTTATTGGATACTATCATACATAAATGTTAAATAGTGGAGAGTTTTTTCACTTTATTCAACATACAAGTGTAGATTTGTTCATTAATTTATATAAGTAAATTATTTTTTTTTTATTTGGGTTTCATAGTATTGATTTCTCATTTTCGGTGAGCAGGAAAAAAAGTTTTACAAGAGTATATTTGTTGACTCAAAAATGTATTTTGTTGATTATTTATCAATGAGATATATTCTTGTCTTAAAAAAATTTGTAGATATCATTCAAAATTTTTTTTGCAAGTTACGAAATATCGCATTGCAATTAAAATTTTTATTTTTCGTTTAGTAGTAAAAGAGTGTAGATATTTTTTATCGTAATAAAATTTTTTCTTTATAAATGAATATTGGATTCAAGTAAATTATTTACCACAATTTTTCAGCTAACCATCGAATCTTCTAATATTTATTTTCCGGCTCAGTATAAGTTTCATAATATGCACGAAAGTAATTTGAAAATTTCAACGAAATTACTATTAGCGAATAAACAATTTTTATAATCAGAGTATTAATTATATCTCGTTCGATAGCCATGTGGAGTCACCAGATTAGCTAAATTTTTCAAATTGCCTTCATTTTGTGTTTCCATTTATGCATTTTCATCATTTCATTTATTGGTATACACAATGGTGCATGTGCCAAAATCGAAAGAAAATTGGATCGAAAAATCATTTGGTTGCCATGTCGCCATCATATATTTGAAATCCTTCTGAGAAGTGTTTTCGAAGTGTATTGGAACACAACTTGTGGTCCAAATGTAGCAATTTTCGGGCGATTTAAAAATTATTGGGACAATATTGATCAATCGAAATTTAAAAGTGGGATGGAAGACAAAATTGTAGCAAATGCCTTAGAACATGAAAGGCTCGAAATAATTACTTTCATCAATAATTGTTCAGAGGTAAATTTGTTAAATTATACGGAAGTTGCATGATAATTATCACCCGAAAATTACATTTTTTTTGTTTTTCTTTTTTCATAGAATTCTCAGCCAAGGGATGACTACAAGGAGCTTCTCGAGTTATCGTTGATTTTTTAGATGGTTTTGCGGAACGTATAATTCGTTTCAAACGTCCAGGAGCCATGCATCATGCGCGGTGGATGGCTAAAGCTATCTACAGCTTGAAAATGTTCATTTTTAGAAGCGAATTTTCATTAACAAAACGAGAAATTGATGGTTTGCGCGAAGTTTGTATTTTTGTTGTATTAATTTACATATAAATATGGTTCACGTCTACTTCTGCTATTCAGGCACCAAACAATGATTTCGAACTATTTAAGAAGTTGATTCTTTATAAAAATGTTGACCTACCAGTCGCACAAAAAGCTCTTAAAAAAATAGGTGACCATTTATGGTATTTGAATGAAGAGTTGACCCCTCTGGCTTTATTCGATGACAATGTTTTGTTAATAAACGACCTTTAGAGGGAAGCAAAAGTAATTTTACCAACAATAGGTTTTGGTTTGATGGAGAGGGATGTAATTAAAAAAAAAATAGATTAGAATAAAAAGAGTTTACTCCGAAATGATTAAGAGTGAAAAAATTTACTCCGAAAACGTCTTTATTAATTGTTTGAAAATTGATATGAGTATGGACATTCCGCCTTGATTAATTGGGCCCTGAGAAGGACCAATTGTGGCGTTGGTGGTGCCGAGGTAAGAGGGTGAAAAGAAGCACACACATAAATAAGGTAGGCGACACAAGAGGCGGGAGTTAGTCGAACTTGGCCTTGAGCCGTATATTTACAAAAGCATGAAATCAATATCAAAAAAATGAAACAAAAGTTTTTGCGAAGTGGGAGCGAAGCGCCGCTTCGAAGTCTCAGCGGTGTACCATGTTTTCTCGGGTGCCCGGGGGTGCGCTGGAGTCGCGAATTTTTTTATGGTCGGGGCCCCCAGATTTTTTTGGTACGACGATGTATTTACAAAATCACTGTGCTTAACCTATCTGACAGTTCGCGATGTTTTGTGTTTACAATCGGGGAAGTGTAAGTGTAAGTGTAATTGTTCGCGATTGACACCATAAAGGATTATTACATAAAAAAGGTAAGAGTTTAATTATTAACAATTATTCTACGATTAATTCGGCGCATGCTGCATGTTTGACATAATTATTAAGTCGGAAAACTGAAAATATAATCTCACCGATTGGTGAGGTTAAATTTTTACTTCGGGCATATTTTTATTATTTATAGTGTCAAAGGCATGAATATTAATAATTAGATTTATAACTAGCTTAGTAATTACGATCTAATTAATTTTAACATTTAATTATTATTTACAGGAACTGAATGGTGATAGCGGAGTACGGGGTTCCGGTGGACCATAAACACATTCCGATAAGTATTTAATTTTTATTAATTCCAATCATTTATTTTAGATTTTTAATTAGGAATGATTTCTTTGTGGTTAAATTGTTCTTTTGTTTTTCATGTGTTACAGGTAGCCGGAGGGAGTACCCTTCGTGCGGAGAAAGCGGAACAGGCGCAAGGATCTCAGTAAGTATTGTTAATCATAAAAATAAGTAGGTAATATATATTTATTCTAAGGTAATAAAAAAAAAATGTTTGTGTTTCAGATATTTGCAAAGAGCAAAGGGAGATTCGACGGAAAAAGGTGTGCGTCGCTGAAAGCGGCGTACAACAGTTTCTGTAGACGTAAAAAAAAAAATGTGTGAGGCGATCCGAAATCAAGAGGGTACTGTTACAATAAACAAGCGGCATGTTGTTAAATAAAAAAATTGGAAGAATTTTTAGGGAAAGATTTAAGTGAAATTGTCTTTAAAAATTCATTGACGCTTTTTAAAATATTCGATTTGCCGTACGACTGTCTTGATGTAGACATAGCACTGTGGTCTAACCATGCAATTTGTTTAGGAGAAATTGGATTTTTTTTTAAATCTAAAGGTAGTGAATGATGTTGCCGAATGTGGTATTGCCTTAATAGAAGCGTACAATAATTGTCAAACGAAGAACGAGGAAAAATACCAATATCTATTAAAAGTCGTACAAGAACATCGTCGACGTTTTCCAGATTGTAACAAAAAAATCTGAAATAAATATCCGTTTTTCCATACTGAATATATTTTTTTCGATTGTCGTGCGACGGTTGTTTTTACGAACCCATCCAATCTCATTAAACCCACTTTCCACACTTTACTATTTTAGGTCCTGTTCCTGTGCGTCCCCCAAAGCATTGTTTACAGTCCCTCTTTCCTAATGCACTGCTGTATCACATTTGCACGAGGGCCCTAGGGAACAGTGGCAAACCGGGCTGATACAGGGGACTACATTTTTGCCGAGTTTCAGTTGATTGGCACCATCAGAAACTCAGAAAAGTCTTCCAATCAAGTACCGACCTTGCCAAAGACTGTTTAACTTTGGTGTTCGATGAAGCCACACTCTGACTACACAATCATCACTGTCGGTTACTTTTATTTTTTGAACTTGAAAAAATGTATTGTTTCAGAAAAGACTATAAATAAAACGGGGAAAAATTCTCATGTGTTTTGAAATTTTCATCAACAATAAGCATTATACATTAACTGAATAAAAATTGGAGCCTTTTTATTAACATTTTTTGTTAACATAACGATTTATTTGACGGAAATCGCAATTTTCCTTCAAGAAAGGAGCTCGTAATGCAGCAATTTGTTAAAGTATTTAATTTTTAATTATCTGGGAACATGATTGTATATAAAATCACATGATCTCCAAAGAAGTTCCTAAAGCGTTTTGTGATAAGTTCGATAGTTTCGCCGGAAAGGTGAAAAAATCTTGAAATTTACTACAAAGTCAACTTCGAGTCTCAAGTCAATTCAAGGTTAAGAATAACTTCCGTACGAGTAGAATTATCATAAAACGATAAGGAACCTTTTTTGTAGAGTGTTCAAAGCTCTATAAAAACCCGTCATTGGCGTTATCGTACGTTCACCTGTTGGCGAGGTATAAAATTCGAAAACAGCCAGCGATGTCTTCCCCGTGTTATTTAAATGGGAAATAAAAAATCGCGATGAGCTACCTCTAAAAAATTTTTCTAAGGGTTCAAATTTTGACAGGCATCTTTTTTTACCTTATTGCAACTATTGAATCGCGGGCTATGAAAAAAAAATAGTCCATTTTTTTGAACCACCCTAATATATATATATATATACAAAATGTGGTAGCTCAATTCAGAATCTTGTGCTGGCATACGTAGGATTACCGAACGAATGCTCTATGCCGACTACACAGTCAGACAAAAGCTCATGGTAATCCTTATTACGCTTCTGTATTCCCCGAGCAAGCGGCAATATTTCGCAATAGCGAATGCAAGCTGCCTATCCATCTATTTGCGTTAGATATGTATGTGTGTGCTATGAGTATATATGTAGTTGTGTGTATACGAACGTATCCGTGCGTATGCATCTCCGTGTGTCTAGTTAAAAGCTCATAGGGGCTGACAGAGAAAATTTTTGGCATCTATATCGCTAGCGATAAGTTCTCGTTATTAAATTACGTCGAACGAGGAATTCGTTGAGCATAAAATGGGTTCGAAGGGCAGAATGTCAACTGTTTCTCTGCAACTGCCCATCATATTCAATGTACCGTGCGTAACTAGCCCTCGTACCAACTCTCCAACCGTAGCAATTGTACCATGTGCCGTTTCAGCTGCACCCTGTGACAACTCGAACTCGTAGCAGCTTGGTATTACCACGACGCTCGCGTATTATCACTTTCTGTACTGGCTATACTGTTTTAATTCGTGACATCCCGCACGAGTAGAAAAGTCAATATAGTAAAAAGTTGGCAAGGTGCTAAGTCAACACGCAACTACTACCAACTGTGGGAACTATGCTGCGCAGCTCGCCATCGTGTAACTCTCCAACCGTAGCAAGTTTACCTTAGGCCAAGTGTCTACCGTAGCAACCGTACTCTGTATCAACTCTGACTCATAGCAATTCGATATTTCCCAGGCGCCCGCGTATCCGCATTTTTTACCGGCTGTTCCGCTTGTATTTGAACAGTACGGCTAGCGGAAAGTGGTAATACGCGAGCGTCGGGGGATCTCAAGAGACTATGGGTTGGCGTTGATATGGGTATAGTTGTCACAGTGCTGGACACCTTGCACGAATTAGACTTGCTATGGCTGGAGAGTTACATGGTGGCGACTTGGGCGGCGCCGTTGACACAGTAGGCAGAAGCTCCGTATCAACTCGACACCCTGATAAAAAGTGGGAATACGCGAGTGTTGGCGAAATGTCGGATTGCTACGGATTAGAGCCGGTACAAGATTCAGTTGCTATGGCTGGAGAGTAGCTACGAGAACTAGTTACGCGGTACAGCTGACACGATGAGCACTTGCCCGGGATACAGTTGGCACTCTGCCTTTCGAAGCATGAAGAGAAAAAATAGTAAGGTAGAAGATGAGAGAAGAGTAGTTGGATCCAAGATCATCAAATTATACAAACAATTTTCTTATTTGTGTACGAGTAAAAAAAAAGGCAAGAACTGAAAAATTGCATCTCCAGTTATAAATCAACCATCCCACATTTGTGTTCTTACTTCCAAGAAAAATGAAATCTTAATTTTTCAATATAGCCATGAAACGTACTTACGAACAATATACATGCCACACGAGTTCACTGCAAAAACAATACGAAAACTTGGCGTGCATGGTTCAGAAAACATGCAAGCTCGGCAAAGGAATGTATCATCCTTATGCACCCAATGCATAATCTCATCCATCCTATCCATTGATCCAATCCCATCCATCCTATCCATTCATCCCATTCCATTCCATCTCATCCTTATCAATAAATTAAAATGAATGTTATAAATTTGCGATCAAACCTCTATTGTGTACACCAGATACTGTCAATAAATACGTTTACTATTACTATTTTTACGCTCGCTTCAAATTATTTATTAATTATTATTTCATCCTATCAATGATCTTCCATTCGGGTTAATTTAAAATTTTATTTTATCTTTGCTTTCCAACCGAAATTATATTAAAGAAATAAAATTATTATTTATCAATCAACTTGAACATTGAATCCTCATTTTAATATTTGCTGATTTTTAATTTCAGTTTTAATTTATTCATAAATAAATAAACTGTATTTGATCATCTTGAAAAGGAAAGAAGGGGAAGCCTTGGCTAGGTAACTGTGTAACGCCAGGATAGACAAATGTAGGTCTTTGTTGCAAAGGACCTATGTCCAAAGTAAGCAAGACTAGCTTACGACTTTCTGTTTCTAAAATTCACAAAATAGGGAATTTAGTTACGTAATATCGCGATATCTTTGAATCGCATGATCAAACGACTTCTAACAAAAACTAATAGAAGGAATAAAATATCTTCATTGGTAAGCTGCGGTCAGATTTGTATTCACTCCACGCGATGCTGGGTGTGAGGACTTTGAAAAATTTTAATAACCGAAAAAACCTCACATTCGCGTTTATAAGAGTACGGCAGCACTCGAGAAATTGTGCGATTTTTCTTTCAATTCATTTTCTTTTTAATACTTGCATCAAGCCACTACCACGTCTCTCGATTTCTCTGAAAGAGGTTTCAATTATCAAAAAAGTAATGCAATTTTTTATTTTCTGACTATTAGTACGCTGTGAATTTGAAAATTATGGAAATTCTTTTCAGTGACATTACTCTTATTTCACAGTCTTATTTTTCTAATATCCAACTCAATTTTATCGATCTCAATTAACTTATCCTCACACCATTACTTTATAATTTGTAGTTGTCTAAATACATCGGGTGTCCAATAGGAACGTATGAAAACTAATAAATTAGTACTTTGCAATAAACAAAGGAATCGAATCAATTGAATTTTTTTTGAATAGAAGACATTTTTCATTTTTATTTTATATCCATTTATTATAAAAAAACGAAGTATACATAGAACAAATTATATGTTAAAGCAAATACCAAAAAAAGGGGGTGCGTGAAAAGTTACGCGGTAGAAGTGAAACTTATATGCGATGTATAAATGGATATGCTTAAGAGGGTATAAGAGCAAAATATTATTACTACATTTCAAAAACAAAGTCTATTTTGTGTTAAATGAAAGTAATATTTTATTTTATTCTCCTTCTGTGTCTTCGTACTCCAAAAAAGATACAATAGGTTTGTCATACGAAAACTCTTGAATCGCTGGAGGTATCTTGAAAAAACGGCATCAATTGTGGTTCCTGATCTTGTCGTGGCTTCTTCGGGATGGTTGCTAAGTACCATTCTGAGTTTTTCTTTCAGAAAATGAACTAAAGGTTGTGCCTTTGATGTACGAAAATGAATATTGAATTCCCTACCAAGAATCATAGGAATTTCGTCTAAATTCTCACCTAAGAGCGCAGCACCGTCAATTGTGCATAGCAGCAACATTCGGTAGAGGAACCGTATGATCTCAAGGACGGTGTTATTTAGACAAATGTATATATACTGTTACTAACAATATTCGCTGATTGAGTGAAAGTCGACGAAATTCTTCTTGAAGGCTGCCCATTGAGGTTACAGCTTTTCGGCTGTGATAGAATTTCTGATGGTCATTATCGGCTTTTACCCGCGATAAAGCAACATATAATAGTCGCTGCAAATATGTTCTGTGATATTCGTAAACAACCACATTATATATTACGTTCCTCCTTGGGATTTATGGATCGTAATAGCATAGGCAGAAACAAGTGGAAAATGATTCAATTTCGTGGCTTTAGCTCTATTATTGTTTAGAAAAACTGTTGATGACCTCCGTTCTATTGGCACTGCAGCCTGACAAATGTTATTTTGCCGCATATAAGCAGCAGCTTTTACTCGAATTTTCTTTCTAATTTCTTGTTCTGAATCCGGGAATTGCAACTATGTAGACCACACGATGGTGTGAAAATGGTGTTAATTTTAACACCAAATTTTTTACAGTGTAGATCACACGAGCCAACCCGAAGAGATTCGCGAGTAGCCCACTGTTATCCGCGGAAATTCGATTTTACTGGCTACATATATTTTTGTATATCGTCGAATGTTACAGTACATTGACCTTTTATTTTATCAGAATATGATTTTAATAGTTGATTAAATGTAGGGTCTCACATCGCTACTAGTGTGCCTGGCAAAATGTTGCTGGCAGTACTTTTAATTAAAGTTGTTTTCATTGAATTCTTTTTAACATCTTACATTATTTGTTCGCGGACTAAATGAAGCGCCATTTGCAAGGGAGTAACCGGGAAATCTTGAAAAAAAGGTCACCATCTCTTAGTTTAACCCATCCCACCCCATGCCTGACTTCAACATACAGTTATATTAGTCTGTTCAACGTTGCTATATTTGGATTTTAAAATTATACGGGTGTCAAAAAAGTTCCAAGGTTTGTCCAATTAAGTGTGAAAGATTGTTATGCCAAACAGCGAACTCGCTATTGCCAATATAAGTTCGCATTGCTGGCCGGAAACACACATTCGTTGCAGAGCTTCTAATTTGGCTGGTTGGTGGCGACGAGCCCCTGTCTTTCGCCCATGTGAATAGACTGCCCGATGTTTTAATTATTCAGTCACGGTTTCGACTCTAATATATTCTATCATGTCACTGATTAGACTGTCTTGTTAATTCAGAAAGACGGTGATAGCATTGTACTCAGAAATTCTGAGTAATCGGCTATATCCCAACAAACACAGTTTCAGTACATATACGGAAATTATATGTATCGCGTCTTATATTAGATATAACAATGATATCACTTGCTCCGTGAAGTAAACAATACTTGTTCTCAAATTTGTAATCCTTTTACCAAATCACAATTATAAAAAAGTTGCGAGTAAAAATCATGTAACATACTCAGCTTAAAGATTTATTTTATTTATTAAAATTTATTTTTTATGTACATCTTTCATAACCAATGATATCAGAACGGAAGCCCCTTGTTTTGCTGCATACATAAAAAAGCCTAAAAGTATATTTAAAAAATTTTTTTCGATTTAGGATTCAGGTTTTTATCGTAGGTTACTATATTCATTGTTCCCACTATTGCTAACATTAATTTTTACTGAAAAAATTTCTACTTCAATGGGAATTTGAACCGATCTACCTACCTGATTATTCTTAACCCGTCAGAAGGCGCGCTATGAGACTTTTTCTCACACTTATATTAAAACGATGATTACTCAAAAATTTCAAATGGCATAAGCATTTGAAATTTTTTCTATCTTCACCAAATTTATTCTTCTGTATGATAGAAAAATTTAAAAAAATTTTTGAATTTTTGTTTTTGAATTTTTTTAATTATTATTTTTTGGTTTTTAGTGTTAATTATCGTTATATTTATGATTTTTTAAAAATAAAAATGTTTAATAGCCTCAATCATCGTAGCGAAATTGTTTTCAAGTTCTTATTTATCAAATTAAGTACTTGTAGCTATACATGTGAGAAAATCTCTCATCGCGCGCCTAATGTTTAAAGTCTACGTAGCGCGCCTGCTGACGGGTTAACCTAACGAACACGCACGCTACCTACTACACTATCGCCCTCTTGACAATTTTTATTTCACAAATGTGAATAAAATAAAATATGCAATATATATATATATATATTCAATAATATATAGATTTACCACGAATTAATTAACAACGCAAGAATCGATTGACGATTATATAATTTTCTCAATTTTTTTTTTATGTTATATATTTTATTTTATAAAGTTATAAGACTGAAAAACTTCAGAATCACTGCACTACACTACACAACACTGTCTGTACACTGGACTTTATTGAAGGGAGTCCGGATTTCATTTATAAATGTGACATCAATATAACCTAAAAATCTCGTTAGACGTATACGAGATATTTATAGATGACCAAAATTTATAAAAATATTAGCTCAGTAACAATTATGGAAAATTGGGAGTCTCACTGTCCCGTGGGATTGAAAACATAGTAAATACTTACAATTGTCAAAAACTGTATGTCTCCGCATTTTTCGCTTATGTACCGATGCCACATAACCTATAAAAATGGTCCGTCAATAGAAGATTTTGTAAAGATTCATGTAACAATTTGCTACGTTTGTATGTATCTGCTACGTTTTCTATTCTGCTCGATAATGATATGACGACTATTCTATAATCGTTAGTCGACCGCCTCGTAATAGTTTTATGAGTCTCGAATGTATGTAAACATCTCGTACTAATGTGACGAGATTTTGCCGTATTAAAATCTTGCAACATTCATGTAACAAAAGCTATGTATTTATTACGTTTTCTATCATATTGGATGGTGATATCACAATGTTCCGTAATTGTTACCGCGCCGATTTATAACAGTTGTACATGTCTTATTTTTGTATGGATTTTTTTTTTTTATTTTTGTATGTAATTTTTATTTTTTTTATTTTTGTATGTAAATTTTTAGTACTCCTGTTACGAAATTTTTACGTATCAATGTTACATATTTGTGATGTCAGTTATTTTCCGTATTATCTTCATCACATAGACGGAAGTAGCATACAGGACCGCTTGATTACATAATACTTACATCTTTTAGTGATGTAATTAACACGTATCGATGGGATGTATGAACCCCATCTCATTTATGATTATAAGTGAAAATTTACAGCTCTCTGACAACAATTATATGACATGTATTCGTTTTATTTTTGGTTACGTAAAGTATTCGAAATTGATCTTAGCTGTGTTTGCTGAGATGTCTTCAAACCTTGATACGGTTATTATTTTTATGCATCTGATTGAACTTTAGAGATTCTCGTCTAGGTCTCGTAAAGTGAATGGAGCTACGAATTTTATTATTCTCCGATATTATTATTCTTGTTAATGGAAAAAATAACGCGTTCACCTTGAGTTCCTGTTTTCTCGAAGTGACTAGCGACACATGTCAAATGTCAAATATGTTCTTGAGGAAAGGCAACAACCACACTCAAATAACTGAATTTAGGACTGAATCAACAATCAATTCTACAAGTTCAACAAACTATTAAAAGCAACGTCAATGCAACATAACGTACGTGCTATTGTACATTTTGCATGCTTAGTTATGCAAAAAATATAAAGTTTGCGTTAATGTTGTTAATTATCGGGCCCAACCGTAATTAAGTTGGTCGAAAAAACTATATGTATAAATCAATCGCATATTTTGTTGTTGCGTTATATGCTTTGCTTGTGACAGACATTTTTATATTGCTTTAATAAATACTATTCATCAGTCTTCATACGAGATATCAGTGTAATCGAATGAACTTGTGGAAACAAATGAAGATTTTTTTTACATTGACGAATTTTAAATAGAGCGAGTTAAACATTTTTTCATCAATTTAACCCACGATTACGTTGATATTTATTTGAATGTATCTGACCGTAGGATTTTGTTGAACGGAATTATTTTTTATTCTTTGAACTAGATTTATTTTTCCGTCTGATAATTTACAAAAAAAGTTCCGTTTTACAACTGGCTGCCAGGAGGTTGCGACAGACTAAGCGGTGGCAAACTTTTTTTAAGTTTTTCGGGTCACTCTCTTATAAATGGCCCGTCATTCATTCCGCCAACAAATAATCTAGATTGTTGAAAAGAAATCAATTAAAACAACTCTAATTAAAAGTACTGGCGGTAAAATTTTGCTCGGCACATCTCCACTAATGTATGACCTTATATGAAATCTTCTTTTAAAATTGTATTTATATAATAGGTGTGCAAGTAGAAACTCCGCTTTTTTTGGTCAAATTCAACTTTATCGAAAAGATACTTGTTACAAAGATTAATAATCGAAATATTTGCCATTACTACCTATGGTCTTTTGCCATTTATCGGGTTTTCATCCAGTAAAACTTGAAGTTCTTCGTCTTCAAATTGTTTTACTGCACCTGGACGAGGATTGCCCTCAAGACTAAAATTTCCATCACGAAATCTTGCAAACTACCTTTTTACTGTTGTATGATTCACAGAATAATCACCCAAAGTCGAATTAATCAATTCCATAGCTTGAGCAGCATTTTTTTTTTCATTTGAAAACAGAATAGAATGCAGTGGCGTAAATGTTGCTTTTCGACATCCATCTCTTATAAAATTGATACATACGGAATGACAGCTTCTAAATGACTGAAACTTATGTCATAAAAACAGCAATGACTAAGCTACATATATCCAAAATGGTGGGCGAATTGGATGCGTTCAAGTATGTTTTTTAATGCAACCAACTTCAGAGTCGAGTTTCTACTTACACACCTATTAAAATAACAAGTCAATGTATAAATCGTGCAGCCGGATTGTAGATTATCTTTTGCATAACACAAATTACGGGAAACACTATATACCTCGCTAACACAGCTTGAAAACATTTACGACCATTTTATGTAACGGCTGTTACATTGGTCATAACATTGATATCACCAGCTCCATGAATGAAGAGAGCTTGTTCTCAAATTTGTCATCCTTTTAACAAATCACAGTTATGAAAAAACTACGAGTAATAATCATGTAACATACTCAGTTCAAAGATATAACTGCGACGAAACATGTAACGCTTTTATACGATTCATAATATTCATAAAAATAAAGTCAACGTGATTGCACTATTACATGTTTTACCTACCCATGCGCTGGAAACAGAATTCTGTATTTGTCGTGTAAATTTTTCATATATAATCGGTTCCTTTTGTTTAGCCACAACCATAAAAAAACCCAAAAATATTTATAATCATTTTTTTTCCTTTTAGAATTCCATTTTTCTCCTTAGATCATTATATTCTCTTATTATCACTATGGCTGACATTAATTCTTGAGGAAATTTTTTTCTGCTTACACAGGGATTTAAACCAACCTACCTCATGATTAATTATGCCTTATCGACACACACGTTACCTATTACGCTATTGCCTCTTTGACAATTCTGAGTTATCAACTGAGAATATCCCTGCGAATTCCAATATACATATTATTTTGACAATATATGGATTCATGAATTCATTATCAACACATGGATGAACGGCTACTTTTATATCTTGACTAAATATTTCAATTTATTGTCGTTTAAAAACTTATCAGGTTGAAAAACTCTAGTATCATTATATCACGGTAAAGATGTAAACTGAGCTTTATTCAAGGGGAATTGGATTTCATTTATTCCTTAAACTTTAACCTACATCGACCACGTACAATATCCAAGTTAAATATGGCATCCACATAACATAAAAATCTCGTTATACGTACATGAGTTAATTATGTATGACCAAAATGTGTAAACAAAATTGTTAGGAGCCAGCTCAGTAACAATTACAGGAAATTGGTAATCTCACTATTCAGTAGGACCGATAACGTAATAAATATGTAGAATCTATCAAAAGAGATATATTTTTCCGCAATTTTAGCTCGTGTGTGAATGACACGTAACCTATAAAAATGGTCCGTCAATAGGAATTTCTTGTTAACATTCATGTAACAAATTCTACATAATTCCGACGTTTTACATCCTTCTGATAGGGATATCGCCGCTGTGTTTTTAGCGAGTCATCTCGTAATAATTTTATGAGTTTAACACATGTAAATATCTCGTACTCATCCCGTCTGGAAATTCAGTTAGGGCCTTGGCTAGGCCCTGATTATTTTTCCCTTACTCTGTTAGGGCCCCAATATGGAATCCCGAATGTGACCGACCTTGCGGGTCGGTCACACTTTGTCAACGAGGGCCCAACCGGGCAAAAAGGTCGGGGCCTTTGAAGGAAGTCCTATTGGAGCCCTAGCAAAAAATAAATGTTAATAAAAATAATTTTTTTATGGTTAGAATTGCATATCTGATCATAGTTCATCTTATTTCAGTGTTCGCATTACTCCGGACATTAACTTGTGCGGAAAAATTTTTTCACTTACACCGAGATTCGATCCGACCTACCTATTGATCTTTGACCCAACGTGCACGCACGCTACCCATTACACTATTATCTAGTTGAGAAATTCTGGCTCAAAAATGTAACACAACCTGCAGATACGTCATGTACATATTACACAGTATATTTAATCAATCTATAAGTAACAGAGTTCTTAAAGTAAGACAGCAATCGTAACAGTAAACTTAAATTCCATTTAACAATAACAATAATATCAAGTATAAATGATAATGAATTGAATTATTAATAAAAAATACATAGAATAATATTTATTATTATATTATTAACGTAATAATAAATATAATTATGGTTTATATTTTATTATTAATATGTAATAATAGTGATTATTTATTATTTATTTATTAATAAATAATTATTTCTAATTGTCTATAAATAACTAAATATATTCGATGTTGCGAAAATAAGCTTTATTGCTTAAAAAAAATACGTTCGTTTGTGAACTGAAATGACAAAAGCAGTTTCAGATTTTTCGTCTAATCAGAGTAATCCACATCAATTTTGATATTAAATATTACAATTTATTTTAATGAGAACTACTGTGATAAAGAATAGGACTAAATCCTCAAAAATTTAACTCAAACGCATCATATGTTTCAATAATATTGGCAACCCTGACATTTCCCGATCGGGTTCCAGCCTGGCAGTATTAGGACTTAAGGCTACCTTGACAATACCCGTCCGGGCCCTTAATAAGTTTTCTCACTGAAGCCTTTTCTTGTAAACTCAACCAGCCCTGTTATTCCCCTTGTAGGGCCTTGTTTGGCTGTGGTGTGGAAGTCCCTAGTAGGGAATCCACATTTCGGCCCTTACGGGCCCCAAATTTATTTCGGGTTGCCCTAATAATTTTCCACACGGGATGTGACGAAATTTGTACGTATTAATACCTTGTAACATTCATGTAATAAATACTATATATTTGCTACGTTTTCTATCATATTAGATTGTTATATCAAAACGTTCTATAGTTATTGCCGCATCGACTTGTAGCAATTTTATATGCATCATGGTATGTAAATATCTGATACTCCCGTGACGAAATTTTTACGTATCAATGTTATATATTTGTGATGCTCATAATTTTCTGTGTTATTTTCACCATAAAGATGGAGGTAACATGGAGGACTGCTTGACTACATAAAGCTTACACCTTTTATGATATAGCTTTTGTGATGTGTCAATGAGACGTATGAACTTCATCACATTTATGTTTGAATCGGAAAAGTTATGGCTCTGATAACAATTCTATGACATATCTGTTATATTTTTCGTTACGTAATATTTTTTAAATTGATTTCAGCAGTGTTTGCTGGGTAATTACGGGAAGCTGGGAGGACATTAACATTTTATTATCGAAGTCAATACTTAATCAAAGTAATTATTATTATTTCTGTAGCATCATTTTGCCTCTTAATGTTGTAAGTAGACTTGTCGTTCAAATAACTAGCTGGAAATTGCGTCACCAACCTATTGCAATACCTCAAGGGACTCATAAGATGCGAAGTGATTGGAGTAGGATCAGAATCTTCGTTATTATCTTCGTGTTCGTCGACGGTACAGATTCCGTTCTATGGAAACGGTCACCAGCTTCAGATTTGCATCGAAACTTGATTTTTTTTTATTTTGCACGTTGAAACATTGATCGATACCATTCAGCAATATTATTATAGTCACTCTATCAAGTAACCGAGGCGCGTTTCATTGAATAAAAGATTTTAATTGCTACGAGACGCTTTATTGACAATTGTGGAATATTCTTCATTATTCTCTTTCCTCGCCTTCAGCTCTCCTTGCCTAATATGGATGCTGATTGAAATTATTACTTGACAAAACTCGTCGTATCATGATAAAGAAAAAACACTACATTGAGAAAAGAATTTACTTGAATCAAAGAAAATCAGCATTGATTCAATGAAATCTGTGATTCAATAGTGCCACCGAAATGTACGATCATTACAATTATGTAAAATATTGAAAGATGTAGTGAATTCAACGACATAATTTTTTCTTTCGTAATCAGATGTTGTTCTCCGTATATTTCTCTTTTTCAATACTATACAATGTTTTATCATAAGCAAAGTATCCGTAATCGGTAGAACGACTCTGAGCTTTGAATCAAACGTACAATGAATTATACAAAATAAAGATCTCCTTAGCGAGATAATTTAAGAAGTTCACATTATCGTATATGTACTCAAATCATTTGATGACTTACATAGATCAAATAAATATGCAGTTGATACTATTGTTTTTGCCTTCAACAGGACCACATAATTAATAGAATAAATTGCTTCTCCAAACTAATGAAATAAAAGTGCAACTAGTAGAAAAGTTGTTTTAGTTAGTAAGATTAAATGAGCAGTCGAATGAATCGTGAATGTGCGTCCGTGAAACCAATATGCAATTGCTTTGATAGATATTGAGATTGAAAGATTCGTGTATGTGCTCACATCATTTTTTGACTTACATAGATGAAATAACTATGCAGTTATTACTATACTTTTTGCATTTGATAGGACCGCATAATTAAAACAATAAATTGCTTCTTTAATCAAATAAAATAAAAGTGCTGTTGATAGAAAAGTTGGTTTAGTTAGTAAGATTAAATGAGTAGTCAGATGAATCGTGAATGTGAGTTCGTCAAACCAATATCGTCGCCAATAAAGTTGAATTTCACTTGCATCAAGTAGATATTTCTTTGAAACATGAACCTAAATAATTGATAGGATTGAATTTGATCATATATATATTTTTTTAATATTCGCTGAAAGATATGAGTAAATTGAAAAAGAACATTTTGTACCAAATAAAATTTATTTTATTCAAATAAAGAATTATTGAGAGGAATATACGCGTAATTGAAAACATTACATTAATTTAGTTCAACCAAATACGTAAGAGTTCAAATGAAGTCTTCGTCTATTTTTGTAAAATTACAATTAATAAAAAATAATAATCTGCAATTAGATCCTCGTTTTTAATCATAGTTAATCATATTTGATCATTTCCACCACTACTGACATCAAACTTTGCGGAAAAATTTTCCTACCTACGCGGGGATTCGAATCGACCTACCTACCTATCCATGACCTAACGGGCACGCACGCTACCTATTACGCTATCTATTACTTGACAATCTTAAATAAAACAATGATACATACGTTGCGAATCCAGTAATAAGTAGTCCAATTCATGATGAATGGGACAACACTTTTTAAAGTTCATTTTCAAACATTTTTTGAGACCATTATTAAAGCGATAATTTTTGCTGTAAAAAAAAATCGAGCCTAATAGATATTTGCATTGTCTCTTTTACTCATTCTAGCTTGATGGGAAACTATTCAAATAAAGAACACAATCGACACATCTGATGACAGTATTTCTTAAACCAAAAAAACGAAAGTAGTTTAAATGGGACCGCAGCAGTATCCTTAGTTTAATCATACACACGTCATAATTTTAATAGTATATACTCTTTTGCACCAAGTACGTGTCAAACTCAAAAAAAAATTCAAAGCTAGATACTTTTTGTCAATTTAATATTCAATGGAAGCGATTGTACATATTTTTTATTGAACACAGCTGCTCTGTGCATTTGGGAAGATCATAAAATAATTCCGATTAACTTTTTCATTCATTCCATCCAATCACCGAACGTTCTTATTTTATTTTATTCTTTAAAGTATTTGTTGCATTGAAGAAATGAAGTAATCGAAATCAGACTGCATCAGTGTGCATACGCTTGATTCATACGCATTATAATATTAATAATATATTCATTTGTGTCAAATATATGGATTCAAAACTAGATAAATTTTCCTCAATTTAAAATTCAATGGGAGCGATTGTATATGTTTTTTATTAAACGCAGCTGCAAACTCAAGTCAATAAAATATAACTTTGATCTAATTGCCGTGTGCATTTGTGAAGGTCGTCTAATTGCTCTGATTAACTTTTTTATTGAAACCGTCTAATCACTGAACATTTTTTATCAAAAATTTACTTTATTGCCATAACAATTAATACAATGTAAAAACAAACTTCAAACTTCATTAGATAAAGATAACAACAGATAAATCCAATCAAAGTATCTCTTGGATCGAAGAAACGAAGTAATCGAAATCTTACTGCAGCAGCGTACTCAGTTCAACCATATACACGTTGTAATTGTAATAGCATATTCTTTTGCATCAACGTTATGGATTCGAAACTAGACAGGTTTTTCTCAATTTAATATTCAATGCAAGCGATTGCATATGTTTTTCGTGGAACACAAATCAATAAAAAATGACTTTGGTTTAACTGCTTCTTGCATTTACGAAAATAATATATTAGGTTTGAATAACTTCTTCATTCAATTCAGCTAATCATTTAACGTTTTTGATCGAACATTCACGTTGCTGCCATAACGAATAATATGATTGAGAAATTGACAGTAAAGTTTATCAAGTAAATGAAAAAATTAATAAATCCGATGAAAATATTTCTTGAATCTAAGAAACCACATAATCAAAATTTGATTGCAGCAGTGTATTTGGTTCAATCATACACGAGTTATTTTTTTAATAACATATTCTTTTGCATTATGCATACGGATTCAAAATCAGGTACTTTTTTGGGAACTGAATATCTTATGAACTCAACTGCATATATTCTTCATTGAACAAAATATCTGATTGGATTAAATAAAAAATTCAATATCACCATGCTATTAAAAACAGTCACACTTTTTTGGACCACTATCTTATTAATTTCAGTCAAGAACATTGCGATTGAATCAACTAAATATCTTCCAATCACATCAATGCTATTGAATCAACATCTTTTTCTCTCAGTGTACTATTCTACAATGTACGAATATACTTTTGATAAACTCTATTACAAGAAGTCAATCAAAGAATAAAAGATTTTCTACATTACTTTTTTGGTATAGAACAGTTTATTTTTTTTTTCACAAAAACATGTAATTAAGAATCGTTTAGTTTTATCAATATAAAAAACTTCTAATGGCATGAACATTTCCGTGCAATCAAGACTCTTTAATATCGAAAAAAAAAATCATAAGCTTTTGGAGATGGTGTCAACCTCTAAAAAGGCAACATGTGGAACAAGGGCATATGGTTTCCCTCTTAACAATAACCGTAATTTTTATTCATTAACGATCATTGTGAAAAGTCGTTGACTTTCTTTCAAAATTTCAGATCACATGATTTAATTACAAAAAAAAAATAAGCAACACCTTCTCCGACATGTTAAATGTAATATTTAAGTATATTTGAATTATCAACTTTAATATTTGAAATTCGCAGACTTTCATTTTGTAAACGAATCGGGAAACCAAATTTCTATATTTATACATTTATTATAAATTATGTGCCTTGCGATAAAACTTTTCAATACTTCAATGCCATTCCACTATAACCATACTGATTTTAAAATGCTGACCACTTTTGTATCTTTTTTAATATTTAGAAGTATACACAGAAAAAAAGATTTGTAAATTCAACTCACTATCTGCGATCACCCAAAATTTGTTAAAATTGATCGAAATTAGTTTGAACTTAAGGCATGGTGTTTGATTTAATGGAACAAGTCTAGTTATTTTAACAGTATAGTTTTTTCACCACGAATTACTTATTATTTGTTCAATACAATTACATTTCGATTCAGACAATCAAATGTTTTTTTGCAAGATACTATACAGGTGGCAACCGATGTACTGATATATTTTGTTAAATTGAAATGTATATCGCATTGCGCTGAATAAAGGATTTAGTAAAATCAAGTGGCCACGTTCGACGACAGATTTTTTTCACACTTGATGTTTGTCAGATGAAACTAAATCTGAATAATATTAAGTAAATATTTTTTTTATTTAGCCGAAGTGCTTTGTTAAATGAAACCATATTTTATATTGATTTTACGGGAAATATTACGATTATGAGAATGGCACGACTTAAAATGACCAAACGCGTGAGTTGGACTGATCACGCCGCTCTATTTTGTATTTAATCAATATAAAATTGTATAAATACCACAGTGCTTTTAATTGACTAAAATATTTTGTTGATATCAAAACCAGATTTAGCCACTTTTTGTTCACTCTGCACGTTTAGTGAACAGTCGATACTCTAGATTACAGAAACTTATTACATAAATTAATTACAGAAACTAATTTTTACCTACCATCAGTGGCACGATCATGATAAATATTTAATTTGTCTATCCGATTATATGTTGGAAAATTTTTGAATGTGCTATTTTGGTTCATTTGAGATTCAATTGTCTATTTGTGAATCAAAATGAAAATTTGATGTCATAAATAAATTATTTGAATAGACAAAAATTCTTATAAATATGTATAGAATTCTTGTAAGCAGTAAGTATATTATTAACTCAAATCGATATATAGTTATATCAACTGTATCTGGATGCGAAAATATTTTTTTGACACATTCAAATTAATTCAATTCGTGAGTTAAAGTAATGCCATATTTATTTCGCCACCCGTTATCGTAATATTGGCTTGGTTTCATTCAGTTCCTTTTGAATCTACGAATTCTTTTTTTCTGTGTACAAATGAGCAATGTACACAGTGCCATAGAGAATTGAGACAGTTGACTTGAGGTCGAAATAGCTCACATTACATGCGTACAAATCAAGATGAAATCTATACAGCAGCTGGGGAAATCCGAGAGAATCGAGAGAAGAAAAGCAATGTTCGTACCAAGCAAATACCTACAAATAGAATTAAAACTGGATAGAATCCCTTCATCGAATACCTGATTTCCCAGTGGTACATGAATACCTTTTAGTCAGGTGGGAGATTACGAAAGTAAGAGCGAGAGGGAAAGTGGGAGAAACAAGAGCACGGTTTCAGTTATCACTGAATCAAAAAATAAAGTAAAAATCTGAAGAAGCATAATGGCCGTTGGTCTGATCTATAGAGTGTAGAAAAGTTTCCACTTTTGAACATACGTAGTCAGTGTCACAATAGATCGTATCAGATCGGTAGATTCGAACTGCAAATAATATTTGCGGTTTCATCAACAGCTACTGCTTTTGACGAGCCAGAAGGATCGTGGAAGATCGCGAAGCCGATATGACTACAGATAAAAAGCACGGGAAACAAGGAATATAAAAATTATTTGGTATGCTGTTGCAATTTTTTTCCCATAGAAATGATCATAGCACTTTCCTGAATATCGAGGTTTAAGTGCGACTTCCCAGTTTTGGATTAGTAGAAGCTATTCTAGACCGCAGTTGTTCCAGCGTACTTTAGGATTTATTTCTCCAGTATTAGTAATAAAAATCGATAGTATCTTAGACGAGAACTGTATCAATGATTATTCTCTAGCCAAGTAGCAAAATGACTCTCTAGAGCCAGAAAATGTGGGGTGTATTAGATATGCCGACAAGGTTGAATTAATGTGCAGATATATATTGCGTGAAAATTCTGCGAGTGTTGGAAAAACCGCAGTAGTCGAATTTATGAGACCACCCATAGGCAGTTTATTCTTCGGTAAAGTATACTGCCGCAGCGACGGAGAATCGTGCCTGTTTTATGGTGATTTTTGTTACGTTCCTTTAGCGTGCATGTGGTATTCGTGGATGATGACACAGCTGCTGCATCCGCAAAGGGATTCTCGTATAAAAAAAATATCAACATGGCGACTGCATACCACATCGTACTACATAAATATCGGATATGGACGTGAATGCATTTTCGCTTTACGGTAAGAGTAATGAATACAAATTGTTTGCCCAAGTCCACTAGCCGCTATTACTTCATACGGTCAAGAGTCGTAGTAATAACGTGCTCGACAGATAATCTGACTTTTCCAATTGTCGTTTTAAATTCTACAAATCAATTAGGTGACACGACATAATATCACACATATAAAATATCATCGCTACGAAAATTCACACACAAAAATATCACCACGACGATGTATCGCAGCCAAGCATAAGTTTTCCAAATTATTTCCATTACTGTTTTTTTTTTTAATTTTCCCTTCCCATCACTCCTATCCTACTTTTCCCCACTTCACTAATTTCCAATTTCCTAATTTCCATGTCCCTGAGAGACCCCCCAAAAGTGTTGCCCATAGCCACTCTTTCCTAATGCATTACTGTATCGCATTTGCACAAGGGTTAAGGGAAACTGTGCAAAACCCGGCCGATGCAGGCGGCTATATTTTTATTGAGTTTCAATTAATTAGCACCATCCGAAACTCAGAAAAATTGCCTCCCGCTCAGTAATTGATGCGTGAGTCGATGAATGGCTAAGCGGTCACCCAACCAAGTACTGGCCTCGACCAAGGCTGCTTAACTTTAGAGATCGTCGGAGCCACACACTGACCTCGCACCTATTGCTGCCGGTTATTTCGATGACTAATTATTAATTATTTTTATTATTGTTTTTTTTATTGGATTTGTTCGCCTTAATTTGAGTTTATGGTTGTGTTTTTTTTCAAAATTTACTTGGCATAATCATGGTGGGCTTATTTGTTTCTGTTTGTTCGCTTTTGTTTGATGTTGGATTTTTCTTTTTGAAATTTCATTCACAATCGTGGCGGGTTTATTTGTTCTTGTTTGTTCGTATATTCCATGGAACAATCAATTATACATCTACGACATTTCAGTTAGGGAGGGAGGGAGAGGGCGAGGGAAAGGGAGAGATTGGTTGATGGTTTCATCATGCCTTGGATCACTATGAGGCAAATTATATAAAACAAGAATTTATTTCTTCTCTCTTTCATTACAAAATAATATAGCAAGAATTAAAGTGGCAATGATAAAAAAAAATATTGCAAAGTAAAATCGTGGACTGCTCAAAATTACACAAAATAAAATAATGATTGATTGAACCACATTTTTAATATATCAGATTAAAGTGACATAATACATTTAGTATGGGTATATAGCGAAATGGAAAATAATATATAACGAAAGAAATTAATTAAAATAAAACACACTTGCATGCTCTTTCCTTTCTATGACCGTGAAGTTTCTCATGTTTTAATATAAGTTTTGAGATCAAGTATGTATATACACTACAGGCGAAAATTTTCTGGACAAAATTACGAATATGTCTCAGAGCCATTTTTGATGCCATTTCGCCGGCAGTGTACATAAACAAATTTAGTACACGAATTTTATTTCGCGTTTTTGAAAATCCTCTCCGATATTTTTTACATGCGGTACGTTATTTTGAATATGAACGTTTTTCACCTTTTTATTTTACCTCTACAGTTGGACCGCGTTTTCAGAAAGAATTTTTTAAATAAGTTTCTTCAATCATAATCTCAAAAAAGAGAGTTTAAGCTTCAATTTTGTTTTTTTTAAACTTTTGTGAGATTTTTTGCATAGTTAGGTAATGGCCCTGGATTCCTTATACCCATCTAAAAACCCTTTCACACCTGAAACCCTATATCCACTCTATCTTTATATCAACTCTTTCCCACGCCAAATTTCACGCTCAGCATCCTAATCACGAACGCAGCACGCCTTACGCGCACTCTCCGCTCGACTATCGCTCCGCGGAGTAACACCGTTTATCCTCAGAACAATGGGCCCTACTTGCGACAGTCCCTAAGAGCGTCACTGCTCTCATCAGTTTACCACCATCTCTGCAATCATAAGGAAGTTCATCTCTATCATCCGAACCGTTAAGACGTGCACTCTCTCAATCAGTATCAAGATCACTTTAATAAACTACCAATTAACTTCAACTCTGCCTTTTTATTCATTTAATAAAGCCGCTCCGGACCATCACAGTTATTCCGTTTCTGGTGAAAAAAGATCAGATTTAGAAAATGTCGCGTAACACGAGAACTATGGGGTTTGGAAGAAAATCTCAAGGAAGTAAAAAGTTCCGTCCGTTTTAGTCGATTTGATCAGTATTTTCCAGAATTTTTTTTCGAATTTTTTTTTTCTACCATTTTTGGTCAAAACTCTGACGAATTGAGCGTCATACCTTCAGAACTATGGGGTTTGTGATAAAATACTAAGAGGGGAAAATGTTTATTTTTAAATTTTGAACGCATTAGAATATTTTACATTTTTTCAACATTTTTTTTAACAATATCGAAAAGTCAAAAAAAGTTTTCGAATAAAAAACCGAAAAAATTCCATCGTTTTCGAAATTGAACAATATATATTTTCCCCTCTTGGCATTTTATGAGAAACCTCATAGATTTCGAGTTACAGTAATCAATTTATCAGAGTTTTGATCAAACAAGTTTGAAAAAAAAACTGAAAAAATTTAAGTGAATTCAACGAAAACGTACAGCTTTTTACTCTCTTGAGATTTTCTTTTAAACTCGATAGTTATCATGTTATGCGGAATTTTTTGATTCGCTCTTTTTTGTTAAAAACGCAATAACTATGCGGAAAAAATCGCATAAAACTTTTTAAAAAACCAAATTGAAGCTTAAGCTACCCTGGTTGAGATTTTAGTTGGAGGAACTAAAGTAAAAAATTCTTTTTGAAAACGCGGTCCAAATGTAGAAGTAATATAAAAAGGCGAAAAATGTTCATGCTCAAAATAATGTACTGGATGTTAAAGATATCGTATAAAATTTCCAAAAAAAAGCGAAATGAAGATAAAGTCCTCCCTTATCAAATACCGTTCACTAAATTTTTTTATGTTCACTGCCGGCGAAATGGCATCAAAAATGGCTCTGCAATTTTTTCGCAATTTTGTCCGGAAACTTTTTGCCGATAGTGTATCTAAGTTAAAGAAACTAAGATAGAGAGAAAGAAGGGGGAAAAGTACGTCACCATAAAAAAAGATGGGAACAGAGAAAACCAGAACTACAAGTTGCTCATGACATTTGATCGTTCTTTTCCTTTTGCTCAGTTATTCTTTACCCTTTCTCTTGCTTTTCGTCTTTTTACAGTTCTGCTTCTACTTCTGTTCGTCATTCTTTCTAGCTATTCTTCGCTTTCTACACACTATTCACTTTCAATTTTACTTTTATTTTCCTTCTTTTTCTCTTGTTCTTATCTACATCTTTTTCCATTTCCACATTCACTAGTT
The DNA here is from genome assembly GCA_963989365.1 of Rhimphoctona megacephalus. Taxonomy (NCBI): domain Eukaryota; kingdom Metazoa; phylum Arthropoda; class Insecta; order Hymenoptera; family Ichneumonidae; genus Rhimphoctona; species Rhimphoctona megacephalus. Next base: position 6,239,353 of record OZ022420.1, on the reverse strand, counting down.
CGGGACCCAAAAGCGAATGACACTACGCAACTCGACAGGCACAGAGTCACAGTTTGAAAGTTTTCAGAAGCGTGGATTGGAACTGCGCCCATTTTCGAACTCTATCACTGTGCAGTCCGTATCCCTTTTTCTGTTTCACTCAATCCTATATTTTACCTCCCTGACCTCTTGTCGATCTTTCTCCCTCCTTCCTTCCCATTTCGTTTCATTCACGACTTCGGTGAAGAAAGAACGTTTCAGCTTCCGTTATGCTCAGCGAAACTTTGACAATTCTTCAATGCAAATGGCTCGTGGCAATTCCATCCTCAAAAGCAACGCGAAAAAGGAGAATAGAAAGAAAGAAAAAAGGAGGAAGAAAAAATTAAAATGAAAAGGGACAAATATTTTGAGGAAGGTAAGTCAATAAAAGCGTCTGAGGAAAATTGGCCACGTTTTGGAATTGCAATATCTAGGTGACGATGGAAAAGAAAAATTCGATTGCAAGAGAGTTTTTGGGCATGGGTCTTCTAGCTCTCAACAGATCAACTGAAGTCTGGAATGTATCTAGCCATTCTCGACGGGTTTACCCATGCCGAACACGAATCCAGTCGCCAAAGTTGTTCATCACGTGAGGTATTTATGAAAAACTCAGGTTGAAGTTCAGAAAAACTTCGGTGCTCAAAAAACTCTTAATCCTTGGACCGTTACGTAATTTCTTAAACAATTTTGTCACACGTCGGAACAATATCAACATTTCTTTGGCTTGGTGTGCGCGTGCATATACTTTATCTACGCGAGCTTACTTGTATTGCTATAAATCATAAATTAAATAATTTTACGTAAAAGTAAATGATTTAAACTTTCTTTCGAGTCCTGTTAAAAGCTTCTAATGCATCGCGTTGGCAAGAAATTCTTAAATATGGCCTAAAACACGTGTTTCTCGCACTTAAACCTCAATTCTTGCTAAAACCTGACGTGATCATAAATCATATTCCGAAATAATTTATCACTTCAATGTTATTAGGATGGTGATAGAGAAAGAGATAAAAAATTTAAGTTTATCAAACTCACTAACCCTATATAACTGAACAAAAAATTATAATTCATAAGCTTCATAAACCGTGTATACCGCGAGTTCAACTAATGTTCGGATGATCAAAAATATGAGATTAAACTTTTTGAAAAATACTAACGATAAGGCAGAATTTATTTCATTCGGAATCGAGCCAAAATTAACATACAGATTTGAAGGTAACAAATAAAAGATATAAAACTTATTGAGTTTGAAAGATAAAAAATAATAAAAATTTAAATGGACAGTTCAAAACGATTGAAAAGTTTTCTTTTTATACATCGGATTAAAAATCTTATCGAATCATAAAAAAATTGAAAAATATTATTTGAATTAATTTGGAAACTTGTTTTGGCCAGCAGCAGCAGTGTTTCTACTTTGCCGATCTCCCAACAAGTCAAGCGGCAGTGAGCAGGGCTAGCACTTGGATGAATAATCGCTCAGTGGTGGGGAACTCTCTGGAGAGGTAGGGTAGGAATTCGAAAATTACTGTAATGGGGTAGAGATAGAATCAAAGAGATGAGATAGGATCGTAAAAATTCAAACAGTGTATAAGGAGGAACATTGAATTAAAAAAAAAATATAAAAATAAGTTTCTTATGTAGAAAACATATTACATCGTTCCGTAAGTCCGAAACCAGATACAAGATCTTCTAAGCTGCTATAGGATGTCATCTTCTTTAATGTCAGCCATAGAATTTCAAGTAGTTGTGAAAAACAAACAAATAAAAACACCATAAGCAAATTCTGTTAACAAATTATTACCAGAGAAGTCATAGGGTTATAGACATAATTAACGTTCAATTTAATCATGAATT